>JAYKAV010003421.1:1875072-1899703 GCA_035582835.1 Phoebastria nigripes | reverse complement strand
CCCCCCCCCCTTAGTCTTTTTCTGCTTTTTTGGGTTGGTTTTGTTTTCTGCCATCTCTATAGCCACTAGAGAAGTTCCACGGTCTTCAGCAGGCCTGGGTCTAATCTTATGTGTGGTTGGTCTTCTCCAACAGCCAAACCCCAGTTTACAGAATTAACCATTTTGCACATTTTTATGCTCCTACATAATTTTTATTCACTCCTAGGTCTGGCTTACTACTGGAAGAAATGTTTCAAGTAGAAAATCCTAAGCGTGCCAATTTTTTTTCCCACTTCTTTTAATGCAATACGTTYTTCTGTGAAAAGGAGTTACCAATGTTATTGGCAAGTCCCATGAACTCAAAGCCCAATACAGGTGGCAATCATTTTTAAAAGTCCCTGCTTCCTGCCTTACACCAGTTTATATTGTTACATTCAAAATACTTTTCCTGGCTAAAAAAAATTAAATTCTAATCTGACAAAACAGTAAGAGTGTTAATACTAAATGCTGCCTTTTTCTCACAAGCTTACATTGTTGGGTTTGGGGTTTTTTTTCCCCAAAAAAATATCAGGTACACCACCAGACACAGAAGTGGGAAGATCACAGGCTCGCAGGAGGCTGTAGAGCAGATTTCTTTACCACTCACCTCCGGCACCATTGCACTGCCATAACTCAGATACTGTGGATTATGACTGAAAAGACGTTATTCAAACTAGTGAAATAACCTAGATAAGATCCSCGGTATAAACAAATTATTAGGCTAAAAATTGCTCCAACTGAAAAACCTACCTTTTCTGTACCACGAAGAGCAGTCAGCTACGGCTAGAGGACAAAACACAGGGAACTGCTACACATAACTCAGTTTAAGCACACTATTACTCTGCAGTACTTCTCACAAGGTGCCTGTGCGCATTCTCATTACATATTTACTTGTTATCCTCCTTAATAAAACAAGTAGTTTTAAAAATGGCAGTGTAGTAAGCGAGATGGAAGGAAAGCTCATTTACAGTATGTCTATGTTCCTTTCAAGTACAATTGTCATTAATGATCTATTATATTATTAATAAAATCAATTTACAGTGTTCTGTCAGGATGTTTAGCAGTAATATAAATATTATCGGCACTAAAATTATTTTTATGAGCTAAGAAAGTTACTAACGAAGATCATTCCATCAGTGTGGCTCATTGTTAATGTACACTGATAGTATCTACCTCACACCAGGTTTTCAAATACTAATTTTCCAAGGCAATATACCCAACTTTCACTTAGACAAAACTGGAAAACATAATTTGTCATTTCTGCAATAAATGTAGATGGGGATACATTATTCTTATATTGCAAATGTGTAGTACTCCATTATGCAGAACATGGAGAGGAAAGAATCACAAGTAGTTATTACTCCTCAATGTTTTAATGAGCCGTTCTTTCATGGGGAAAAATATAGCTGTTGCTATTTCTGTATACGTGTATCATCCTTCTAACTAATACTTGTGTGATGATACCATGAATATACATATGGTAAATATACTTGGCATTAACCTGCATTTGCTTTATGGCAGAAGTTACTAGCATGCTCACTACCACCATATGCTTAAACCCAAACARAAAATATGAAGGATTTAAAAATCACAAATGTCTCAACAACATTTGAAACTATATGGCACAATTATCTTTCTTACCAGCTATTTACTCCATGTGTCTCTACACTGACAATCAACCTTTGAAAACACAGAGCAAAGCATATGTTGTACCACAGAGGAGCTGGACAACACATGACAGTTGCTTTGCGAAGAGGTATGACAGGAGATTATTATTATTATGGGTCCAATAATTATACACATTTCAAGGGAACCATGAAAAAGAAAAACAGACCAAGAAGTTTTCCAGACAACACATAGATTAAGAAAATAAAAGTCCCCTTGATAATTTAAACAGATGTCAGAATAACCAAGAACGTCTTGCTAGTTATTTGTCCTCATTGCTGGAGATTCATGACTTTAAAAGAGAGGTAACAGTAAAGGTGGAAAGAGATTTGGATGAAACCTTTCCATAACAGCAATAAGTTTTTGAGGAAATAAATAAATCTTTATCCAATTCTACGTTAGGAACAAACAAGAAAACCTATGAAAACCAAATAATCTAAAAATCAATGGGAAGCTGATGCAGGCAGCCTGGTTGAAAAATCTGTTTTTTTAATATATAAATGAGGGCAGTTAATATTTCCCAGTAGTTTCACATGCATGTGAAGGTCTGAAAACAGAAAAAGGGGAATCACGTTTCAGACTTGTTGGTATCTTCAGGGGCACACAAGAGCAAGAACAACAGTTCTGCTTCCGTTTTCACAATTTGCATCTTTCTATGCCGTCACCCAATTTCATCAGTAAACTGTGCACACACAAYAGTTATTCAAATACTGGGATACGGATAACAAAACACACACAACAGTTATTCAAATACTAGGATAGGAATAACAAAGATCCAAAATGAAAGGTAAAAACACCCACATGTATCAACACACTGAAATTTTATAAGTTATTTTTCAAAAGCAAAGAGCAGATTAAAGAAATACTTAAAGAAAGTCTCCTTTAAATTGGGATAAAATATCTCAGTCTACTGGAGTGGCTTGGAGCCATTTAGGTCCAGATCCACACTTGGACGCTGCATTCCCACCAAAATCCATTTGAATACCAAAATAACTGGCAGTGCCGGTCATACAGCTCAGGGACACATCTCACTTTACAATAAAGTAAGATAGAAATATTCCTTAGAAGTTTGCCCCAAAACTGGAAGAGCTTCATCCCAAACAGCTAGAGCAACCTAAATAGGTAGGACCTTGGAGTCTTTTCAACTAGACAAAGAATTACAGACCAATTTCTACAGCATTTACTCCATTGCCTCTATGACCGGCAGCAAGCAACACCTCTGGCTAATTTATGAGCGAGCATATAAATGCTTTGACAATAAAACCCACATGAGATCATTAAAAAAAGATTTATTCCCACCAGAAACAATTTTTAGAGACATTAGGGTTTAGATTTGCCCACTGAGTCATTCATTAGTCATTTCATAAGAACAGGTACTGGCCAGCAATGCTTTCTCCAGCTACACGCATGGAGCAGGGTCGGGTATGCCTGAGACTCCTGATCTCCTTCCTGTCCATCTTCCGATGAGCACAAATAGCTCTACCCTAAAGCATGCTATTGAGATAACACAAAGGCGATTATCTATCTATCGGCACTGACCGTTTATCCTCACCGCAAGGCTGTGAGCCACAGACRCTGGGATCACACAGGAAAATCCTCCATAAGGATTTTTAGGCAGAGAAGGAAATTAAGACATAGAAACTCTCCAGGAAAACAAACAACCAACTTTGTGACTGCTCACTTTTCTGTCTAAATCATTCATTCTTCATGATCTAATCAAATGTTTATCTTGACATCACCTGGTAAAGTTGAACTTAACCAAGACCTGAAACAATTTAAACGTCATTTCCTTTGATTTAGCAAAGGGAACAGATGCATGATGAATTAGAAATACCACATACACTCTACCTCAGAGCCAGATATAAAGCCAAACAAATGCCACAAATACAGTTTTATATTTGTGCTTAAGAGCTAATACAAAGATTAGGTCTCTAACGTTACCTAGGCAACCTACATTGCCTGCATGAACCATCCTATGGCATGTGCACGCTGCCTCGGTGGAAACGAGCAGCACCACAAGTGTATCTTGGTTGGACCAAGCAGGAAAGTCCTAAGGGATACAAGAGACCACACAACCTGAGACTGCTCATTGCCACATGAACAAATAGGGTTATCAAAGCCTTTCTGCGTTGCTCTGGTGCTTTTATGTTATACAAGGGAGGTCCAATCCTCGCTGGGGATCCCATTTGGACACTGTTCAGATTATTTGCTGGTCTATCTGCAGCATCCTCTTATACTATGAGCTCTGTAGCAAGGGATTTCTGGTTTCATAGCTCAGTAAAGTGGAAACACTGATTCTGACTGGCGTTCAAAAATAATAATAATAATAAAAAAAAAAAAAAAGGAATTCACACACAAAATAAGAAACCACAAAGAAGTTACTTTAGGAAATTGCTATGGGAAAAATGGTAATCTGTGTATAGCGCTGCAGTAAGGTTGAATTATACACCATGGGCTTTGTTTAGATAAACACTGTTTTGAAAATCGTTGGATTTATTCTGAAGAAAAGGTGTCTGAAAAACCTGGGAAGAAAAACCCCAATCAAATAGCTTTTGAGCTACAAGCCACCTACAGTGTTGATTTCTGATGTTGACTCTTGCTTATTAGTTGCCTGTTATCCCATCACACTGTCCATGGAGCTAAGTCTCTCTGAAAATGAGTTGGATGCCTCTCAGAAAAACATATGCTGCAGTTAAGCAGAGTTAATTATTTCTGTTATGAATTATCTGGAGTCTGTAATTACTCCCAGTGATCCAGATGAGATCTTGTCCATAGCTTCCATTAATGGGGACGGGAGTTGACATGGTAGGTTAAGAACAACCAGGGTAGAGATATGAGGAAAAGGTACAGTATGAATATCAAGTAAGAGAAACAAGACATCGTTGTAATTTATTACTGTTGCGATAAAAGATAATTAACGTACTTATTCACAGACTCTTCAGAGGGATGGTGGACAGAAGGGTATAGTGACTAAGTTATCATCTTTTTGGGTAGGATCCAAAAAGAGATTTTGAGGATCTAGATTAGAGTTTTAAGTGCATCAGCCCAAGCTGTAATGCTAAAGCCCCCGCACAGCTGCCGCCCCGCACGGCCCAGCTGTGGCCCCACAGCTTTCCGGCCACCCGGAGCTCAACTTCCACCTGCCCAAGGGACCTACCCCAGCCCCACCAGGCTCAACGCTCAGTGCAAGCACCAGGCCTATGCCTGACCAAAACCAGGGATTTGCAAGAATAAATCTTCAAAAGGGCTCAGAATATTTGGCATTTTCAGACAGTACCCAACAGGAGGAAAAAGCAAGAGTTTTCATTCTCCTTTAGGTGTTTGCCGGGACAGACCATCTTCAAGTCATAAAATAGGCCCAGGCAAAGAAAGGAAAGAAACCTGGGTCTTCAGTAAACTGGGCACATGTTTTAGCCATTAAGGTATAACACAAAACACAGCTCTTCCTCCAGCTCTATCACCCTTATCCCTTGCATGAGGGAAGAAAAATTACCGGTGACACTTCATGTCGAGACCTACACTGCTGACAAACAGTAAACACCTACCCTGTACTTTTTTTTTTCCAGCAATCCAAGCCCACCAGTCTTCACCACCATGAAGACACCCAATTAACAGTGGCAAGAGAATCAGCACAAGAAAAAGCGCCGGATAAATTTTGGCCTAACCTTGGATATGTGTATGCACACACAACCCGAGCCTCCTCATTTTCACTGCTGCTACAGAAGAAAGCATGTACAGTTTAAGACTAACAAAATGACTGTGCTTTCAAATACTTATCACATTCTGCAGCACACAAGAAAAATGCATAGTATCCCATGAAAAAGGTGCTTTAAAAAAAAAAAAAAAACCAACAAAACAAAACACACCAGAGTCCTGCATCAGAAACACTGAAGATGCTCATGACCAAAAGCAGCCAAAGCAAAATAGCAGAAAAGATCATCAGTGGTCACAAAAGGCCAAAAAAGATGGTTTGACCACGATGCTCATGAGAAAATCAAGTAATTGGTAGTTTGGTAAAGATAAATGAAAGCATTTATTCTGTGTACATATTCAGAGAGGAAGAAATGAAAACAAGGACAAATTGGGTACTCGGGGGCTGAACGTCCCCCTGCCGTCCCCTGTTGGAGGGCTTCCACTAAGTGCAGTCCTGCTGGAGCCCTTACGGTAAGCAGGCTGAATACAGATGCCGTCTTAGGCATCATGCTAAGTATTGCTTTTAGTCAGCTGCACTGAGTGGAAAAGGTCACCTTTGGTTTCCTTTTAAACAATTTTTAAGTAGCAAGTTAATGGTTGCGACTATGCTGAATTCCCTGGAAGAAGAAAACCAGAGCTCTCGCCATGGTGATGGGGTGGAGGGACAAGGTCAAAAGCTGCTGCACTCTTTCTCATGGTGATATTTTTTACATTTTTTTTTTTTTCCAGTCAAAAGCCAGCTTTAGGGGGAGAAAATAAAATAGCAACATCAACCACCACAACAATAATATTACACTTTCCCAGCTATCTCTGCCTTTGAGTGAGGTGCACAGGACCCAGCTACATGCCATTTTCATTGGGCATCTCCAAGAAACATTTGTTGATTTTGGCTCTTGTGCTGAAAATGCAATCACAGGAGAAGACTCCAAGAGGAAAAACTTTGTCTCAAAAAAACATAGCAAACTGATTTCTGTGTGAGAAATGAAGCAAATTAACCCAAAACCAAGAAGAAGCCAAAGAGGCCACACAATTATCACAAGATTTTCAACTCCTAAAGGATTGAGAAGAGGAACAAACACACCCTAGAACAGCTCGTGCAATAGCAGTTGGTAACGCACGTCCCTGATTCCTGTAGAAAGTCAAGGCAAGTGTGAAATATCATTCAGGAGGTTACTGTATACCTGTACGCGGATCCTGTTAAAAATTTACAGCAAGTAAAGTGATACAATTATTTGAATATACCAGCTTGGCTCCAGCAGCTCACAGCACTACTCGTACAGACTGTATATGGAAGTAGGTATCAGTTTTGAATAAAGAGGATATAAGGAATAACAAAATTCAGATAAGATAAACAGATAATTTACTTGTGACCAAAATTTAAAAATACCAACAGGAACAATTTTAGTAACTCATTAACATAAATCATTTTGATGAAAATTCACGGTGTGGACTGCAGCTATGTGAAAAGAAAATGAAGAAACTTTGCAGCCTTACTTCTATTAATAGTCTTACTGTGTATACTCGCTATAAGATTGAATTACAGTTGAAACCTATAGCTATACTAAGAGGTCCTCTTTCAGACATGTAAAGAATGTTTATTCATAGGAAAAAAGGTGAATTTAGCCAGGATACACACACCGGCATTTTTTGGAGCTGGACCAAAAGCAAGTGAGAGTAAAAAAAAAAGTTATCTGTGAAGCATAACTGCCACCTTGTGATTGAACATTGCAATTCAGGTAGTATTTGGGGGCACAATGCATTTGTATGATAGTTGCCTCTCCCTCCCAAAGCATGTTCCAACCTTTGGAGAAGAGATTTGAAGGTGAATCAGTGATTCTTTTTCATGGACCTTCACAAACGGGTGGCACGGGCTCCCAAATCAAACCAAGAAACCCATAAACATTTCTGGCCCTTAGGACTCTTGTGTTTAATCAAAATGAGGACTACATTTTCTACTTCACTATTCTCACTTTACTATCCTATTATTCACCAAATAACCATTAATTATCATCACCGCATTAAGGGGAAAAAAAGGAAAAAAAAAAAAAAAAAAAGATATTTTCAGAGTATTCCTTTCCATAAGCAATTTCTGTCATTATCCATAAATATTACATGGTTACGTGTGGGACGAAATAGTCCTTCTACTTACAAATAACAGCATTAAGAGGATGTCGATGTGGTCAAATATAGAATTTAAGAAAGATTATATTCCTAGCACACATTATAAGAAATTTTACTAAAAGTTTAGGAAAGAACTGTCTCTGTATATTACTGCGCATTTTATTGGAAATTCCCTTTTCATATGAAGACAGTGAAATCCCAAAGATGCATTAAATTACTGTGAATGAAATCCTGAAGAGCTTCTCATTTAAGCCACCTTTGTACTAAAGACTTGTGTGAGAATATGCTCAGCACATCTGGATTTCACACTTTTCATAGACATATCAAGTCAACAGTTCTGTTGCCCAACTTCAAATGTCTGGATGTGATTAATCAATACAAAAACTAGTCACAATATGACAAGAGAAGGGAAGCAAGATAAATAGTAGAAAAGAGATGACAAATGAATAATTAATAGTTTTAGGTCCTTACTTTCTTTTGAGYGCAACTTCTCTTACCCATACAAGAAATATTTGACTGTTAAGGTTTTTATAAGRAGAGTATCACTTAGTACTCTAAGCRTACTCTTATATTAAGAGTACACTTAGTATTTCTAGAAGGGCACCATACATAAAGGAGAAGTAGAATGAACTGGTATTAAAAACTATAAGGTAACTTCACTCTAAGCTAACTTATTATTTTAATAAACTTTGGTCATTCAGTTACAGCCTAGAACTTCAAGCTGATCGGCAAGCACATGAAATAGAGAAGTGTGTGATTYATCTCAGTAAGATATTCTTGGTGAAAACAGTCTCTATAAGCAGGTTCTGTTTTTCCCTTGAAGACGGTAGTCATAAAACATCCTTGCAACAGATGACACATCTGTATCATTTAACTTGACTTTGCAAAGATAAAAGAAAAAAAAAAAACTTTATTAGGATGGAGGAAAAGTCCTAACTCTATCTAGCACCAGTCCCTTGTCTGGTTGGTAACAAGATTAACGTTGGGGTGCTTTTGGTGTTCCTGCTGTCAGTGTGCAGTTCACCGCTTCAACTCAGAGCCTGAAGTTAGCAGAAGCCTCTAATTTTTGAGGTGTCAGAGAGGCTCTTTAGCAAAGTTTAGCATGGCAGAAGGCTACTCTCGGACATCTCAGCAGGTGAGGGCTTGCTAAACCTTAAAGCAAGTGAGAAAAGAGAAGGTGGAAGGAGACATCTTGTCAGAGTCAGTCCTGCCCTGTCCCAGCAAGCACCCACCTCTGCCCAAGGTTTTACAGCAGGAAGGGGGCAAATGGTGAGAGTTGTCATGTCTTAACGTAGATGAGTGGAGGGAGAAGCAGGGTACCAATGATTTGCCAAGGTAGTCCAAGGCCTAAGGAAAAGACCAAGCATTTTCAGGGCCTTTCAGAAGGATAAAGGCGAATTCTACACGCAAGATGAACAGTATTGCAAAATGTATAATGAAGGTTAATAAGATGTAAAAAAAAAAATACAAAAAATATGCAAAGAAAAAAAAAAATCAGAAAAGGTCATAATGATCATGACAATGCCAGTCCTCTGATCTTTGCTGGGCAGCACTCAATGCCACTACATTGCAAGACTGGGGCAYGATCATTTCCAGTATTTTCCCTGTACCCGCTGCCTTATTTTCACCACTGATCAGTTTTGCATCTTTTATTCCTGGGAGTACAGTCTTGACATCATTCCCATGCTGGCCACGATGGCTAATACTTTGGGGCAGAAGGTTACGTGTACTCGATTTCTCTATCRCTCTCTGCTAGCTCTTGGAGTCAAGCACAGCCCGCGCTCACTGAGGAATACCCCCGTCCTCCACACTGCAAAGCGCTCTGGAGCCAGGACCAAGTCCAAGTCCAGCTCAATTCACTAGAAAGACTCCTGTTCATTTCACTGGGAATTGAATCAGACTCAGAAGTATTTTAGAAGTCAACTTGCGTAAGTAAATAAATGAGTAAGCTAGAAAGAAGGAGCATAATGACTTCAGCAGGCCACGCATTTGGTGCGATGTTAGTGGTACATCTGATGGATGCTTCCTGACTGTCAGATTTTAAGTAGTATGATATTTAAGGTTATTTCTCTCAAAGAAGTCATTGTTAATTTGATACATCTGTTCTGTTAAATCCAAATTAAATACCTGTACAAGCCCATGAAAACTCAATGTAATTATCATTTTAGACTTTATATAAAGCATGTTATCACCATGGCATTCAAATGTATCCTTTCACAATAGATGTGTTCAGGTAGTATGTGCATCAAAATGCAACTTCTGCACGTTGTCTGTATACAAGTTTTACTTGTCTGCCCATATGTATAAACATGCATGTATTTTTGCCTCTCAGGAAAAAAATAGTGCATGGAAATATTTAAGAAACTGATTTCATGTGTGGTTGTGTATGTCTCATTGGCACATTACTTTTTAAATTACTATCCTAAACCAAGGACTAAGGGGAGGGGGAAAAAAAAAGGCAAAATTATAATTCCTTCTGAAGACTTTTGCACATTATGAAGCAGCATTAATTGCATGGCCATATACTACACCAAGGCTCCTTCCACTCAGGTTAGGGAAGCAGCAAYGCCCACCCATCAGATCTTACATTATCTTTTGGGGTTTGTTTTCTTGTACTCAAATCCATGGCCAAGGTACAATTTATTGCATATTCTTAACATTAGTATCCTAATGAAATGAACATTTATTTTACTCCTGGGAGTCCATCACAATAGCATCAGAGTGCTCTGTAAACACACATTTGTTTTTGCAGCACAGCTGTGTGATGAGCAGATACTTTACAGACAAAGAGCTGAAGGTTCTAAGAGATTATTTATTATACCTATAAATTGCAGGTGCCAGGTGGAGGCACAGGACACAAACCTTTTAGAATATTTGGCACTTTACATGATCCAATATTGTTTCTACTGACTTGACCCATGGCCGTGCTTGGGCCCTGCTTGGATCTCTGGAAGGGCTGTTCAACGACTGGCACCCAGAGTAAATCTTCCTTTTGCGTGGACAGCAAAGGGATCCCATCAAAAAAGATAATATCTCTACGGACAGACACAGTCCAGCAGTGGCATTTCCTTATTTTTGACTTTGAAATTTAGTGACAACTATAAATCCCGGTGTTCTGTGTAGGATTTCTTAATTATTTCTTGAACAAAAACAAGCAAAAACCAAACAAAACCAAACCTCAGTAACCAAAAAGAAAGAAGTTCAATGAAGGGTTATTAATGGGGCTGGAAGTCTGGATCCCTGACTGGTCTGAGCATCAAATAATTGATGGCAGCGATAGCTTCCCACATGGGGCACATCGGCAGTTATTCTGTCGGAAGGGAATAACAATAAGATACAGAAATCTTCAATTTCTAGTCACAGCTTTTCAGGTCTACTGGGGCAAGATTTTTTCTGCACGTTTTCCCCCTGTGTTTTCTGACCCATCTCAACCTTCTCCCTTTCACAGATCTGTCATCTAACTCCTTTCCCACCGTTTTAAGCTAGACAGGCTCAGGAGTCTTTTGATCTCCGCATTTTGGCACCCGCTCCAAACCTCCTTATCAGAGCTGCCAGGACATGTCCTACCCCTTTCCCTAGCCCCCTCCTACAGACAGGGTCTTTTTCCCTGCCCCCCTTCCCCAAGTTCAAACTACAGTTTTTCAAAGGTGCATACTTTGGAAAAATAGCAAGGATTTTCAAAGGAGGACAGAAGAAATGCAAAGACTGCTTCTTAACAAAAAGAGAAAAATTAACTCCTTTTCCCAAAAGCACGAGGACACAAGAGGGTGTGGTCCGTTTGATTTTTTACATCAATGATTGTCAGCACTTTATCAGGCAAAACAATGCGTTTTCTCAATTGGCATCCTCAGAAACTTTCCAAGGAGATTCCAGCAGATACCAACCGCAGACACTTTTTGCTCAAGGGATTAAATTTTTGCAGAGTCATCTGCGACTCAAAATATATCCCAATAATTTAGAAACATTAAGACATTTGACAGTGTTGCTCCAAACCTACCCAGCCGGCAGAGCTGCCCAGAACCACACTTGCCAAGGATGTGGCATCCCGCTGCAGAATGGATTAGCCCAGTGCTGTCTTTTTACATCAAACATGCAAGACTGATGGAGGAATGACAAAGATGACGAGGTATGGCACTGAATAACCCTTTGGCTTGTATCAGGATTGCTGGCCAAGCAGCAGGCACCGCTTCCCCAGCTTTGGCAGGGGTAGGATGTTGTGGGTATTGGAAACTGCGCTTTATTAGCAACAGGGTAAATCCTGAACAACAGAAATAACGCACGGTGACACGTTGTATAAAATAATCCCAGATGCTAAACACAATTTTCTTTCTGCTTCTTATTCATAATGATTAGGTGACATCTGACAACTGTATGCATCATCTTTTTTTTTTTTTTTTTTTTTTTGCTACAGAGCATCAGTTAGCAAAGCTACCTTTTACACAAAGCTGTGTAAAACAGCCTTTGAAGTGAGCTTTTTAGAAACACGAAGCTGTAGTTTCAGCTGAACTGTGTGGTTCACACAGACTAAGTCACACCTGTGTACAAGGAAATTAGCAATTAAAACGTTCCATCAATTGAAGATCGGATACATCCTTTGTACATCTTCACAAACATCATAAAAAGGGGTTGAGATATTGACAACATGTTCTTAGTTTTCTTTCT
The DNA here is from genome assembly GCA_035582835.1 of Phoebastria nigripes. NCBI lineage: Eukaryota > Metazoa > Chordata > Aves > Procellariiformes > Diomedeidae > Phoebastria > Phoebastria nigripes. Next base: position 1,887,544 of record JAYKAV010003421.1, on the reverse strand, counting down.
TATGCAGAAATGGAGTTGAAAGCCAAGTCTATTACTGCAGGTTACAAGTTCCCTCCTCAATTTTGTCCACAAGTGCTGATAGCCGTGTCATTTCCAGGAATCTGGGCTCTTATCTYGGCATGTCTGTGTTAATCTGGAAGTTCATCATTTTCAATTTCAGAATGTCTGACAGCCAGAAGTAGTATTGCTTTACTGCGAGTGCTGGGTGTTTTAGACTGCTGCAAATGCTCCTGTACACTCGCTGTACAAACACATAGACGTGTGCAGTAATTTTCATTTAAAGGTGGCAAAAAAACCCAGCTGTGGTTCAAATTTCAGATTGTCACCCCTGCCACAGGCACACCCCCCACGGCAGAGTCTTCTTCTCCCCAAACACAACAAAAAAAAMCTGCAGAAAATGCAGCGGGACCATGTGCGCAACATATGTCCTAACAGCTCTTGGGCAAATATCAGGGTAGAAGTATATTGAAGACTACCACACGGCCTCTTATGGCCAAAGAGATGTTGTCTGAGCTCCAGAATTAATTATATCCAGAGCTATAAGTTCAGGCTCTTTTGTTAGTACCGTGCTGTACAAGATGACAACAGGTTAAGCCACTTTTATGAGAATATAAAAAAAAAAATCCACGATGTAACAAAATTCAAACGCAATTACGTGGACACTTTCGTTCAGGGATTCACAACTGTAGCAGAGTTGCTTTTTGATAGGTGTTTTACATATTGTTTTACCAAAATAAAGACATCCTGAAAAACAAAAAGTGTGCAAAAGCCGTGCAAAGAAAGCTATTTTAAGTACTACAAGTGATATAGTTAATTAGGGTACAGACAGAAACATATTAATCCTTACTTTACCCCACTTGTCTTCCTTAATCCCCATAATAAAACAGAACATGCTTTAATGCAGATATTCAGGTGCTGCTGCTAAGAATGATACCTATCAGAAACATTTATATATGGTATTTAGAGCTACACARTTTGGGGTCAAAATGGCAAGGCTGAAGATTACATGCAAATTAACCCAAAGATCACAGTGATATAGTTGGAAGTGAGATTTCTGAAAAGCAAGAGATGGCGATTTTTACTTGCCGATGAGGCTAGAGCACGTGTATATGAAAGCCCTGCCGTTCTTGTTGCCACTGTAGTGCAAAACCTGCATAATAGCTAGAACTTTTTGGCAGAAGATGAGAAGAATCTTTCCCCATCGTGCAGAAATTTAATAAGCAAAACGTACCTGAATTAGCCTCTTGAGTTTTGTCTGCTCTGTACTTCGTGACTTTGCAGTTGCAGCGCTACATTGTTCAATTGAGCATAGGCTCAATCTTTTTAAAGAAAAGTAATAGTAAACTTGATAAATACAGCCAATTTTTATTTTTATACCTGTTAAAGTTTAGGCCGCTTCATAACTATATGTTTAAAAGGTGTACAAATGAGCAGCCTATGAGGAATAAGCTTCTAATCTAACGTAGATCAATGTGATACAGAGAGCCCCAGTATTACAGCTACTATCAAGCTGGGCTTAAGAACAGATCAGTAACTCTCCTTAACCGTCAGTATTTATTTGCAAAGCTTGCTGGAGTGTAAAATGGATAAAGCTGAAGCTCACATAAAACTTGTGAGTTGAAGAAAGGAAGAATCAGAAAAATAATTGACTATAAACATCCCATATAGATTTTTCTCTTTTTTTGAGAATTTTTATGTGRTTTGTTGAGCTTTCACCGCACAAAATTGAGAAATATTCCCCTTATACTTACTTCGGGGGGGGGGGGAATTGTTCAAGAAGTAAATAGAACCAATACCGAAAAGCCATAACACCAGAAGTATCACTTAATAACATACGTGGGTTTTAGATCTTTCCACATGACTTTGYCAGACAGCACAATTCCCAGCCTTGCAACACTGCTGATATTTCAGGCTGCATCTCTTCAAGAGAGACAGCCATTCATATCAAATTGTGTGGGCAGTTAGAGACAAAAATGATTTTGATGTACAGTTTTCCTGTGCAGGTAAGACAGATGTGGTTTAAGCAATCACTACTCCTCAGTATTTCTTAATGATCCAGCATTGCCATCAGCTCCTCATCTGCTGCAGCGCAAAGTTAGGTGGCTCAGTTTAAACATCCTTCACTAAGCCCAGTTTTAAAAATGATAATTCCAAAGAAACTAATTTTTTAATTAGATACAACCCTACTGATTCTAATGATATGKTTTTTTAAACCTAGAAAATCCTCTAGCCTCACAGCCATGAATCAGTCTTCTGCAAAGCTAAAAGATTCACACATGAGGGTCTGCCCCGAAATCCGGTGAGTCAGCATCAYAGCTGGTGATCCCAGCTAGGTATGGTGCTAATCAGTTTTAAGAGTGCCATCATAAGCAACTTTGAAAAACCTTGCAAAGCTGAAGGAACAGCAGCTTTGTGCAATATCCAATAAGAGAGCGATAGAAAACACAAGGGACAACATATAATAAAACCAGTCTCTTGTCAACCATGCTTAATTAACAGTCAGGTTAGTCTACATTTCTTTACTCCGATTAGATCATTAGCTGAGTGTTTGCATAAAGAAAAACACACCTGAAATTTCTGCAAGTCAGAGTGCAAAGGAAAAATATTTGCAGGATTTCCAACCCCCAAAAAAGATGCTAATGATCTCTGACCACCAATTACCACTTTTTCTGAAATCCAATACAAGAGCCAAGGCCTTGGGAGAGATGATTGCTTCTGGTTTTCACTAAGGTTCATTACATATTCCTCTCAAAAATAAACCACAATGGGAAACATAATAAAGCTGTGATATTTGGAATTCAATCATTTTAATGTAGCAGTTACAACTTCAACAGGTCAGTGTGCACCGTAATAAATATAAATGACACTGCAAGCAGAAAACAGGGGTCTGATGTTACCACCATCTCCTTGCTATTCTCTCCAATGTATCATTTTACCTATAAATAATGAGTTTTGTTTTTAGGGTAGTTAATAAAGGAAGGAGAATGAGACCTCCAGAAACATGCACGCCTTGGTACCCAAACGCAGGCAAAGGCTGTAACCGATACTAACAGTAAAGCAGACCAGGCTTTAAATGCTTGCTCAGGATAACGATTAGATTTGATCTTTGCTTGAAGATTTGGCATAGCAGTAGGGAAACCAAATAACAAAGCCAGAAAGGATGAATTATAGAGCCAGATGGGTAGGTATTTCTTTTTCCTTAACAAAATTATGACCCTCTGTTTGCATTTTGGTGCAAGGATACCACAGAGTTCGAGGCTTCAGAAGTTCAGGAGGTAGGTATACCTATGTTTTTATATAACTATGGTATAATCAGTACAAATTCTGTAAGTGTTATTAGCTGGAAAATAGTAACTCTGCTTTCTACACCATTACTGAACAAATTACTTCTATCATGCAAGGAATACATTCAGATTTTATTTGCATCTCAACCAAATTTTGTGACTGAGCTCTCTAATCCATCATTTTTAATGCTGAAAAATATACAAACCATGGCTATAACATAACTGAGAGATGTTAAAAAAAAAAAAGAAAAAAGCTGGACTTAAACAGAAATTAAAAAAAGAAAAAAGTCAAGCCACTACAGCCAGAAAGATGAAAGCCTTCTGGCCTTGAAAGTGTAGAGATCTACAAGCTCTTTGTAAGATGCAACTGCTGCATATTATCAGGGTCTGGCCGCTATTTCTGCACTGCTTTTGTTCCCTTGAACTGATTTGCCTGGATTAAAGCTAGCTTAAAAGTTGTAGTCTTTCCTACAGACTGCAGTTTAGACATGGACTAAAGTTATTAGTTTGGGATTATCATCAAAAGTCCACATTTGCCAAATGATACCACAAAACAATGTTCAAGACAACCAGGTACTTTCTGCATAGGAAGCTAGAAATATGAGATCGCCTCTACTAGCTTCAATTATTGCTGCTTTGTTTGAAGTGGCAATCCATAGAAATGCAAGGGATCTATTAGCTATGTTGAACCTGGCACCACCAAAACAATAGCACAGAAAACAAGTTTACAGAACCTTCTAAGACAGAACCATTGTTTTCTTCTCCTGTTGTGTCCCCACCTGAGCTCATGAGAACCAAATAACCACAGAGGCACCCTGAAATGTGCCAGCCACACAAGGCCACGGGAATCTTCAGTTTTCAGGATTTCAGGCCAAACAACAGTAAAGAATTAAAAGTCCTCTGAAGTAATGCACTGTTTTATGCACAGCAGAAGACAGGACTCTAGACCACAGGACACTAAGTGTTATGKCTGCAAATATGCTCCAAGTCACATCAGATATCTTGTTGTCAGGACAAAACTCTTTGAAGAGCTTTTTAATAGATGGGTCAAGGTCCCGTGGGCAAGTCTTGCAAAGACCCTCGCAGCGGAGATTAATCCCAGCCTATTCCAGGATCCCTGACAGAGGCAGCTGTGATAAACACGCGTAAAATCAGTCTCCTGCTCAGTACGTGCCTCCAGCCCTGGAGCTCTAGTGCTCTGAAGCCATCAAAATAAATTAATGGAGCGACAGGGTTAACTGTACTCTGTTCCTGCCCTTAGCAGAAGGGAGGTCCRTAAAAAAAACATGTGCAATTAAATATATAATTTAAAATGCCTGATGTACTCATTTGCTGACCTTTACAGCCTCACCAAAGTGTAAATGCATGAATTCAAATTAACTACAATGTTAACTAACTAGTAAGGAAGTTCCCTCCCAATCTCATCCTCATCTCAAACAGCTCCGAGAATGGCAGTGCTGGGGAAACCRGCTGAGACTTAAGTATTGGCCTGAAGGACGTTCAGGGCATCACCGCTGCATTGTCAGTCCACAAAAAGTCTCTGCAAGAGTGGCCTAGAAATGGGCCAGAGTATCAGGGTGGTCACACTAAAACTAGTGATCACACAAATAAAAGTGAGCAACAGCTAAAAATCTGTCAAATTATTTTATTTCATAGAGTTTTTCCATTTATCTTATGGTAAACAAAGTGCTTTCATCCTCTAAGGTTGTAGTTTCAACCACCTGTAGAGTAGTTAGAGCATGCCTGATCTCTAAGTCTTCCCATATTGAAAAAAAAAAAGAAAGCAGTAACGCCAGCGCAGCTGATCTAAGTTTTTCTGTGTAACACTGAATCTCTGATATCCTGTGTAAGAAATCAATAGCAAGCCTGACAATCTSTCCTGAGCTCCTCCATAGTCCTCTTCAAGTGAACAATATTGGCAAGGTCGCTGCTAGCGCTGGCCCAATGTTTTCAAAACGCACGTTGCTTCTTCCTTTGTTCAGAGGGAGAAGCGACATGGGTTTTTTGCTGCTTTGATTGTCTTTTTTTGCTCAGAATATTAAATTTCATGAAGTTCGTTCCTATAGATTGAACACTTTGTGCTAAAAAAAATGGTTATAGTCTTTCTGATGCTTTCAATAAATTAGAACTAGATGTTCAAGCCAATATTGAACTGACACAAATTAGATTTACCAAGCAAAATTTTTCAAAACTATAATCTTATCGAACAAGTACTGTATTTTGCACCTGTCATAAAATGTTTATTGCTTTATTTCATTAGCATGTCCTGTCAACCTTTAATTTTAAATTGCCTAGCAGAACAGAAAAGAGAGAACTAACTTTTCATGGCAAGAAACATCAGCTAATGTGGAATAAAGTACCACTGTGCCTTTAGGGTAAATTTTTTGTTAGCCACTTGGACCAGTTTCTCCAAATTATTTAAGTAGTTAAAATACACAAACCTGCCAGCAGACTCCCTTTATTTGTAACAGAACTTGTCAAATCTGAATCATTTTCATTAAAATAATAGTAATCTCTTTTAAGCTACATGGATTTTTCAGTTCTTGCTCTGTTGCAAATCCTAAATATTTTCCATCAGAAGGTATGGTTTTTGCTAGCATTCATTTAAAGGAAAGCTCAAAACAGATCCATGAAAACATATTTGTATACGCTGCTGCTACAGGAGATTTTTCATTTTAATGGATGAAATAAGATCCTTTTTAAAGCAATTAAGAGTAGCAGTCTTTTCTCAACACCTAYGAACAACTCTCATTATGTCTAAGGGGGCTATGTGAGTGCTGAGGGAATACCATACCTGCTCAGCACTTACCAGCTGTGTTTTTGGGAGGGACATTCAAACTTCAGGCAGCTGCTGTCCGAAATCCACTTCTTTAATGATTTTTAGTGTGTCTTGCAGACTAGAGGAAAGAGACAATTTCTGGGGAGCGGGTGAGAGCATCCCACCGGATCAGGTGCCTCCCTGCGAGCAGGAGCTTTTATAAGCTCTACCACGCATGGGTGACTTTCGGCAGCAAGGCTGACCTCCTGCCTCCAACAACAGCTACACACTATTCAACTAGAGCCTGTCAGAAACCTAAAGTATCCTTTAAACACCCTAGAGGTCTGAGAACTTGAATTTGTTTTTAGGATTCTTGGTCAAAAGCTCCAACTGCCTGCGCTCTCCCCTATCAGAAGGGAAATGCACCTCTCCGGCATGGTGTCATTGACTTCAGTAACTTACATCGGCCAAGAATGCAGCTCCTCTCTGTTTAAGTGTAAAAATGTCATTTAGGTTATCTGTGTATTGTAGACAACCAATATCTCGTTTCCGTGAACTGGTGATGGTCACTCACTGAAAAACAAGCCTGTCCTCCATGAATGTTACAGTTGATGAAAATTCTAATCAAAAGCCATCATTAACTCATAAGGTTTTGATTTTATTGACAGCACCACATCAAGCGAGTTCTACTTTTTGCTGCTAATTTTAATTACTGCCTTTTTGCATTTCTTTAAAGCATAGCCAGATCTGCCTCAGACGCAGCATTCTCCAGGTTGCCATTCATTTGCTGATGCTAAAAGCTAATTGGCAGCGCTTTCAGAAGAAAAATGCTCCTTACAAAAGCCCTTTAGATACATGTTCTTAAGAGCACATAACTAGCTCCATACTCGTCAACTAACAGATGTTTTGGTATAAATAAAATAAATTGCATCCCTAACAGGCTGCTTAGACAGGACAGATCTCTCGCGTGCAAAAAATGAAATAGCGTTATGCTCTTCCCATGTTTTTCAGCCTTGAAAACCCAAAATCTAGTCAAGTTTTTCAGCAAAGATAGTAATGAGAGGGGAAAAGGGTAAGAAGTAAAAAAGTAAAAAGACTCCCCAAGCTGGAGAAGTATGACAGAGTGCCTGCTCTGAGATACTTTAACTTCCCTATTGTTACACTTAGAAATCATTCACACCCAAAATTAGGACCCCTCAGTCCCATAGCAGTTGACCGTTATCTATTCCTTGCCAGCATTTCCYCATCTATATTTTTTGATACTGCATGTTTTGACCTGCACAGCAGCACGTACTTAAAACGCACACTGTTTTATACCTACTCAGATTTGGAAAGTTTAATCAAGCAACCAGCAAAGAGTGATGCCCATGTTTCAATCACAAGGAAGACAAAAGAGTTCCTTTATATTTCTAAAGCTTCAAGGAGTCCCATTTCCAGGCTTTGCCATGCCAACCCTGGTGCTGGAAGCGTATTTTCAGTTATTGCTTAAACTGAGATTTTCGTATGATCTCCTTCATGCCAGGAGACAGGGCAGAAAGAAAAAGCATTTGCAACAAGTACTAGCATTTTATTATTTTTTTCTAATGACAGTTTATATATTAAAATGTAATACTAGGCTTGCCCTGACAGGTGGTCTGTGGATTGAGCTTTTTGCTGTCCTCTATTCAGCCAGCTTGTTGGAGTTGATAAAAAAACTGTGGCCTTTAACCTTTATCTGATACCCGCACACATGGCATCTCTTTTTGCAGTGTCCAGACCAATAAGGACTGATAGTAAAACAAGGGCTGTGCCTGACTTCAGGAGGATATATCGGCTGTTGACTGCATTTGCTCAAAGTCATCATCAAATATCCTTCCCGGTTAGCGCCGTCAAGCAGCAGCTGGCTCAAGGAATCAACCATTGCCTTTTCATCGAGTGCCACGATGTATTTCAAGACCTATGACACAGGTCTAATTTTACCTTAGTAAACAGCGTCCTTCCCGATTTGCCAATTTATTGTTGATACACCCTTCGCAAAGAGTTCAATTATTGAGTGGAGAACAAACAGGCAAAGTAAACATGTTTTCCTCCATAGGGAGCAGAAGACATACTGTTGGTCCTTTTAAGTGCTCTTCTGAGCTCTTTGGAAGGGAGATTGCTTAATTTAATGTTCAAACAAATGATACCGTCTGAAAGGGCTTCATGTGTTCGGATAATACTTTCACAGAAATTTAATTCACTAATTTCATTAGGTACCGCATCAGCCGGCGCAGTTTTCAGGGACACATTTAGAGGGCAACTCGTTTGAGTGCAATTTTAAAGAAACAGATTTGACACAGTGTCAATCTATTGCCAAGCTGCACAGCATCTCCCAGGAAAACAATTGAATTTAGGAATGCAGCCTGCTTGTTTTAATCTCCTCTATCTCACTAGGATAAAGTTACTCTTTTACATAAGCATTGAATATATTCAATATTTGATGATGTGTGACTTAAACTTTGTCCTTCACCAAGGAATATAATTCAAGTCTTTTAAAAATGAAAACTAAAAGCTCAACCATTTCCCCCCCTTCATTTTTCCAACAGCTTTTAATGAAAGGTCGTACTAGTCACTGCCATTCTAAATCCGATTTCTCTCCTTGATTTTATAAAAACACTTAACTTCACAAAACATTTTGTGGTGGGACACAAATCTAAACAGAGGTATTCCTCAGAGAATCCACTCTTACCTTCAAGTGCTTCACACAAGAAGGATGATGTGTGCCATGTTCTTTTCTGATGAGCTTATAGGAGAGCAGGAGGACTTTAAAAACTGTGTAGTTGAAGTTTCAGGACACTTTCAGAATAGAAATTAACTCTTAAAAGCCAGTTGGATGGATTGCAAAAAAAATTAAATCATTATACAGCTGCTGGGATTGACTGAAAGAAAGAAGAGTCCCGTCATTTTTTTTTTTTATTTATATATAAATATATAAATATATATATATATAAATATATATATATATACACACACATTTTTTTTTTAATCTATATATGTGTGTGTGTGTGTGTGTGTGTGTGTGTGTGTATTTTTATATATATTTTAAAAAGTATGTGACTAAACAATCAACAGGAAGGATCCAGGCCTGTGAAAATGGTATCATCTAAGAACACTTGATTTGCAAACTTCCTCGTGGCCAAACGGCTTAAGAATATTTACTTTACGTTATAATCATTACACAGCAGTTGAGCACAGCCTAATGTCTTTGTACTGTAGTAAAACGCCTCACTCGTATTAGCTAAGGAACTTTGTGGAAGGTGCAAAAATATTAGAAATTTTTCTTTTTTCCAAGCTTGGCTGTTATATAAGTAATACAGCCTAACTTAACCAAAATAAATTATACATCTAGTATGAAATTACTGTCTACACCATGAAGGCCTTATATTTTGTACTCTATGAAAGATCATGGCCTAATTAGACTGCAATGTTAAATCAGACTGATGGGACACTGTGTGCTCACCATTTCTACGTCAAGTGACATGCCTGAGTACAGGTATAGAAACACTTGACACTTGTGGCTCCCAGCGGAGAGGCCACGCAATGTCTTTGAAGAGTCTGCCAAGAAGTTCAAACTCAGTTGCCACCAGTTTACTATTTCTAAAAAGAGTTCATAGTTTTAAAGTCAGATCTCCCCATAGCTCCCACCAAATCCCTTGAGAAGTTCCATTTATCTCTGGACAGAAGTTGAAATATTTCTCTGGAAAATGTGTACTTGTGTAGGTTCAGGAGGCTGAAGGTGGCACTGAGGAGACTATGGAGGTTTAGCAAGGAAGGACACCCCTTTGCGTGTCTGTTGTCTACAGATGCCCCCAACAGGCATTGGGGACCTGTCCCGGCACGCACAGGAGATGAAAGGCAAAAGCAGTAAAAGGCAATTCCTGCCTACGTGTTTCAATGGGCTGTGTGCAATGAGTTTGAAAAGTCGGTAAAAGTAAATATAATTTTTGTTTGTTTGTTTTAAAAAGCCACAAGGAGGCTAGTCATATTTAAATTCTGCTTCTGGCTTGCAGCGTGTCTGGACACAGAAAGGTCATGGCTTGATGCTACTTCTTTTGATGATGGAGGAGAATTTTATGTCTAATTCATCTAAGTTTTAATCAATCTTCTGGCTCTGCAAGTATATTAATTTATGTTTGTGAGCACACAAATACACTACTATATCATCTTCTGTTCCGAGAGGCATTTAATCTGGCCAAAACAAGGAACACGACATGAAGTGCAGCACACACAAACCTGCCTTACAAGCTTGGTTTTAGAGCACAAAACCTCCCCAACAGGCTCAGTCCCACAGAAGGGTCACATGGAGCAAGTAGTGGCCGTAGAGGATAGCGAAAGGTTCCTTTCTACTTCTTGCTCCTTCATGTAAGGGAATTTGTCCAGCCCTCAGGGGCTTCTACAGCAGAAGGTTACGCTTCAGCTGAGCATTTAACTTCCCCTAATCAGAGAAGAACCTAAGGAAGACTAGTTAATCTTACAATGAGTTATGTTACCAGCCCAAAAAGGTTAAGAGACCACATCCCCTCCTCAGACTTTCATTTTCTTCCCTACTGCTTATGACCCCGCTTATTGTTAATATTAACTGCCATCACATTTAGAAACTGTGACTCTGCCGTCCCTCCGCCAACCAGGAATGAAGCACTGTCCCTGAGGCTGCTCACAAGCCCCTGTTTCATATGCTCGAGCCCAAGTTACAAAATCCTCACAGCAGATACACGGATGTGTGCACAACAAGAACCTTGACCTTTTATTCCACCACCCTAATCCGGCACCAGGTGTGCAGGCTACACCAAAGTCTTTGCTGGGTACAGAGGTGACATCCACCACTCTGAATTCCTCCGTCAGAAGCAGAGGAGAAAGTCCCTTACCCTGTAAAATGTCCTTGGAAGAGGCATGTACGACCTCTCCTAGGTGTAAGAGGAGAGGTGTACATTGGAGAAGAACCAACTAGAGGTTGTAGCATAGAGCTTTCCTGAAGATGATGGGGGAGAACAAGCAGGTCTGGGGTTTGTGCTAGGACAACAGGGACAACGTGTAACCATCTGTTCCAGCTCATCCTTTGCTATTTGAAATGGATGAGAGAAGAAGAGATATTAATACTAAGAGCCCTGTGAGATAGGGTGCATCTCAAATCCCCACGACAGAACACACATCACATATTGTTTCCAGCACTGTAATTACCTGATAAAGCTATTAACCATACCCCCGAGATGCCATAAAACATTAATACTTCCCACCAAAGCAATCTGAACTGGAGCCCCATATTAGTCAGAAACTGTATGTTACTTTGGGGAAAAAAAAAAGAGTTATATCAGGAGAGTCATTTACTTGTATTTCTGAGAAACTTAAGGTTTACAATAGGAGGTTGAGTCAGTTGTGCACAGCTCTGCTGAGAAACACAGCGCTTCTTTCTTAGCGCACATTAGCRGAGAAGAGCGAGCACTTAACATGCATACAAGAGTGGGGGTCTCAGGCCATATTTGCCTCCACCTCACACTGAAACCTCATTAAATGAAACATAACCAAGCTACTAGGGATTCACCCCAAAATAAAAAGCTAGCAATATTAAAGAAGCCCAAGTGCTGTATAGGGATCCTATATCTACAACTACCTTGTCAGTTAAATAAATAATGGGAAGTTGTTAATGAGACAAGAGTAAAAATTGCAACTGAGACCACTTCAGAATCGAACAAAGCTATCCTAGAAAATAAGCCAATGTCCCTTTAATAAAATTCACATCTGAGGAAGTTTCCAGACATCAGCAAGATATTCCTCACTGAGGATTGATTGAGCTAACGTGTTGACGATGGGCAGTCGCTGCAACAATTTCCCCACCTGACTTGTCTACCAAGCAGCACAGCTCAAAGCAGACCTTTCGCTGCGGCTGCTGGCATGGGTACAGAGGAACATACTTGGTGCAATCAGCGTGGAGCACCTCATTGTTTAAGAGATGGATCTGGAATGGTTCCCAGATTATACATCTGCCCCTGTAATTCATGTCTCGTATAATGAGTCTGACATGGGAGGTATTGAGAATGAGCACATTTAGTCACAGTGGGCACATTGCTGTCTGCTGGTAAAACATCCATGGGTGAACCCTTCCCAAAATTAGTTATCAGAACAACTAGCAAATCAAAAGGAAACACCTATAGGTCAGTTTTGTTTTATCTTCAATTTTGATATGTGCTAATATTAACATTGCTGCAAATATACATTTCCCTCCTCGCCTTCAGCAGGTAGCAAATAAAAGGGGTGACATTGAGCCTTATTTACCAGTGAGAGCAGTTTCAGTTCTCCTTTTATTTCCATTTCTTCTCACATTTATATTTACCCTCTGTTTTGTCATCACAATAATACGCTAATGCATAATTAACATACCATTAAGAGTTTTCACAAGCATCACCCTGTAGGGTCA
>JAYKAV010003421.1:1695166-1871751 GCA_035582835.1 Phoebastria nigripes | reverse complement strand
GTAAAATACTGGAAATAATTGCACATGTTTGATTTGATAAAAGCACTTGTTAAAATATTTGTCAGAAATATCCAGCAGGCACACGCCGACGCCTGTGCTCCTCACATAGCTGTCTGTGCGGTGGAGCAATCSGGTGCCTTAGCACCAGATGAAAACCCAGATGCAAGATGTAAATCACAATAGGGGACAGGTTGAGAAACCTGAAGTGAATACATTTTACATTTGTCCAGTCGTAATTGCTGTCGATCCATTTAGCATACAGCTCAATTGCTTTGTAAGCTAATAACAAATACAACTTAAGAAGAAAAACCACGCTTTCAAAAGGTATAGTACAGATGGCTCCAGAGAAAGATTTCAGCCATTTTAGCATGTAATTACTCCTTTSTTTTTCTTGTTCCTTGCATGGAGTTTGGCCACAGTCTGGAGTCTATAAATTAAACATTCATAACCACGATAGCTGCACAATAATAATAATTATTTATTTTTTCCAGCATGTTTCATCTTGAAAGGCCCCCTGAAGTGCAGCCAGCTGTCCTAGAGAAAGGCACGCAGAGCACAGCGTGCCGCAGAATAAAGCGAGACAAAACGCCAGCAAGACCTGGTGCCTCGGCAGCTTCAGTGGCCATTTCCAGCACGTTGTACCTGGCCTTTTTGTACAGCCCCTGAAAGATGGGCTGGTAAACTCTGAAAGAGTACTGGACTTGCTACTGGGAAAGGACGATGGGCTCAATTAACCCTGAGCAGACAAAATCCTAGTGCATCTCGCAGCTCCCTTGTTCATAAGGACCTTTTCCAGATGATCTCTAAAGGCCGTGTAACCCTCAAGTCTCTCCCGATTAATTTGCTCTTCTCCTCCAAGGAGGAATATAAGAACTTCAGAGCAACATCAGAAAATCTATGAAGTTTTTTTGGTCTAGTAGCAAAGGCAAAAGCTTCAGAAATGAGTTTGTCAGATATTGGCGAGGTCTCCAGTTTCTACACCGTAAGCTTCTCTGAGAAAGCTAGATCATTGGCTGGAAAACAGAAGTAATAGCCTCTTCGTGTTTAATAGATAGGTTACAAAACCAAAATACATGACAGAACCTCCAATCATTCAGGTACTGCTGCAATGGAAGAACACGGACCCATCGGACGCTGTGCAGCTACTCCAGTCACATTYTCATCATCCTTTTGCGTGTTTTTTTCTTTATCCAGTGACTGGGGTTACAGGAGAGATGGGATAAGCTGCAGAAGGGAGAAACTCCTGGCGGTGTCTCCCTTCGAGCCACCRGAGAAACTGAGCCCAAGGCAGAAGGTAAATGAAGGGTTAGAGTTACCCATCACTTCCGTGAATCAGTCACAAACAAGACTTTAAAAACCACACTCTTGAAATTTAGCAGTTGTTTAGGTACTTGGAAGTTTCAGCTTCCAACTTTTCCAGAAAACTATCTTTTTACTCCCCTTCTGTCATTTCTATGTCCTGGTTTCCCAAAAACAAAAAGCAGCATTAACATTTGTTCAGCCAGACACCCGTTACAAACTCACTTAAACAGCTTCTAGTTTGATATCCAGCACTTTTAGGCCAACAATGTTACCAGAGCATCTCCACTCTCCACAACTTGAAAAAACAGTTTCCAGGCATGTATTTTACATGCATTTGTCTTTAATCAAAGATACATCCATCAGCCACATTTTGAGGCTATGTCGTGCATCTCAGCAGCCTTTCCAAAGCAAGTATTTTGTATATGCTGCAAGGGAATCTCCTCTGCCACGTAAAAGAAGAAAAACCCAGAAATTCAGTAAATTTAAACGACSAAATAAAAAAGCAAAACTATGCAACCTGTAGTGAACCATACTCCAGGGAACTTCTAACTGCTTCTCAGGAGTACTGGGTAAGATATCTGTATGGATCACATCATGATGAATTACTGGCACTTTTTATATGTATGTCACCCAATTCTAACATTTATCCACTTTACGTTACAGCTTCAGCTTTAATCTGATCATCCTCCCCATTTTCTCTGCATCCCAAACACTCTTGGGACTCTTTAAAAATAACACGTGCATTCAAGCTCAATCCACATGAAAATACTACAGATAAATCCAGGCCAACAGTAAATAATGATTGGCTTCTCCCCTTGGATGCTAGAGCTGGATTTATACAGCTGAAAAATGTCCCAGGCTGTCCATCCAATATCTACATTTTCCACCCAGTCCCCATGGCAGTATTCTCTTCTAATGGGCTTTATTTTTGCACTAATTTTGCACTAAAATTGCTCAATATGATGGCAGAATAATCTGTGCTTAATCAGGATCCCAAAGAACAGCACGTTAAATTAATTCCCCGACCCCCCCCCCCCAAGACTGAAGAACAGATGGCAGATGTTCTTGACAACTTATCGAAGATGACTACTGTTTTGAGCAAGCGAGAGAAGATTTAACTAATAGCTTCTAAATCAGAAGATGACATCAAATTCATTTTCAGCACGGGCAGCATTATTGTTCCAGCAGAACAAGACACAGCAGTGGGCTCTGGCACAGGGTCCAAGCCTGGCTCACCGGGCCTGATCCTGTGCCACTTCAAACAAGAGGAGGTTTTGTTTTGAAGTTTAGTTCCTTCATACAGATGAGGGCAAGAACGCCCAAAGTACACATCTATCTCATCCATGATTATTTCCCTGCCGCGGAAGAGTATCAGGTCCAGCAAGTTAACCCTCAGTGAACTTGTTGGGCTTTGCTATTTCTGCTCCTGCTCACCCACACCAGCCCATGGGTGCATGCATGGTAGCTGTGCCCAGAAAGTCCTGTGTTTATAAACCAGAGCACAGGAGTTTATAYGAGATAAACACGGTCAGTCTGGGGAAGTCCCAGGTCCTCCCTGTGCCGCTCACGGCACAAGTGCATCTGACCACGAGAGCCAGGTATCCATCAGGCTGGAGGTACCCACCTCTCTGCAAATGCAGTATWGTTCCATTTATCCTCTACAGTGGGGCACTTTCTGTTGTCAAAGTGAGTTAAAGAGGTTGCATCTGATTTACCGCCGAGCAGCTAAAACCTGTTTGCTAAAGGCTGCCAGATGTATGCAAGGCCATAGCTCAGCAGAGAGGGATGCCGGGCAGGATCTCTTGTGAATTTGCCCAATACCTTCTTTCATTTTCTATCCAAATTGAAAAATTTTATTGTAAATTTAACTGTAAGGCTCCCTTTCCTCAAAGTGACAGGTAGTGCCCTGTCTGCTTGTCGGAAAAATCAGAGCTAAAAAAAAAAAAAAAATATATATATATATATATATATATATATATATAAAAATCAGCAGCAAACTGAAGGGAGTTGGGTGATGGACAGGAAGGTGCCCTTGGAGTCCAGCACCGAGCAGAGCAGAGGCTGCAGTTGGAGATGCTGAGCCAAGCTGCTGGAAGCATGGATGGGGGGAGGAAAAGTGATAAGCAGGGGTCAGTGGAACCAGATTTAGCCACACCGAAATAGAGAAAAACTTCTCCCTCCGCAACAGCTGGCAGTCAGTCACAGGCTGATAGGAAAGATTGAACGGGGAACAGTGAATAAGAATGGATATTTTTATATTCCTAATGTTCAATTTTATGTTGATGTCATAAATATTAATAAAGGGAATATTTATTATAGACATATTGGCCATTTTTCCAGGCTTTCTGCAAAGCAGGATTGTTTAAATTTGCTCTACTCATCAGGGTGAAATAGGATTTTAAAAGTGCCTATAATGACAGAGATGGAACGAGCAACGAGGGGAGAAGGGTATTTTGCTTGGGTTTTGCCTTCTTTTAATTCAGATGTCATTGCAGCCTGTCACTTGACTTTGAAGGGAATCAGCCCACTAATACAAGATCTGGCAAGTATTTCAGCTATATCACATCCTAAAAAGGCATACTGTATACATGCAGAGGATGAACACAGGGATATATACACACACTACTATTCTCTATAGATTAAATATATATTTTACTAAGTTTGTCTTTTCTGACTTCAAATGTTAAGTGCATATGTTAGCTACATAACAATATAACACAAGGATATTAAACTTCCCCTATCAAAGTATCTCTTCACACAGAAAGCCTCTTGGAAAGTAATTGTTCCCAAGGAAGCTTGCTCACATAATTTTTTGAAGGCTTTGCTAGAGTTTTTATAGCTTGTTTGGGAAATTTAGAAGAGCTCTGGAGATCAAATGTCAAACCTTTCCACTGCAATTTTGAAATTTTAATATTTAATTTTAATTTCTTACTATCAATCCATATTGCTTGGAACAGACCCTCAAGATACAATAAGAGTACCTGCAATAACACAAGGAATTAAAAATTATTATTACTGAAAGACATGAGAACCGGTTGTGAGATGCCAGACATCCCAAGATACATGCGATTTATACAAAGCCTCCATGCATCCACAGAATTCAGGTTTCCAACGTAAATTACTCTGCAATTCCAGAACTTCTTTCCAGCAGTAATGGAAACTAATTGCTGTATTTTACTTCAACATTATTACCAACATCTACGGATATGCTACAGAACATGCTGTCCTATGCCCCAGCATACAACTTCTGAAACCATTAGAAGTAAAAAGAAAAATAATAATTCACTTTTCCCCAACTCCTCCTTATATCTGTCTGAACCAAAAATCCCATTATCATATCACACCAGAAAAATTAATGCTGGACACTCGGACACGGATGCACCTCCCTCAGATCTCCCACTTGCTTGGCTGCCTTGCCCCACAATCACACTGTTCAAGGGTGAGATTGCCTTACTGCTATCAGTTAAACTAAACTGTAATTTGGATAGGAATCTAGATATTGGAAAAACCTTTTAAAAGTATCTATCTCTCTCCCAGCAGCAAGCCCAAGGAAAGCAGTAAGCGTAAGCCACGTGCTTCACATACCCAACTTTCTCTTCGCTTCTTACCCTAACGGATCAAAAGCCTTAGACATGAAAAGCTTGTTAGCAATGCCCCGCTCACCAGCCAATTTTCAGAGGGTTCAGCATATGTCTAATCAAAAGATCATCCTTATAAATCAGACTTTCCTTTTTAATTGTAACATCTCACTGGTCCTTTCTAATAAATATTTTAAATTCATTAAGCAAGTTTCATAAAAGTATCACCTTGGGCCTTTTAAACACTTCAGAATTTAAAATGAAAGCCTGGCTTAGAGCTAGAGCCTACTTGTGTTTTATGCTGGCATTTCTCTGTGTTGACATTCGAGACTTCGCTGGGTGTAATGCTGCTTCATCGCTCCTGGCTGCCTGCCGCGAGGAGCTGATGCTGAACGGCAGCGACTACCATCTTTCTTTGAAGCAAAAGGTACAGAGGCAATGGATTGTCTCTGGTTTCAAACCATCCCTAGGTAACTCGCATGACTTGCCTGTTAACTGGTACCCAAACTAAGGTAGGCGAACTAAGATGGTGCAGATACCATCACAGCTGGGACAGGGCATCTCAGCTGCGTGGGTGCTGCTGCAGACAGGGTTTTGCAAGGCTGTGCATTATTGTATAGGATCCGGGACAATAACAGCATAAGATAACTCCTTCAAAGCCTTAGGATACACAAAGCGTTCTCAAAAAGAAGGTCACCATTTGTAGATAAGTCTGACGATTCAATAACTCCTGGTCTAAAACTTGAGCATCACCAAGACTCTGTGTGTAAGGGAACAGAGCTCAGAAAGCAGAACCAGATAAAAAGATCATTTCTTGCAAGGAGTTCCTGTAGACACTTTGGCCTGAGGCTATGACAGCTGTAACTGGAAAGACACACCTCAAATTTGGGGAGGAGGGGGAAAACAGGACTCATCTCAGATTTTCTTCCTGCCTTGAGACAAAACCATTCATTTTTGAGTGCTGTGGCTTTCTTTTCTAATAAAGTAGTTTAAAATGCAAGATCTCAAGAAGGCGGCATCAAATTTACTTTATATCTCCCTATCATTTGTGAAGTGTGTGGAAATTGTCAGGTAGACATTAATATCTTCTACATAAACTCTTGGACATTTTAAAAAAAAAAAAAAAAAATTGTGAAGACTTAAGTGCCTATAAATTATAATCTATTACACTATCTAGTCAGGCTCATACTTCTGGATTTTTGGATTCTTGTTTATTCTGGAATATTATCATGAAATAAGTGCATTTAAAGACAGACTTGATAATTACTGTAAAATATTAACTCAAAGTAACATAGTAAAAATGCCCATGTAAAAAAACAACCCAGGGTGTTTCCCGTCTTCTTGTGATTAATCCCAGGTGTATATATATATCCAGTTTAGACCACAAACCTGAGCATCAAGGCACACAGGCCAAATTTTATGCTTCAGAGTTATCAGAAACACCACATAGATTTTAATAACTTGGGAACAAGATGATGTGTTGAGGTGGGGCTTGGCAATTTTATTTCTTTAATGCAAAACTAAAGATCAGTCTCTGCAGTTTTTATAAATATCCAGAGCAACTGCTTTACTGTACATGAGATATCACTGAAAAAGCAATTGTTTTTCTCTCTATTTCACTGCCATTTTAACATAATAGCAGTAGTCTCTGCACCTACTAGAAATAACAATTGGGGGGGGGGGGGCTCCCCTTTCTTCCCCACAATTCCATTTCCCACCCTAATTTTGGGAACCAATTTTGCTAAGACCTTGTGAAGAAAGATTGAGCAAACAAGCAGATGCAACAAGCTGTTCAACGTTCCTATGCAACTTCCATAAATACAGATCATGTATAAGCCAAAATGAAATCAATTAAAAAAAAAAAAGCCTCTACAGTAGCTTATCATTTTACTATTTAATTTATTTAGTTAAAATCAGAACGGGGTGGGGGAGGGAAGAGGGAGGGAAATGTTTTATTATCCCAATAAGTATTGACATTCTGGATTCAGTGTCTTATTCATAAAAACTAAGTTTCCCAGACAGTAACTGTTAGCGATGACACTGTATGTTCCCATGAGTTAAGACGTACCCCTGTGAATAACTTTTCACGAAAGTAGCATAAGGAAGAGAACATCAACAGAAGATAACTTGTTACAGCTATCAACCCCACCACAGACAGCGTGGCTTAGTACTTTTCCACATCAACATCCTTTTCAGCTTCAGCAGCACAGTAACCGTGGCTTAGACCCTGAAACACTTCGAAAAAAGGGAGGGGAAGGGGAGGAAAAAAAAAAAAAAAAAATTGTTGACAATACCATTTACTTGCCAAAGTGAAACTTGATGAAAGTATACTGGCCTGTCTCTGAGGACTCTTTACTTGCAGTGTGCATATAGTGCATCCCAACAGAAATATCCTGAACTAGAGGATTTAACTCAAGGTCAGATATATTTCTTTCACACAAGGATACTGTGAGATAATGACGAGCATATACAAAAATTTAAGTATTCAGTATAAATGGCTTGCCTAACCTTTGCTGTTCTAACACCTACTCCCTCAACATTATTTTTACGTATAAAAAGCAATGTTTTAATTAAAAGAACAAGTATTTTATACAGAGCGATTAGTATTTCTTATCTTTTTCTTTTTTTTTTTTTTAAATAAAGTGATCTGTACTAGTTAGCTTTGTTTAGCTACTCATTGCTAGTTGTGCTTCATGCATCTCATCCATACATGTTTTAAATATTTGGAGACTCCCTACACCTACTGCCTGGCAGTAAAATCCATCACAAATTTTGACAAGAAAAGCAACACATCTGAGGTACATGAAAGGAAGGCCGTGGGTGAAAGAAATTTAATAAGTAGGTTTTATTTAAGCAAATGTTGGAGAAGCACTGGAGTAATTTTGCAGTTCCATCACTTTTTACATCCAGCAGCCTCATTTGTGCCGACAATCCTTTGCTAGTATTTTCAGACAGAAAAAAAGTCTTAGAAGAGAATGGATAGTTTCAGACAGGTTTCTTTACATCCTTTTGTCTTATCAGTATGTTCATCCCACAGCTACTGCATTTCAAACCATACAGCGTAGCGAAGGGTGAAGCCTTCATTCAACACTGGTTGCAGAGATGCACAGAAGCATCTGCTCTGCGCTCTTCACCAGACTCAGAGAAGAATTGTTCCTCTGGAAAGGCCTTGGCAGATAATTGACATATATTATTTATTGCAAATGCTTCTGGTAGTCAGACAGTTTGCTTGGTTTTTAATTTGCTTATTATTTTTTGCTTGGTGGCCTGGAGACTCGATAGGCAAGTTCCCCTGTAGTATTTAAATAGGATTTAGTAACAACATTTTTTCAATATGAGAAATTTACATTGCCACTTCTTGAGAGAAAGCCTTTGCACTAACCACCTTGTTAAATAAATTGAGAATATATTCCCTTTCCTGAGCTTCATAGTTGCAACTGTAATTTTCCTTGGAAACCCTTCACTCCAAAGCACACGCACTCTATAAATTCCCAGCTGTCAGCCAACGCGGTTGCACTTCCCGACAAAGACACAGGGCAGGGGAGGGGGGGGGGGAAGCAGCTAGAAGTGCTTAATAATTATAAGAAGATATGTCCTTAATATTCCCAACATGCAATGATGCTGCCCGAGCAGCTGTTGTCAGAGAACTGACTCATACTCCGAGAGCTCCCTCGGTCCAGCTGCAGTCACTGACATGTAGTATATATTATTATGGTCTTAACCAACGAACTTTCTTTATAAATATAGAAATCAAATAGCATGCTTGAGTCACTCAGGTCAAGATAGGGATTTGTAAAGTACTCAATACCGAGATAGTTCTCCTCCTTCCGTGGACACTGGTATGTGGGTTTGGGTGGTGGGTTTTTGAGGGTTTTTTTTGTTTGTTTTGGGTTTTTTTGGGGGGGGGKTTTTTTTTGGTTGTTTTGTTTTTAGCAGGAAGAGAAAAAATAATTTAAAAAAAAAAATCAAGCAAGACCAAAAATCCAGTGCCAGCTTATTAAATATTCAACCAGTCTGGACCAGCTGTATGTACCTTACTCATTTTGGCAGGTTTATTACCATCTGAAGAGATATTTATTTTTGCATTAAACATGTATTCAGAAAAAGTAAGTAAAAGGTTTGACAGGTGAGTTCTGATAGTTTCACAGAGAATTTATTTATCTTAAGTAGTTGGCACATAACCACGCACCATGGACATTTCTCACCCATTCTCCCCAGAGGGACATACACTTTTTCACACCTGACCTCTAGTAGGCAAGGAACAGAAGCGGCTGCTCTCTTTAGAGCATGCCATTTCCCAGGGTCTGTTTGCAACAAACGTGCTATTAGATTAAAGACTTTAAAAAATAAATGAAGTCTGTATTTTACAGGATTCTTTTCTTTCAACAAGGTATGTAAAAATAGTTACACTGTACATTAACTGAGCTATAAAAGAACCTGCTATCATTTCATTTGCTTTTATAACCTTCCTCCACACATAATATCACATTATGCACATTATAATGAAACCTGATTACACTGAAACTTGTAAGACAGCTGGGTGGTGTTCTCTGAACAGAGCTCCCTCCCCGCACACTTTTCCAAACAGCCTTGTCTGCCTTGATTTCCCAGATACAGCAGATGTTCGATAGTCTCATTACGAAAACCGCATTAACTGAGTGAGAGCTGTAGGAAAGGAATTTTTAAATAAACAAAATACTCTTGGGGTTGGGGTCTGAGGTCTTGTTCCTTAGGTTTGGTGTAGGTGCGTTAGGGGGTTTTTGCGTGTGTGTGGTTTTTTTTTTTTTTTTGAACTGAGGATGGGGTGTAAATTGGTGCATTTAATTCATTTGCACATCTATCCTATAACTGCTTAGTTTTTCAAAAAAACTCCAAATCATACTATTAAATTAAGCCTTAATTGATTGACAAAATCAGGCTACCTAGTTTACCAAACTGACCATCCAGTGCTTCGGAATGAATATCTCTCCCGTTCAGTATTAATACGCACTGTGACAGCATTGATACCTCAACAGCATGGAAAGTGGTTTCCTCACATTGTTTGCTGCCCTGAAAGTGAAGACTGCCAGATGTTCAGTCCTTCACTTGCCAGGAAAATTAGCACTTTCCCAACAGATATGCATACCGAGTGAAGCATCCTGTAGTCATTGACAAAATAGATCTCAGCATGGCAATGGACTGCTTGGAGACGGGAGCTCTTCAGACTCAATATGTCAAGAAAGTACAGGCAAAGTTGTTATTTGCAGCCACACAATCAAGACCTCAGAACTGTGTAATTACCACAACATCAGAACTAACACAACTTACCATCCACCCGTAGCATCTTCGCTGAGACAAACTAATTTACAAAGCTTTAGTGGTATAAATGTGTTTTATCATTTTGGATTTAATCATAAGGAATCTCAGATTACAACAGTTTGCATCAGTTTATTTGTATTAGTTAATTTTATTCCTAATTCTTAGGTTTTTATTATTTTCACTTGTGTTAGGGTGAGAAAGATGCACAACCAATTTTTCTGAACTTATTTGGATTGTCGTTTCAAAATTTTCAAGAAATCAGTCTAAATTGTTACATTTTTTCTTGCCTAATCCCTGTTAAACCATGAGTGACTGCTACAGTAAGTCTCAAACCCACTAACATTAAATCGCTATCCAATGCTCTGCACTTTGTATGATTTCACTTCTAAGACATGACAAAGATAGATTTTTTCCCATATGTAAAGAAATCCCTTTGAAATATCAAGAAAGGACAAATTGTCATTAAGTGCCAAATGCTTTAGTACCCACACCCATGAAGACAGCTACCAAATCTGCAAATTCTGGACCCAAGACGGAAGGAAGAAAAATATTTACTTCTGGCAGAAGTATTTTATTCCCTGGTCTGTACATCTCACGCAGAGAAATGAAGCCTCCCATGCAGCCCAGACCTGAGACTAATCCAGCTGGAGTTAGTGTTCCTTCAAGCAAAGTCCTTGTTCGCTGGGGTAACTGCTTGGGTACCAACTGGATCAGCTAGTGACCACAGAGTGAGGCCAGTTTCCTGCTTTAAGTTTTTGTCTTTAGAAAATATTAACCTAGAGTCATATTTAATTCCCCCAGAACAAACTACCCTGAAATCAGCTCAAGAAATCCAACAGTTCTTACAAGGGCTCCAGGTTTTCAGAGGATTAACTGACGCCAGCATTTTTCTACTTCCATTATGCAGCATTGAAGAGGAAGAAAGAAATGAGCAAGAGGCACTTGGGAATATTTGACATGTCTTTGTTTGAGAATAACAAAAAATTGATTGCAAAGTCCAAAGCCACCACAACCAGATATTGATATCCTCAGCACCACTGAGATCTCTAAAACCTAAGGCGCTACTTAGTTGTGCTCATTATTGGCACTGTTCTTACCGCTGTCCCCAGCCCCTGACGTAGGGAAAGAAAAGAGAGCATTGGCCTACTTACACTAGTGTCACCAGCTTTTTTGTCAACAGGGACTAAAAAAAAATGTTTAAGAATTGAATAGTTATGGAGTTTGTTTTGGACAAAGCGTAGAACATAGGGATTTGCATCTCACTATAAAATACAAGATGAGAGATGCAGTCAGTACTTGGTGCAAGAACCTTCTGATGTTTTACTCTACACCCTTCCCCTTCATGGTTTCCAGCACCACAGTGAGGACAGGTGCTTCTGTGTGCTCAGAAGACAAGATCAAATGATTAGATGAGCCCAGATGGAAATAGGGCTCTTTCTGGGCAGTTACACCAGTACCAGTGACAACTACTGGTGTGCAGCAGCCCCTCAGCAAAGAAACTGTAGTTCCCTGTACTTCACATGCAGAGCTCAACCACTCAAGTCATTCAAGGAGTGTCTCTAAGTCCAAGTCCTCAGCAAAGGCTGTAGTTGCACAGTCCTCTGAAAAGACCATTTCAGCAATAATAACTGGGAACGGTTCATCTAACTACAGAGACAGCATAAAAGGACAGTTTGTTCCTGTCACCCTGATTTGGCATTTCAAATAATCCTGATAGGTAGTCTTATTAGTCACTATTTGATGTTATCTCCTACGAGGCCACATGAAACCCACAATCACTTGAAACAGCATTTCCTTTTCTTGCTTTTCTGTTCATAATTGTCAGGTATGAAATACAGCTCATCTTGGGCCAGTAAAGCATCAATATAGGATCGCAGCTACATTTGTTTCTTCTATAAATAGCACTTCATAGCAGACTGGGAGTGTTCACAGTGAAATTTATACCACTTTAGCAATAAAATGAAAGTCATGTTTTGGAAACAGCATAAAAATGCATATTTAATGACAAAATCTTGTAAATCCTAGCCTAGAATAGTGTTGAAGTCATCCTTTTCTTGCAAAAGCATTGAAGAGTGTTTATCCTAAGCAACTTAACACAGGTCATACGTTTGAATGATTGGGATAGAATCACAGAATTGTTTAGGTTGGAAAAGATCTTTACGATCATCAAGTCCAAATGTTAACCTAGCACTGCCAAGTCCACCACTCAACTGTGTCCCTAAGCACCTCATCTACACGTCTTTTAAATACCTCCAGGGATGGTGACTCAACCACTTCCCTGGGCAGCCTGTTCCAATGCTTGACAGCCCGCTCCGTGAAGAAATTTTTCCTAATGTCTAATCTAAACCTCCCCTGGTGACACCTGAGGCCATTTCCTCTCATCCTATCGCTTGTTACTTGGGAGAAGAGACCAACACCCACCTCGCTACAACCTCCTTTCAGGTAGTTGTAGAGAGCCATAAGGTCAACGCATCCTGGCCTCCTCTTCTCCAGGCTAAACAACCCCAGTTCCCTCAGCCACTCCTCATAAGACTTGTTCTCCAGACCCTTCACCAGCTTCGTTGCCCTTCTCTGGACACGCTCCAGCACCTCAATGTCTTTCTTGTAGTGAGGGGCCCAAAACTGAACACAGTATTCAAGGTGCAGCCTCACCAGTGCTGAGTACAGGGGGACGATCTCTTCCCTACTCCTGCTGGCCACACTATTTCTGATACAGGCCAGGATGCTATTGGCCTTCTTGGCCACCTGGGCACACCACCAGCTCATATTTAGCCAGCTGTTGACCAGCACCCCCAGGTCCTTTTCTACCAGGCAGCTTTCCAGCCACTCTTCCCCAAGCCTGTAGCATTGCATGGGGTTGTTGTGACCCAAGTGCAGGACCCAGCACTTGGCCTTGTTGAACCTCATACAGTTGGCCTCAGCCCATCGATCCAGCCTGTCCAGATGCCTCTGCAGAGCCTTCCTACCCTCCAGCAGATCAACACTCCCGCCCAATGTGGCGTCATCTGCAGGCTTACCGAGGGAGCACTCGATCCCCTCGTCCAGATCATTGATAAAGATATTAAACAGAACCGGCCCCAATACTGAGCCCAGGGAACACCGCTTGTGACCAGCTGCCAACTGGATTTAACTCCATTCACCACTCTTTGGGCCCAGCCATCCAGCCAGTTTTTTTACCCAGCAAAGGGTACGCCCGCCCAGGCCATGAGCGGCCAGTTTCTCCAGGAGAATGCTGTGGGAAATGGTGTTAAAGGCTTTACTAAAGTCTAGGTAGGCAACATCCACAGCCTTTCCCTCATCCACTAAGCAGGTCACCTTGTCATAGAAGGAGACCAGGTTGGTCAAGCAGGACCTGCCTTTCATAACTCCATGCTGACTGGGCCTGCTCACCTGGTTGTTCTGTACATGCCGCGTGATGGCACTCAAGGGTCGTAAAGTGGCTCAGAACACATTTAGCTGCCTCAGCGTTTTAGGGCTTAAGTTAAACATACAAAGCAATAAAATCCAAATGTGATTATTCAGTAGGTGCATCTGGTCACTGCTGGAAAACGGCATTTGAGCAATACTGTTCAGCAGGCAGTTCAAGTACGGGAGGCTGGCAAGTGCGGTGCTCAGTCTTTGAATGAGGCAACCGCTTGCAATTCAAGCCACAGCTATGATGGAGGTGGCCTAGCAGAACCTCCCTTGGACAAAAGACATTGCTCCCCACTGATCTGAGGACCCTGATCATCCCTGTTCATCATCAGCTTTTCCCATCAGACTTGGGTCTCGATGGATTTGTTGTCCCTGCTCATCATCAGCCTCTCCCATCAGATTTGGGCCTCAGTGGGTTTTTGTTTCCATTACCAGTTTAACAGTAAATATTTGTCACAAATTTGAGCCTAATGAATTTTGCRCTAACATGAGCAATTTCAAAGTTCTGGTAGGTGAAGGAAGACACCCAAGAATAGAAGAAAGGGCACATCAGGGTAAAGCCAAAAAGAAAAGAAAACAAACAAAAAAAGCAAAACACCAAACACATCAACAACTTCTTTATTTATCCATGGAAAAAAGAGGAACTACTTATCATCAAGTCCTATTTACTACCTGTTTTCTGCCATCTTCTGGGAACAATAGAATAATAGGCAACTTCATTTTCTCCTTTTTCTAACTAGTGAAAGAAAACCCAAGGGAGGGGGAAGCTTAAGGGGGAGGGAGGAGTATTGAAATGGTAAACAAAAAAATCTAGGAAATAAGGTGGGAGACAGGACAGGGACAGAAGGAGAACAGGATGTAAAGCTTTGCTTCCAGAGAGTGTATTAAAGCTTTGAATTCGCTGCCATCATGTGAAAACTGAAAGAACATAATCTTCAAATTAGATTTTGAACATCAGTAAACTGCTTTTCCCTAAATATATACTTGCACTTCATGAACAGATTTTCCTAAGGGGGGGGGGGGGGGAAGTCTGAAACCCAAGAAATTGCCACAAAGGTAACTTACAGCTCTTCTTCCAAAAAAAGCAGGAAATTCAGCAGGAAAGTCTCAGTGAAGACATGCCAAAAAATGTGTTATAAACATCCTAGGGTTTACCTCCAGGGGAGTACTAAATGGTGGGGATCCATGCAGATGCAGCAGATATCACTCTGCTGCTCACCTTCCTCATTTCATTTAAGGGAATCATGGTGACATGGACTCACAGCAGCTGTGCAATCATTTCTGAGGACTGGAGGCTGACCTGGCTCAAGAGGTCTGCTATAACTAACCTATTTGTTTAATTTAATAGAAGGGCTTTAGGAAAGAAACAAGGGAAAGATGATCCAAAACAAGCCATTCATCAAACTTCTTCAGGGTTCTTAAAGTGCCAAAACCAGAAGGTGCTGATCATGTATAAAATCCAAAGGGTGATGCATAATTAGAAGGGAAAAAACCCTCTATAAACAACATAAGGGAAGACCGGTATTGAATCAGGGAACTCTGCCTGAAGCAGAGAAACTAGAAGGAGTCTCATAGAGCCCAGTGACCTGAAGGAACGAGAGATGCCTTCAGGAAGACAATGCTAAAATAAAATATTCAAGCTATAAATATGCCTTCCTCTGGCAGTGACCCAAGCCCCACAGTTAAGATAAGCAGGACAAGTGTCTAAAGGCTTTTTGACCCCCCACCAAGACACTGACCATGTTCCAGACAGACAGCAATCACCAGCACACAGAGGAGCAATAACCACTATAAACTTTCCGTGACCAGCAGGCTCAGACGGACCCAGTGGCAATGTCAACACTTCCATGGATGAATAGAGTCCAATACTAATGGGGGAATCGAATGAGAGAACCTGCCCAAAAATCATCACCCCAGTGCTGCAGCAATAAGTTCAAAAGGGTTGTAGGTCTATCAAAGAGGATTATGTGTTTTGATGAGATTAGTATTGCTCTTCTGTTACACACAGGAGGAAAAAAGTACAAGCAAGGTAACTTCTGACTCAATTAGCCTTTGCTTTACATTTTCAATAATAATTCACCTTACATTTCAATAACAATTTGAACTGTACTTTAAAATATGCTATATTTTACTCAAGTAACTGGAATTTTCAGCATGACCTTTCAGAAACAGCAGAGCTACACATCTTGAAGGAGTGGGGGAAATCACTTATTTAAAACTAGATAGACCAAAGGAACACATGCCTCAACACCACAGTTCCAAAACCATGGAAAGCTCTTCCCAGAAGAAATGTATAAATTCATGAAAGAATCATTTAGTATCACCACAAGGACTAACGTGAGTTTTGTAAATTATTTACTCAGTCATCATACTGCAGGGGACAAGGGAAAGCTTGCAGCAGCTTGTACTGACACATTAGTCAGTCTTTCACTTTTGTTTTATCAGCCTGCTCATGTGCTCTCAAATTTGCTGACCCAAATTCTTGAGCTCATTGAAAAGATGTGACAATCTTGTCTACGTATAACCAAAGATGTAAAACTTGGATCTCTTTTTAACAATATCTTTTCCTGTAGCCACTCCAAAGGTGACCCATAAAGAAGATCTGAGATTTAATTTTGGATCTTCCATGACAAAGAGCTGTTAACTCATTATATTTATTAGCAACAAATAAATGCTGCAGCTAAATGCATGTTTCAGTAAAATATTAGTGTCTTGTCATTCATTCCACTATAATATTTTCCATTTATCAATCTGTTTCATCTAAGTAATTTTCAGTCAGAGAATGTAGTAACTCTCATCTCTTTGAGAAAGGCTTTGTCAATAACTAAACCAGCAAAACTCTTCCCTGCTCTCTCAGTTGGGGAAGATGCAAAGGGAATGAATGGTCAAATGCCTTTCCCTTCTCTCTATTTCTGCAACACAGGAGGAAAGGGGCCACATGAGAACTTCTGTGAAATCAGGAAAAGCTGAGAATGCACAATTTTTCCATGATTGCCCTGTCGAAAATCCCCTTTCCCACCAAGGTATGAATTTAGGAGTTCAGAAGGACAGCTGACTGACTTTTCCCTTGAACTCACTAGCACCAACAACCTTTTGCTTCTCTTACCATCGTTCAGGGTAAGTCATGCAGCCATCCAATTCAAGGCCCTCAGAGCAGGACAGAGAATTCAAGGACCTTTCCTTTTCATTACTATTTTGATAATTTTCCTTGCTGGCTTGAAATGCTCTTTGATGTGTCACCATCTTCTTTCATTGCTGAATACAATGGCTCTACAGATAAACAAGGTAAAAATTTCTTCTTCCATTTCTGTAAAGACTTACACAAGTGCTCTGCACTTAAAATGGCAATGCTCCCACAAACCTGTGAACAGCCACAGGATATTTTTCTTCATATCTATAAGTATGGACATCATCTCCTTCCTAGTCAGTCTTACTTCAAATAGACTGACAGATCCTAATTTGATCAAATTTGATGGTCTTATTAGGAAACTTTATGTATATATAGAGACAAATGAAAGTCAGAGGTAGGAGGGAGGAAGAGGAAAAAAAGGAAAATATTTTCCTTCTGTCTTTATCACTCTTTCATGATTAAACATGATTGACAAACCCATCAGGCCTGAACAGTTACCATGTCCCTGGTTCAGAGGGAAAAAACCCACCATTAAAAAAGGCTACTTTGAATTAGGTATTAAGCCTATTGATATTTCCTAGGCTGGATACAGAAAGGAGCCTATTTCAGCATCTCTCAGGTCACCAGCAAACATTACGATTATGTGCCTCCATACAATTGAGGCACAGATGTAGGAAGAATATTGAGCTTTGGGGGATAATCAGATTTATTTTTTTCAATAAGTAGAGCATATTATTTTCAAGTGGTTAACTGAGAATAACTCTTGCAGAAGTACAATATAACAGTAATTATTCCAAAATCAATGGCACAAAAGGGTTCATTTAAAATCATATTATGATTGCTGGATTAAAGTAGTTATTATATAATCGGATAGCAATTACTCCACCTTAGTAATTTCTGGGTTTCTAAGGGTGAAAGTGATAATACAAGCTACAGCAGGTGTCAAATTTTAGACTTTGTGAAATGAATATTCTAAAGGCTGGAAAGAAACAAACATATTAGCATATAAAAACCACAAGCGTAGAAAATAGCTAAAAATATAAAAATACTTCAACCCTCTTGCCTTCAGCAGACATTCAGAAGCAGTTCACTCATGACAAAGGACTTCCAATGCGCGGTTTAAATCGCAAGGAAGTTAAAGCTTCTCATCATCCCTTCTCTGAATAAACTTAGTGGTTTCTTGTATAATCAACTTTCTTGTCTATGACTTAGCCACCTCTTTACCAGAGCAGTGAGACAAGTCTCCAACAGCTCGCAGATTTGCAAGACACTGTAGAGACATGCTCCATGTCTTCATCACACTTGGTTTTGCTCTAGTTCAAAGTTCTGCTAACTCATTTATTGCAAAGGCAGCCTCAAACATGTTGTTCTTCCTGGGTTTCTTGCTTCCTTATCTCATTTCTCTTTAAAGAAAGAAGAGGGGAGTTTTGTATTAAATACCAGGTGCCTATTGCTTTTTGATCACGTCTCATTCAAAGAGCAGCACTTTTCCAGATGCCACCAAAAACCCAGCTCAGAAGAGTTGGAAAGAATATAAATGAGAAACAACCCTTTTAGCAACCTTCTTCAATTCCTCTGTTCTTTCTGTGATGGTTTTTACTTATTCCCAGCTCCTGAAAGAAATCCACGCTAACATGGATTTCTTCATCCAAAGCAATGAGGTTTTTCACAGATTCAAGAGCCCGTCCATCAGGCCCTAGATACAGGAACCAAGGCTTTGTTTCTAGCTTCCTTAAGAGAAAAGATCTCCCATTCCTCAGTGGACACCATCAGTCCTGTAGCAAGAAGGTAGAACTAAATACACAACTTCCTTATTATTCTTTAAAATACAGTTCTCTCTGTGGAAGAATATATCGGTTTGTATTACAAACTAAATGGCAAGTTAAAATAAAGTCCACCTAGTTTCTAAAGGACAAATATTTGAGACATGCCATCGAATGCAAAGTCCATTTGGCAAGGTAAGTAGACACTGAGGTTCAATATATACTGAGGTAAATGTGCAAAGTTTAATACAGTTAAAGCAAGCATAAAGGAAAGTGTCTTGAAAAAAAGATACCTATTGTAGATTTAGTAGATGCWGTTCAACAGACTAATTTGTGCACAGTCCTATCAACATAGGGAAACACTGAGGAAAAGTAGACCTTTAGGCAGTAACGTAAGCAGATGGATTTCTGTCACTGAATCTTTCTGTAAGATTGATTTCATTCTGCGAGGATTTGCAGTAACCAAATTACTACAAGTGCTTCACAAAATCTAACCAGTTATGGAGTTTTGAAGTGAAAGCCATCAACATAGGAAAGATTTGATTAAAATCTAAAGAGAATCAACATTTGGGAACATTACAGTCATAGAAATCAAAATGTGAAAGAGGGATGACACAAAAAGTCATGGAGAAGAAGGAAAGAGGGGAAAGAAGGAGAAAAAAAAAAAAAAAAAAAAAAAAAAAAAAAAGAGTCTTCCATTTGGATTTTCTTCTTCAGAATAAATACTCCACAACTCTTACAGAACCAAATCCAGCAATCTGGGTTAAGATGGTGTGGGACAGTCAAGAGAGCAAATACGTACTCATGGTAAAACTGCTAGCCAGCTCAGAAGAAAAAATGCATAGTCACAACCTTTCTACTAACCGCAWTCCCTCCTACTGGTGCCAAAATAGATGTTGAGCAGAAGTGGTCCTAACAACCCTGCAGACACAAGACAGCAGGATTTTAGTATAAGCCCTGCAGTTAGTAGCCCATCCCACCGAATACCTGCTCTTTGAGCAGCAGCTGCCACAGTTAAACTCCTGTTAACCAAGGCCCATTCCTTCTCTTACGGCATTCAGTAATCAGAGAGCACCCTCGCATATGAGCAAGCAGGGAAGAAAAAAGTAATCCCTGCGTCTGTGATTAAATTATGATCCTCAGTGCRAGACTTGCTTATGCTAGCCTGCATAATTAGAAGTGCTGTTATTGGTCGTAAGGAGCTGGTTTTAGATTCTAGCAATGCCCATGAGCCACACACGGCATTGAATCTCAGCCCCAAAGCTATCACCGAGTTCAACAGGCACAGGATAGTCTCTGCTGTCCATTATCATYGTGGCAAAAAACACTGTGCTAAAAAGTGTTTCTCAGTGTGCTTTAAGCAGTGAGATACTAAACGTTAAAGCAGACATCAATGTTACAAAACATTAAGGTAGCATAAGCCCCTTATTATTGCAAGGATGTATTAACCATTCATCTCTCACCCAACATTTTTCAATCTCATCTTTCTGCCTACTTTCCATAAAGACAGCTGCTATGTCTAGCATAGGCTACCTAATTCCTCCTTAAACTAGCCTCATGTTGAATTTACACTTGCTGAAGCGCTACAGGCGTGACGTATAGATCTCTTTGGAGATCTATAAAGTGCTATACAAAGCTGAGAAGTAAACTGTAAGGCTGTATTACAGATGATTTCCCTCAACCTAAACTGTTTGCATTATATAGGTAAGACATCAATATATACAACAGGACAAARCAGAAAGACTTCCAGTCAAATAATATTTCTCGATCACCGCCCCCCACCCAAGAAAAGCATTGTAATACATATAGTTACTGGACTACTTTGAGAAATATGTTAAAGATGGTGTAGAAATATCCACTCTACTGAAACAGTTTCACAGGGCCAGACGTTTTAGCAGGTCTACTCCAGGAAAACAGATTCCCAAAGATCAACGGCAGCAAGATGCATCAACTCTTTATTGCTAGTKATTATTGAAACATTAAACCAAGAGCCTTAAATGAATACTCATATGTTCTTCAGAGATTGAAAATACTGAATACAACTAATGCTCTTTCACTAGAAAGAGAARCCAGTTATAAAAATAGTTAATACTGCAGTTCTTTAACCTCTGTATCCATCTTATTTAGAAACTCTGAGGACTGCTGCTACGCCACTAACAAAAGTTACGATTTCCATGTTAACAAAGATCTCATCTCAATAATTGTGCTGACTCTCGCATGCCCTGCGATAAACGCTTGTGAGACGCAGCAAGAAAAGTTATTATGAAAAGAAAGAAATGTCGGGTGACTCCCATCCATGTGCAATTTTAAAACCAAAAAACCCACAAGCCAGAGAAATTGGCAGCTGGCACTTTGGGTTGTCAGCTGCCAACGAACTGCATTGTTTTAATTGTTGGAAATGATTGATTATGCAGCTGAGCTACTGAGGTAGCTGAACATTTCATGACAACACAAACAATGGTAGTGTCACTCATTCTCCTCCAGATACGTGGTCAGACGGAGGGAACAGTACTGTTTTGCCATGCTAAATTACAGCATCCAGGAGAATAGCTACGATTATTTTTCCTGTCACTAAAGTTCAGTGTTTGTTGTTGCATCTATGTGGACACCTGTTGCCTGAATCAGCGCATATCAGTTTGGAAGTGCAAGGAGAAAAAACCATTTTATATAATATATAAAATAATATATATATACACACACACACACACTCACACAAACTCACTCAAACTCTTTGTTCTGTATGTCTCATTTTTCCTCTTACCATAAGGATTCTGCAGAACATTCTAAATGCTCGAGACAGTATCGCTCAGGAAGTCAGGTCTTATGTCATCTTGAACAGAGGAATGGCTCCTTATTATTACAATAACAGGGGTGTATTCCGTTTCCCCCATAAAATTAACTTTGTTCAGATCAATAGGAATTTGGAGGATCTGCTAAGTAGTAGGAAAGCAAGCTGAACATCTTCATTTGAATATCTTTCAATTTCTCAGGCATATAGAGCATGCCTATGACTGATTTTATTTCCTTTCAAGACAAGTTAACCGCAAGTTCAACAGGAGTAAGTACTAATCCAAGACTCCTGTCTTTTCAGGGTTTTTTGGGCGTCCACCCCCCAGCGGTTTTGTGGTTTGTTTTTTTTTTCTACATCCTGGTGAGCTTCATCTCACCAGCACAGAGGCAAAAACCTAATGGGCTGTTACAAAGCGCAACCTCCAGACTGTCAAATACAAAGAACAACAGGGGATGGGAGGGAAGGAAAAAAGGGAAAAAAAAAAAAAAAAGTTGGCCACAGACACTTAGGCAAGTCCCAGTCCTAGAGGGTTGATTCTGGAGGAGCTCCTGGTTCATCAACCAAACCTGACTCAGAGAGGCATACTGCTGGTTTGTTGTGGTTTTTTTTCCAGCTGCTACATTGTTTATAATTAGCAAATTTTTCACRCATCAGAACAAGGGCCTGATCCTTCAGGCTATAAACACCAGCTGACAGATCAAGAGAAGTCAGTCCGCTACAGGAAATACCTACGAACAATACTGCATGCCTGTCCAATCGCTTCCTCTTCAAAAATCTCAATTTATTAGAAGTGTTGCTAGGGCATATACAATTTTGGTGGTACCACCAGATGGTCCATTCCAACTTAAGCCAGTAACAGCAACTATTTCTCCAAACATCAGAGGGGAGAAGTTTGGCACTGTGACATTCCGCCAGAAAAACTCCTCTGGGCTCAGCAGCCATGGCCCAAGCTGAACTTCTGCTTTGAAGCCTACAAAGCTATAAGACTGGTCCACCAGGACTTACAGTTGGCCTTAAGTAGACTTATTTGACCACTTTTGGGACTTAAAGAAAGGAAATTGTACTGGGAAGGAGTTGATTCTTCTAGTTGTGCTACATGTAAGGTGTCTGAAATCTCCCAGTTGGGGAATAGGCRTAAAGATCAGTGCATAAGAAAAATAAAAGCAGTGGTCTTACTGTTATAGAATGTTTCTCATGAAAAAAGGTCCAGCAAGAGACTGCTCTCCATCTTACTGTATTCATACAGGTTTTCTTCCACACTGCATGTCCCACTCATGTTTTTTCGTGTTTACCCTTCACTGCCCCACCACAATGCTGAATAACGATGGCACACTGCACTGCTCTGCCCTAGGCACTCTCTCACAGGTAATACATTTTACTACCAAGCAAGTGACCCACTCCCCTTCAGGTGATTAATAGCCAGAATTAACCATCAGGACAGTAAATTTTAGGAGACTTCACTATAGCAGGATTTTGAGCTCAAAACTAGGATGAATACAGAGGCAGCTGAAACCATGAAAATAGAGGTCTGAGAAAGACCTTATAGCCCCCTGCCATATCAGCCAGTCATATCCTCTTTCTCAGAGCCACTTCCTACAATTCCCTTCAACCAGCAAAAGGCAAAGTTTGGTGGAAAGCCACCCCGAGGCTCAAGGCACAACTTGGAAGCTTCCTTCCTACAGCACTGCTTCCCAAAGCACAGGAGAAAGCAAACACCCAGCTCCCACCCTGACACCAGTACAAGGCACAGCCTATGCTCACACATAGACCCAGGAGGCTACTGGATCTCATATCATAAACATAGCTCCTGGGTGTGTATATATATATATATCTACTGCAACCAAACTGAACTTAGCAACCCTGGGCAGATCATCTCTCCTACAGCAGCTGAAAGACAGTAACATCCCAGAGGGAGCAAACCCAGCCTCAATCTCCTATTCAGTGAGAGGTTTATTACAACTCAGACTCCTTACCTTGAAAGAAGCGACTGCCCCATTCCCCAAAACAGGCTAGCAGGAACACCCAAAATTTCTGTCAATTTGGACCCACGGACTCCACACCAACAATGAATAACTACGCTTTATCTTTCACTACTTCCTCCCTTCCTTCCTCTTCTGATAAATCTTCTCCCCAAAGCACCCTCCCTTCCCAAGGTGCTCTGCTGACAGCAGCTGTTTCTGGTCTGCAGCTTGGTCACAGCTGAGAGAGATAATGCAGATGGGTTTCCTCCAGCTGTAGGGACTTCCAGGCATGCACCTACCAGCAGCCCTCTGGAATGGGCAGAGAGCAAGCACCACCACACATCCCTCCTGGCACTCTGCAGGGTGTTTTTAAAAATAAATGGTTTGACTCTAACTTGAATTACAGTAAAGAGCGCATTGCACCTCCCTGGGTTTTCTCAGAAACTTAACTTCTATGCAGTTGAGGTTAGTAAAGGCTTTTTAGGCAGGTAAGTGTTACATCTCCATCATAAAACTGGAGAGCACGGAGACAGAAAAGCCTATTTTTTAGCCCTATTTTTCAGTGTTTCCTTTTGTCAGACAACTGGCCCAATCTTTACATCTTATTGCCTAAAGTCATTCACATAATGAATAAAGGATGCTTGGAAAGTAGAACTGAAAATAAGAAGCCATTTCTGAAAGTGCATCTGTGTGTGATTTGCCAAAGGTCGCACAGTGCATCAGGAGAAAGAGAGCACAGGTCGTCTCAGTTCCCAGCCCTCTGCTTCAATGCTTATACTGCACCTCGTTGACGGGTAAGTGGTTTACCCAACGAACATGGTTTAACCCAAAATGTGGTTACGTTTAGATGCCATATCTTTACCTAGAGTAATGGCATGCATACCTAGTGTTGACAAGGTAAGGTGACCTCGCTATCTTCCTCTAGCTGATTTCAACTTCATGAGGTTTTTAGTAAGATCGTTAGCATTTTTTTACTCTGTTATATATAGTGTATATTTATTTCTTCATATAACATAAATAGGATATTGACAAAGTCCAGGGAATTATCAAGCAAACACAGCAATGTTCAAAACCTACAGATTAAAAACAATTTATTCCATTAAAGAGTCTGTCTCAATAGAAGCTAAAACTCCTCTCATCTTAAGTGTTGGTGGTTCAGTTGGGCCAAAGTATATTTCTTGATTTGACCAATGTTAACACTTTCCCTCAATTCACACACAGTTTTTAAGAGCATAGTCAACCACAGCTCTGATTAGTGGAACCATTCTGAAAATATTCACTAGAAGGATTTAACACATTATAATAGGCTGTGGGGCTTTCACATTCAGGTCAATAAAGAACACGATCATCACCAAAGAGTAACTTAGGGGGCTTTTACTAAGATAAAGAACTTCAGCTGTAGAGATCAGTTCTGCCTCAGCAATAAGGCTGAATGTTATGAAAAGAAAGTATTGGCAGCTTTATGACCATAATTAATTTCTAAGAGTAACCTTTCTGGGAGAAGTGGTGTTGTGTTTTATCCTGATACTTCAGAGCTAGTTCCCATTTCATGGCTGCTGGACAGCTGCTGAAAGACCTGGATGCCTTTGGATAACCTGAACAGTGAAGGGAGCAACCACAGGGAATAAAATAACTCAATATGGCCTGAACTCTGACGGTGAAGGGCAACCATGTACTGCCTAAAGACAAAACAGACAAAACTGAAGACCAGCAAAGACCAAGTTCTTAGCAGACATGAACAATATGCGGGCTATTTTTAACAAATTCCCTGCCAGAGTACTATATAACATGAAATAATGTAATCTGTTTTGTAAATACACCAGTAACAACTTGCATGTAGCTAGGTCTTCTCTTAAGTGCATCGCTAGGTAGACAATAAGTAGGGATTTGATTTTTTTGTTCCAGTTTTGGTGAATGAGAAGGGCTATGAAATTCTCACAAAAACTTTAGTACATTTAAAACATTTAACACAAAGTCATGAAGACACCAGCTTAGCTTTGGAAGCCATGTAGCTGTGCACTGCAGCATTGTGCCCAAGCTAAATAACCAGGGAAAAAATAGTAATATACTTAAATAAACATAATTCATTACAGTGTGTGTATCTCTAAGCTCCAAAATTGAAGCAAAAGCCAGATTCATACAGTTATAACTCATGTTGGTTTATACTTGTATGGAATTTTGCCCTTTTTTCTCCATATGACTTTACAGAATTTACTTAATTAACCAGAAGAGTCCATCTGGGAAGTTAAGTCTTACAGTTGGTGACATCAAGACCCACAGAGAGTGACTTAGCTACTCTGAAAGCAAGTCAAAGCAAAGCTAAAATTTCCGAATGCACAGCTTTTGGTTCAGCTCGCTGGTCCTTCACCTTTCCCCATCACCCACAGCACTGTACCCAGCATCCCTTCAGCAGACGCTTTCCGTGTGCCCTCGAGACGACTGACATCAAGTCCAAAGAAATGCTGGAAAGCAGATATGTGGCATTTAAAAAGAAAAGARCAGTTTTCGGCAATTTTCATGTCACCAGACAACTTCTCTGTTTTCAGACTATTACAGGACTTCGGCTCACGGATTGTGAACTAATGGATGGAAATGAATATCCAATTGCTTGCTGTGCGGATGCCAGCATCCAGGGCAAGGCACGGCACTGCAACACTCACTACCCGCATGTACAGTTATTCCACTTAATAGTTATTTGATCACAAACATCTAGTTATCACCACCATCAGAGGAATATCTCAGTCAACACAATGTTGGTTGGAAGTTTCACTGTATCAGTTTGTCTCATTATGATATCCATACAAGATAYCCATTTGAATTTCAGATAACAGAAAGCTCTCTTACCCATGTCCTTGTTGACCTCATAGGAAAAACCAAAGACCATGCTAATATAGATTATTTATATACAGTGGCTCATTTCTGTAAATTTATTCGGCAACAAAAGTGTTAAGCTATTTTTAGAGCAAAATACTAGATAAAATAATGATGAAAATGGACCATAATCATCATCATCTGTTTCTCTTCTGTTTGCTTTATGATCCATATGGTTTTTTAATCCTTTTTTTGGAAAGGTGATTGCCATTCAATTTATACTCTTTTATAATCTCTTTAGAACATCTCACAGCAGGTTTCTATTATGAGTTGAGTTCATTACATCAATGTAATGTCATTTCTTCTTGGACTCTTCATTTGGCTGTTTGTTGATATGCTACTAACAGCTATTTTAGGTTCTGATAACTGTAGCCTAAAAGAAACACAATCCTGTTTTTAGGTAAAGAAAGACATTCATAAATCCTCTTGACAGAAATTAATGCAGGATTTGGAAGCCTCAGGATCAGACCGTGAAATACCACGGGAGACACCTTTCATTCCCCTAATTTTACAGATATTTCTTTTCTGCTTAGCCCTGTGCCTCAATGGTGTCCCACAGGTTGTTTGTCAAGAAACTCCCATTAACGACAAGCAATTAAAGACAAGGGGCTGCTACCACCCTGGGGTCTAGGCTCAAAGATACTGTGAGGAATGGCATCTTCTGTGAAATCAAGTCCCTTCCTTGGGATTAGGTCCTGCATTTAGCTATTCAAACCTGGCAGCCCATGCTTCTGCCTAAAATCCTTCCCATTTGCACAGACCAGGAGAAAATAGAGAGTCCTACAATGTTCCAGGAGATCTTGGTTAAAAAAAAAGTGTTGGTTTTTTTTTTTACTATTTTTTTCTCCTTCTTTGAGTTTTGCTCTATTACAGCAAGTTTTTAAAATTTCATTGCTTACTTTCCTTCTGTTTTACTGAACACCTGACATTTGTCTTATTGATCGACACTTCTGCTCAGCCTCACACCTGACATTTTTTCCTCTGCAGTTAATATGTCTCATTTAGTGAGGTCCTCAGTTTCAAACCATTGCCAAATACATAACCAGATAGTTGCGTCCTTAAATAACAACATTGTGGGGAAAAAAAAAAAAAATTACAAATTTACCCTTACAAACACAGTCTTTCATGGAAAGCACGTTGAGTCTGTTGTACAATACATGACCTAAGCTCTTGCCTGCAGATTGCAAAGGTCTTGTGGTTGTTGTTAGTCACCCACAAACTGGAAGGGCTGATTTCTTTCCCAGACCCAGGAGTAGACAGCAGCTGTTGATAACTTTTGACTGAGCCTGAGTTGGAAGGGGTGTTTTATCTCCCTTCAGCTACCCTTTTTCAGATCCTTCCTTTTTCATTGTCATGCAGGGAAGTCAAACTCCTGTGCTGTGAAATTGCAAACTGTTTCCATGGAGATGATTAATATGTTCATAAATCCACAATAATTCATTCACTGCAGGACGACAGAGGATGAAACCTTGGTTGTGAAAAGAAGAAAATGCCTTTAAAACCAGATTTTTTTTTCCTTTTAATAATAATCCAAATAAAGAAAAAAAAACAATTAAAAGCAAGTGAAAGGCAAATGAACATGTATTTTACATTATTGTGTCTCCTGTATGGTGTTCAAGTATTATCCCAACAGGTGTCCTAAGATACTTTGGTTGGTAGACTTAGAAAACATTAAAGAATACCTAATCATCAAACCTTTCAATATCTAAAAGGTGAAACAAGTTTGTTCAATGATAATTAAGGCATGTAGATGGTGTATTATTGTTAGTTATATAGTTCCATCGTGTGATAGGCACTTTCAGGCAGATAGTATACAATAATCATCATTCAAGGTCAGTATTGTGTCTTAAATAACAGCACAGGTATGACAAGAATCATCTACTATATTATGAAACTGCAGTATCTCAGAGGGTAACACGTAGCAGTTCTTGGCAAACACTGACTTTTGATGGACACCAGTGCAGACAATCGTATTCTTAGGCAATATTGAGCCTTTCCAAAGCGTTTAATGGAAACTGGAGCAGCTGTCAATCATTTTGAACAGTTCTATTTTTAAATTAAGTCATAGTTTTACTTAAGACTCAAACACATATATATATACAAAATGAAATGTATTGAATTTTCACTGTATTTGACCCAAAATTAATAAAAAACTATTAACAGGAACGTGTGGAAAGCCAATGGTCATATTAGCACATAGTCATTAAAGATGAAAGAGAAGTGCTCTATAATGTCTCTGAGAGCTTTCACACAAACTATACCTTTTTTACTGCATCTCCCATTAATGAATATTTTTCTACCAAAGCTGTGTTTATAAAATTCAGCTAACCATCCTGGGATGTGATAGACAAGCAGAGCTTTTCCACTTTCTTAATATAGCCCTCTTAGCTAATGTCAGTGCTGTAAAGACTCATTTCAAAGCAAACGAGGAGAGATGAAGGGCTAGATCCGGAAGATGAAAATACTCATTCTGGTCTAGACTCTCCAAAGAAGCAGAAGCAATTAATTTTAATTAGATTAATTAAAAGTAATTTGAAATTCGAAATTTTGCGATGCAGTTCTGTTACCCTGATTCATCATGACTAGTTACCTGTTTTTACCCTAGTTAATCTCAGTGATTTCAAGTGCTTTGGCAAAGATGCAAAACTTGGATCTAAAATGGCAGAAAACAAAATCATTCGGGCATCTAACTTTCTAGATGACAAACAGCATCACAATATGACCTCACACAGGTCCATTTTCCTCTCTGGGTCTGCAAAAACAAGTTGTGGTGCCTCACCATGGAAGGTTCAACGGAGACACTCCATTTAGGCCAGTATAAGGAAAATACCATTCCTTATCAGAAAAAAAGACCAGAACCAACACCTTAGAGCTTCTGGATCCAGCTGCTAAATCTTTCTGCTTTCTGCAAGTCTGAAAGATTTTTGGAAAGGTCTGCTCCTAAGTTTACAAACTAGGGCCCACAGAGGAGAGCTATGAGAAATATGGTAAGCATTCTGTCGGTGCGTTTTGTACATTATAATATACGGTTCTGGAAGTCTAAGGAGTGGTTGACAAAGCCTACAGAAAGTCTGCCATTCAACTTCTATAGGAGGAACTTCTACAGAAATTTTCAAATAATATTGACACTACTGCATATAGGTGCAGCAGCGTATGATTTCACTCCCATTTGATTAAATGGAGATTTTTACAAAGATAAAAGCAGTCTGGAGTTGTAGGTGCCCTTACTCTAATAGCATATATATAAATATTTTGCTAGTATATGGGCAATGTAATCAAATTGAAATATATTCCTATTTGAAACCTTCATCTGTTTCTTTCAAATAACTGATTTAATGAGAGTTCAAGGCATACAGGTAGCAGTGAGAGTTTGCACCTAGCAAACTTCTTCCTAGCACTGAAAGCAGATTTTCTATTTCCAAATCTGTTTTAATGTTCCTATATAGCGTTCATAGCACTGACATATAGCTGCCTGTTAACACATACTGCAGAGATTCAGGGAATAGCTGGTGAAGAGAGGAATAAATTCAATACCGCCTCAAAGTCAGAGAGGGTAACAGATGCGCTGGCTCCAGCACTCATCCTGCTGCAGTGGACCAGGGCCAGGGAGACTCCTGCTCTGCCTGTGCGTGTTCAACTGGGAGGTTTGGATCAGTCCCCAAAACGCAACTGCTGTCCTGGCTAGCTGATGAAAGGAAAATCCAACCCCCGGGCACCAGATGCAGCTAAACGCTGTGACGGGTAACMCATCTGCAGAGCACAGCGAGCTGGYTGTGCCACTTCTCTCGCTTCGGGAGCAGGGAGCAACCTGGAAACAAGAGTTTACAAAATATAGACCAAAGGGATTTGCACCTGTGCCATGCTGATTTATGAGCATCCCSTATCTACTGTACATACAGGCAAATGGGGGTTCTGGATGCACAGAATTCAGAAATACGGTCCAATGGAGATGATTTATGAAATACAATAAATTTCTCTTTTTCTTATGCTTTGAATTTCTCCACCTAGAACTTTACCCTCAGTTCAGCCTGCCAAATTTCTTATTTTAGATTTTCCTATACCTAAAAGATATGGGGAAATCTGCCCTTTATGCTAGGGTCATATTCCTAAAAACTTACATTTGGGTGTGACACTGGGTAATGAGGATATACTCGTTAATAACCAGCCCTTACTAAGAAACATTAAAACTGTTCAGGACCTTTTAATACCCAGCTTGTGAATGACTCTGGGAAGTTCCTTAGCTCCAGACCTCACTGTATTTTAGGGCTGCAGCTCAGCTTCGGCACAGGGCAGATAGCACGGCCACGGGCACCGTGAGCTTTAACCACAAATGGAAATCCAATTCTTGCCAGTGCTCAGCTGCCGTGGGGCCAAGGACCACATAACTACCTCAACTAGTCAATAGCACTGAATTAATAGAAACTAGTGCTACTTCTGCTAGTAATTGTTTTCAGGTTCAGGCCTGGGTTACCTACTGTTATGAGGAAAAAATGCAGGACTTCGGAGCTGCTGAAATCAGGCGCTAGCAGCTAACTGAAGAAGTGCAAGCTTTGAAAAACCTTGTCCTAGGCTAGATTACTTCTTAATTTTACAACTCTGTGTTTTTCTCAGTGAGCTGGGACTCCAGCTCCTGGGATGTTTTGTAACTCAAAGTCTTCGTTTTATCTTTAAATGGCACTCTCTCAGCACCGAGTGGCTTCTGGTAAATGTCCTTCTTACTGGGCAGGTTTTCTAAGATCTCCTTGCTCTGCCTAAATCTGACTTCTATTGCTAATTTGGGGTTTTGCTGGTTTTTTTTTTTTCACCCCCACTTGTATTAAAGACCAGCATGATGTAGGCAACAAACAAACTCAGCTTTAATGGCATGTAAAATTTGGCATTACTGAAGAAAGACAAGGATGCTTTTTAACCCTTCTAGAAAAAAAGGAGGGCATCTGATTCAGTGCTTTGCCTTTAGTTTGTAAGAAAACAAGATTTAGTTTAAAAGCCTCGAAACAGGTTAATTTCTGCTGCAATAGTATATTATTCAGTCATCGGTCACCAAATCAGTTTACCATCATTACTTTCCTAACCTGTTTCTAGGCTTCACCCGGAGTCCATCGACTTTAATGAGGTGTTAGAAATTTTCAGGATGCAACAATTTTCAATTTCCTACAAGGCGCAATATCCACAGAGTATTTCTATATGACAGGTTCTTCCTCCTTTGGAAAGAGCCAATAAATATCACTAACAACCAGAAGGTCCTCTGCTTTCCTCAACCCAAGGAAAGCCAGAAAGAATGGTCTGGCTTGGCTTCAGAGGACTCGGGAGGAAAATCTTCTTATGTACTTTCAGCCCCATAGCTAAGGGCAAGACAGACTCCAGCCCTGAGCTCAGAGGGAACTTCATTCAATAATTTCAGACCATTAGATACTCTGAAAAGACCTAGATGTATAAAATCCTGACTTCCCCCAAAGCCGCATGTGATCTGAGGGAAGCAGAAAATGTCATTTCCAGCCCTTAGTGGTTATTACCCCAGAGCTGGGCACAGCAGCCCCCTGCCCAAAAGGGTTTCCAGATGGAAAAATCCAGATGGTCCTTTCTGAAGGACTCTCCACATGAGGTTTGTGTGGCCTGTACAGGGCTGAATTCCCTGCTTAAGTTTCTCAGCAAATCTTAATAAAACCTGTGAGGGAAAAAAGAGCAAGTCTTAAAGTATTTAAAGAAAAAATAAAAATCAATAAATCTAATTCAAAGTCATTTTCCACCTCCTTTCTAGTCCTGTTTCATTAGGTAGATGGTATCTGTGAGCCTCCTGCAAAGTAAAGTACTTTTAGCAATGTACAAAATGAAATGCATACTTTTCTATTAGTATGTTCAGTATTTTGTGAGCTGTGGAGAATCTGTTACCGAGAGAGAGAATTTTAGGTCTAATTACCTCCACCAAGGGGAAAACGGGCCCCTAGAGGTATAAACCAAAGCAAACAGCAAATACATTTATTATAACACATCTTCCAATAATATCACCAACACAATGAGTTTTGGTGCTGTGATGACATAATAT
Organism: Phoebastria nigripes; assembly: GCA_035582835.1. Lineage (NCBI taxonomy): Eukaryota > Metazoa > Chordata > Aves > Procellariiformes > Diomedeidae > Phoebastria > Phoebastria nigripes. The sequence goes on along the minus strand of JAYKAV010003421.1, from coordinate 1,839,600 downwards.
AATTACAGACAGATGCCTGAATGACTAGAAAAGGCAGTTCTTGTCAAACTACACAGCAGCTTTTAAAACATATTTACTGATAGGGACAAAATGTCTGTGTATAAAACAAGGAGCTCGTAGTCTGCTGCTTCTTACATATTTTATTTATAGACTCACCAATTTGCCAGTTAACCACACAATCTGTCTTAGAAATGTAGGCAGTTTAATAAAACTACTGTTCTCTCATAGTTCATTTTGCTYGCTAAAATTCCTTGAATTGCACAAAGGTCCCTTCAGCTCACAAAATTGGACACTTCATGATTTATTATGACAATGACTACATACTGCTCACCTAAAACGTGCAGAGAAAATAATTGTTATTCATTTTTATGGTTTAATTTTTTTTTTTCCCTCTCTTTAAGTACTATCGCCTAATGTGTTTTAAAAATGGGTAATTTTAGTAATGGAAAGACTTATGATCTCCTGTCCAAGGACTGATATTGAAATGTGCTTAATGTTCACGAGTTCCACAGAGACCAAAGGGAATTAAGGGTATCTGTCAGTCCTAGATCTGGGGCCTGGGTCTGATGTAATTATCCTCTCTGATGGCTTTTAAAAGACTAAATGAGACTGCACCAAAAAATACGATCTTTTTAATCAATGTTTCTCAAGTTCTAATGCAGTTGTGCATACTCTCCCTTCTGTACTGATAAGGAAGAGAATGAAGACACTATTTAACAGTGGCAGCACTTACTGTACCTCCAGGAGTCATTGAGGTCCCACAGCTACTGCAGCAGATTAAATTAAATCAAAGGAAAAGATTGACACTCAAATTGTAAAACAAATTCGTTCTGCTGCCAGAAGCAGTGAGAGGGCCATGATGACCAGGAGTGGGTTTCTAGTTTGTGCTACCACCCCCAAAACTTTATAGTCTAATCCTAGACATGGTTATTTTTTCTCTAAAAATTCCCAGCAATTGCATTGCTCTGCAAAAGATGGGCGAGTTGCCTGTATCAAATTCCAGGAAAAATTGGACCTGTAAAAATCATGCATTTGATTTTATTTTTTCCACAAATCTTTACRGAATAGTTGGATTGGCACAATATCRGTGGTTGGAACAGAAAGCCAAAATAGTGGATGGGGGGCTGAACTGGATCTCGGAGACCCCAGGCCAGCCCAGAATAAAAATATGATGGCTACATCATGCACTACATGAATGGCTACAGAGAAAGCCATTCACATAAATCTTCTGGATGTGATTTATTATTATTTTGAAGGCTTTATTCAGGTTGGCAAAGCCACCCTTTGTAGAAAATTATATATTGGATTCCTCATCAGAATAAGTTACACAACATTCTGTGCCTGGGTTTCCTAAAAAGAATCTTAAATATTGATAAAGAATGTCAATATCTGAGAACACAAGAAGATTTCAAATTTAGTTTGACGTTTTTGGCATTTGACCTTATTTCCTTATTGCGTAGTGCACTTGCTTTTACTGTTACGCCTCACAAACATCCAATTTTCAGTCGTACAGTTAATAATGGGAACTACAGCAACGAAGATGAGACAAGAATTTAGTTTCAACAGTAAGTCTGCCTAAGACTATGAGAATCAAGAAAAGTGGGTATAAATCTGTTTTTATTAAAAAATTATAAAGTATATAATACCTATAAGTAAAATAATATAAAGTATAAATCTGGGACAATATTGTTTCTTGGATAAAAGTGATCTTGGGATACTCAAAATATTTTAATTACAACTCGCAAAAAATGTTGCAATGGAAGAGAGGAGAGGAGAGGAGCTCAAAAAATCTCAAGAAAACAAGAGACTCTTTGACCACCGAAGTATTTTAAAAAGAAATCACCAGACTAAGTCAATTAGTACTATCCATGCCATTCATATTAATTAAAAATTACTTATCACCAGATTATATTACTTGTTTGTGCCATCCTTACTTCATTAGTGTTAATTTGAAATAATTACAACTGATATGTGAAATATTTAATTAAAAGATATATCTGCTTCTATTGTCGTGTTTCTGGACCGTTGAGTGCAGTGTTGTCAGGACTACACTGCTGCCTCTGGACCTTCTGTAAGACTTAACAACACTCTCTGTCTTCTCTCATTATGAGCCAGAGTCTTATCAATCAGGAAGAAATCTAAATCTTAGCCTACACTTCCCTTCAAGAAATCAATACTCTGAGAGAAGAATCGATGTGTTTTTACCCTGGTTCCTGGGGAATTGAGATACAGACAGTTGCTCAGGCATCCCTCTCTCCCTCCAGCAATCTCCTCCTCTTCTATTTGAAGTCTTCAACCCGGTTCAACCAAATTTGACAGAATAGAAGACGCCATTGCTTTCCTCCAGGTTTCATGAAACTCCATGTTTGGGTAGAGAAAAGGGATGTACATCAGTGTCCTCCCTCCTGAGGGCTCTGGGCTGAGTTCGCGGGCGCTCCCTGAGCACAGCTCACACCCGGGGACAGCAATCCCATGCAGAAGGCTCTTGCCCMCGCTGCCTTGGCAAAATGGATTACCAGTTTTACTTTGCCAAATACTAGTATTTCTAAGACAGATTGGAAATATTCACAAGTATTTTAATAAAAATATTGTTGCCTGATTGCACAGCCCAGGAGAGCCAGTGTGACCAAGGAGAGAGGCATTTTGGAAGTCTCCGCAGTCAAGATACTCTCCTTGAGCTGCAAGGCTGAACCAGGCGCCCTGGCAGCTAATGCCTGCAGACCTCTGAATCACAAAACTTCCAAGATTCATAACAGCCTCGCCCAGAACCACGGGAGGGAAAGCGAAAAGGGTGGTTCAAAAGTCACGCTCTACTATTTTACAGCTCTCTTTTCCCCTCAGTACTGTGAAGTACTGACAGAAACAGTGAAAAATAAGTTCTGCTCCATTAACTCCCCAATCACTGTTGTACTTCACTGCTATCAGCAATGTCTGCTGTTAACGGTGGTTCGGCTGCCAAGGGTAAGGACAGCAGTACGATACAGGTGCTTCCCCATGCCCATCAGCACGAGAGGCCTTCGCTGCACAGCCCTGGCGTGGTGAAGTCTACGTCTGTCTGCATGGAAAGGCAACACGAGCCCAAACGAGAAAAGCCACCTGAGTTCACAAGCTTCGTGAATTACGTTGTGCTCAATTAAAAGGCTCGTTGTAGGCAAGGAACTGCTCTTTTCCATCCTAATGTCCAGCTAGCCATATTATTTTTTATTAATGCAATCTAATGATTACCATATCCATGCTCCTGTCCCCCCTGTAATCACCAGCATTAGTTATAGTGGGTATATTTTGGAAGCTGCACTTTTAGCCACATCCATTGTGTTATAGCACCAACAACTTCATATAAAATTGTTTCCTTCTGTCAAAGCCATACAGCCATACCATATAGCCTGGTCACAAGGCACTACCAGGCTTCAGCATCTATCTTAGCTTCAAAATGAATAGTCTGAATTACCGACTGCAGCATGCCCAAACTCAGCACTTCACAGACTGGCAAGGGTAAACTGCCTTTTATAATCTCATAAACTGGGAGGCTGAAATTATCACYGCAATTGTCAAGAGTTTTATATAGATTAAATCTCATCTATGATAGACTGGTAGCAAAGCTGAGTGTTTGTTTATGAGAAAAGAGCAACCATAAAGAGAGAATTAGCTTCCCTCGCTCTCCCCAAATCTTGTTTGAGAACTCATCCTGGCAGTCCTACAACAAAAAGAAACAAACAGTAAGACACCAAAAATGAACAGTTTCTTCCYGATTTTGTCCTTCTTTATCAAGTACTATGCTCCAGGGAGCATCATCTTCCACAGAATAAACTGGCTTCAACTGGGATTGGGAATAGTTCTTAGTGAAATAAATGCACATGCATTAATGGTGTAGTCCTGAGACTGAATCTTTTCACTTTGGCTGAAGGGTGAGGCAGTGCTTTGGGGGTTTTCTCAAGCCGCTATGTTTTTAAAMAAATAGCTCATGGGGAACTAAATTTTAGGGCAGAAAATACCATTGGGACCACAGAACCCACAAGAATTAGGTTGCTGGGGAGGAAAACCTGGGAATAGCTTTATGGTCTGCGTGGTAAAGAGTCAACCCCACAAAAGGTGCTGAAAGGCTTGTTGGCCAACCTGTTGCTTTGATCCAGCTCACTTCACACAGGGAATTACCTTTATTTATTCAGATAATTACTTGGGTAAGAATTAGGAATTAACCTTCTATCACTATCTGAATAAATGAATTGGAAATCAGGACAAGTCTGGTATCCAACTGGAGGCAAGGGAGCACTCTCCAGCTTGAATTCCCCATCGCATGGTGGAGATCAATAAAGGGTTTTACAATTAACACAAGGTACTTAAAGTAAATGAAATCCCTTCCCCGAACTCACTGGGTATTTTTTAATGGAAAGTTGTGGTTAGGTATTTTTTGTTAAAGGACTGGGAAAAAGTCAAGTAGCCAGATCTGTATCCCTCAGAAATGATTTAATGGCAGATATTCCCAGCAGATGCTGAATGTAGCTTTTCCAGAGACAATGAAAGAAAACTAATAAAAGCAAAGCTTTAAAGATGAGAAAAACAGACCTCCAAAACTCCATTCTCAATATACTTACCCTATAGCATAACTTCTTGAAATCAAAGAAACAGTGACTTTTTTGACAGAATTGACACCAGCCATCCGTAAATTCATGCAAAAAAAGTCACTTTCCCCAGTAAGTTCACATTTGGATTACTTTTCCTTCATGTTAACTTTCAAATAAACCTTACTCCCACATCCAGCCAAAGCCTTTACTCTGACATTGCCTTGAGATGCTCTGGCTGTTAGTAATAATAAGGACAAGTGAGAAATTATTAAAAGAGATTTATTGAAAGTGACTGAATGCTCCAGGGTGCCATAGTAGGAGGTTCGATCCTCAGAACAATTTTATACAGCATATTGAGGCTGTTTAGACTTTCAACTTAAAAATTCTGAAGTTTCTCCTGATTCGGAGCTACTTTGACACAGCTTCAAAGCAGATCCCATCTCAAAGCAGTGTTGAAGGAAAAATGGAAGTATTTTACAATGACAACTCTAATATCTGAACTGAACCTAAAAGTTGTCAAATAAATTAATAGCAATTCTGGTAGTGAACCTTCTAATGTACAAATGGCCTTAGGTTTTTAGCCTACTTTTTTAGTACAATGTATTTGCAGATGAATCTAGAAAATGCTCACTTCTGCTACCAGTTTGTGTGGCACTTGACCATAACTGAATCCACTCAGTAACYGTTAACTACAATGTTACATGCTAAATCCATTTAACAATATGAACGTCCACCTTATTTAATTTTACGAAAGGCCATGAGTTTGTGACTGAACAACATCTGTATTCACCAAGACATACTTATTTTGTTTTGGTTTTTCAAATGCTCGCTTTAAAATTCCTTCTGACACACAAGCAAGTTCTACGATTACATGGAAAGCAGGAAGATAAACTGCWGATAATGGTACGAGATACTGCAAGAGTTTGAGATTTATTAGGAGAACCGTATGATGAGCTACAGTGTGGAGAGAAAATTCACCTGTGCCTGGGAACTGCCTGGTGGTCCTGAATCCTGCAGGAATCTCATCTGCTCCAGTTATTCGGACGACTTGCTTGCTCCGAGGGGAGAGGGGGGAAAAGATGGAGCGGGGATAGAGAGAGCTTTCATTCAGAGAGGAAAGTCTGTGCACCTCATAGAAAATATTTTTTTCTTCCAGAAGTGAGGAATAGAAGTTGACTGACAGTATAGTGGTTTTAAAACTATTTACTTTGATAATATAAAAATGTGAGGGTTCATAAAATGGTAGAAATTTAGTGGCATAGTAAGTAGATGGAATTTGACAGAACTTCTTAAAAAGAAAAAAGATGACAGCAGAAAAGAGTTGTAGAAAACATTAACATTTCATAATTTTTTTTAGATTTGTTTTTAGATCAGACAAAATGTTGTGCTCATGTGATTTTTTATTTCGGGCAGTGATGTGCTCAGAGGGGGAAAAACATCATTTCGGAACAAAACTATCCAGACATCCCTTTCAATAATGATAAACTGGAATTTTTTTCTCATATTCATTTTTTCCTGCAAAACAATATTTTAGCTCAATCAACATATTATTCTTGAGGTTTGCCAGTTGATCAGCAAAATTTTTTTTTTCCATCAATAAAACAGATTCTGACCCATCTCAAACAAGCTGCGTGTAATGAAAAATTTAGTTTATGTTGACTTGATTTTATTTGGTCTTTTTCTATTTTCAAAGGCTATTTCTTTTTGTTATCTCTCTCACAAAAATAAAATTTTAAAGTAAGGTTATTTTTATCTCTCTTTTTTTTTTTTTCTCCAAGTTATGCTTTTACCCCAGCCTGCCTGTTTCGATCTAGCTGGTTTGGGTATGTCTCTGGTTTTCCTGGAGTTTCATTCACCCCCAGTGATACGCGATGCTTCTTCTGGCCAATCGTTCCTTTTTCTTTTCAACAGTTTGTTTCCACAACGCATTTAAAAATTGCTTGCCTACCAAAGGATATAAGGAAAAGCTAACATACACCTCTCTACAATTTCCATAGGATCATGTGCAGTTGAAGCAGGAAAAAACGTGATCTCTGTGCATTAAAATAAAAATGCAAAAAATCAGATACCATCCCTCGTATGAGCCTGGGGCACTCAGCACAAGCTGAGTGCGACTGTCACTGGGCAGGGCGGGCTGTAGAGGTGATGCCACTCTTGCTAAACTTCTGCAGGAAAGACTTTTGCRGGCTGTATTGAACACTGGATCTGGCAACAAGCAGTTTCACCCATCATTATAGCAAAATAAATTTTATTTAGCAAACTCACTCAACTTCAGCAAATGAGAATCTAAACAAATTCTTTTTCTCCTCAAAGTGTTTCTGGGTTACTACTCTGAATTGATTTCTGTTACAAAAGAGCACTCCTGCCTCACTTTTCTGTACATAAATAGTACTCTGCTCTATAGCTTCAATCATGTTGAACAAAATACATTGATTCCTCCCTTTTTTTGTGTGGACCACTAATCAATAAAATCTAAATAAAATAAAATCAGACCTCTTAATCTCTGTCCTTTCATGAAAATAACACTGTAGAAAGAAAATAGCTATAGTAAGTGTAGTTCAAGAGATTAAAATATGTATGATTTCTACCTACACGTGAAAAAAGCAGAATCTTCTGTCGAAGGTAAATCTTCAGAAATAACCTTTTTTTTTTTTTTTTTTTTTTTTTTTTTTTTGCAGGGGGAGCAGATACTACCTCGGTCTTTCTTTCCCTTCCTGCTTTCTCTTCTTTTCCCACAAATCCCCCAAGGGACCCCTTCGACAAAGGCTGGTATTATGGGATACTACGTGGAAGCAGGTCCTGCTTCCAGGCTGACAAGATCCAAAGCACTGGGCAAAGTTAAAAGATCCCACTGATGGTTTGCAGTCACAACCAGATTCATTACCTGTATCGGGTTACTGTGGTTTGGGGGCTGCTGCCTTGGAATAAACACCGATGTGTGTATTTGAGGAGCATCACAGAAAAGTGCATCCGTACAACGTTACATCAGGTTAGAAATTTGCCTCCAGTCTAAATAAATCAATAAGTTACATATCAGTTCATATTTTACAAGGTATCATTTTTTTCCATCAAGGAAAAACACCAACAGAAGCTGCCTTTGTTTGCTTCTTAGTTATCTCAGAAACTCTGTGCAGCCCAAATACGGCCCCAGCGGCACTCACGGCGGGAGAAATACGCCTACCATGAAGGAAATCCGAGTTTCTGAGGAGACTCACGCCACTCCTGCAGACCAAACAAACTTGGCTTCTTGCAGGGCTGCAATATGGCCGGTGCTTCACAAGAGCATCCAGCTTTGTGCCATAGCTCTCACAAAAAAGTGTGTTATAAGCACGAACGCCACCCAAAAATGCCAAGTGAATTTGCAGACTCTCCCGAGCCTAAATGGTAAATGCTGGATGGGATATTCAAGGGATAATCTTCATCCCCAAATCCTGCTCAGTCAAGCTGCACTTGAACTTCTGCTCTAAATTACTGTTCTTGCACAATGCGAGCAGTGGTAAGGATGGAGATCCAGTGCTGCATGTGGAAAATAGAGTATCACTGCCTTACTAGTAGCTAGATGGAGCACTTGTCATTTTTGAATTGGTTCTGTGACGTGTGGTATAACTTCCTGCCATTGAGCAACTTTCAGGGGTTTGTTTTTCAGGGTTTTTGCTTTGCGACATTTGGATGATAAACTTGAAAGCCAATGAGCAGATGGGGGTAATCCTTGCATTCATTCAACTATAGAAGGACCACTTATGTTTGGACAGCTGGGAACTACTTTAGGAGAGTTTGATTTGTAAAATACAGAGCAGGTTCAGTATCGCTTTGGCTACACAATTTCAACATCTTGCGAATGCATCACCAGTGATGGGATTTTGCAATCAACGTTTACTGCATTGGTTTGTAACTGAATGGTTACAAACCCAGGATTTTGTGTTTGGTTGAAGTGAAGCCTTTTCATTAATTTATGGCAGAGAAGGATGAACCGCATCATGAACTGGTAGGGGACACATCATGAACTGGTAGGTAGCACGGATCTACCCAAGCGAGTATATTTTTTTTGTGCAATTTAAAAAGAAAGTATTTCTTTTGCTTAGTTTGAAAGGGGAAATGTGTAGTACACTTCTTAGGGCCCAGATTTGCCAATAATGATAGCCGATAATGTTATTTGTAACACTGTGGCCTCAGCCGCAGCCGGGTGGAAGCAGAGAGAATCAGATTTCCCTGCCGTGACTAGGGAGGAGAGTGTTTACAGCAGGGACAGAGACCTGATAGAAATACGTTTTCAATTATGTGACAGATAAATTCATTTGGTCTGTGGGGTTAAACACGTTCAGAAGCATTTATCACTAGAATTTACCAAATTGCCCACGCGTGGTTGCAAAGGGGACAGCCACTGCAACTGCAGGTCAGGCATCAGGTGGGATTATCCGTTCCCTTTTACAGGAGATGCACACCTCGTTCCTCCCTCATCTACAGCAGGAGAGCGTAAGTATAATAACACACTGCACTGTAAGGAGAAATGTGAAAGTCAGAAAAACTTACCTTTGTAGGAATGAAAAGAATGTCACAACTGGGAAGAAAAATCCAGAGAATCTGCAAAGCAATGGGAATTACGTATTCAGAAAGCAAAACATATCTGTCTTTCCTGACATCACCGGTCCCAAGCAGACAGTGAGGAATGACAACGCAAATGGGTGCGATTCCAAAGGAAAACGCTCCTCCGGTCCCATCACTGGTGGGCAAGGAGGGAAGAAGCAGGGGGGTGGCACACCATTGGGGATGCAAAGCAAAATGCAAGAAAAATTCTTAATCCTAGCCAAGTTTGTACCAATGGCTTGGCTGGGCATACTTTTAGTATGGCAAAGAAACTCAGGTGTCCTCCTCGGCTTTTTGTTGGCGCTCTCATGTGGAATTTAACTCCTGATCAAAGTTTACAACATTGAACATGAAGGTAAAATGCATAAGGATGTTGGAAACGCCACAACACCCTAAGCATTTCTGCTACAGGAATGCCCCTGCATTTATTAAATGATCATTTCCCTGTGAACACATCAAAAATTTTGAAGTCCTCACCCATTTACAAATTAGAAAAATATAAATGCTAACTTAACTCCAAATTGTGCTATTTAAATGCACTCTAGCCTTTTGTTGGGAATCAAGTAGTTGATTCTAAATTAGGTAAATTATTAATTGGCATGCCCGTTTTTCTTCTGTGTCAGTACTGGAAATGGTAAAATGTTAAATGGCGGCTACCCAAAGTACTTTACACATATATTAATTAACAAGGGTAAGATTTTAATCAACTTGCACCAGGGAAAGATTAATTGAAACATTTAGAAATTTATGTCAAAAAGCCCTTTTACTTCCAAAGGAACAGGAGAAGAAAATCTTTGCAATTATAGTCTGYGCACTTGCTAGCAGAAAGAGTGTCTGTTACTCGGATTTTGTTCCAGGACTGCACTAGATTTAATGCAACCACAAATCAGTTCCTAGGTTTTGACATCCAATATAAATTTTATTATATCAAGACTTTGGGGACTTTGCAGCAAGCTATTGTAAGAAGCTTTTAGGATTATGTGGACATTTTGAAATTTGTTCTTACCTTCCAACTGTGTTTGAGTGAAATAGGCCAAGGGAGACGGATTGCCGAAAGCTCCTGGTGTTTGTTGGGTTCATGTGGATGTTTCCCCAGCAGAGCAAATTCTCCCATCACTTGTCACTCARTCCTCGTAGCTCTGAGCTGCAAAACTGCTGAAGCTCACAGAGGGAAGGCCAGTAAGTAACGCCACARCCACCGATTTTCTTCAACACAAATTTTTTTGCACATGCGATGCTTTTCTTATGAGCAGGAGTTGGATGGTTTCCTCCTGACATCTTGGAGCTCAGGTGGGATCTGGACCTCACAGCTGCCGCTCTGCTGAAATACCAGCCGTCCAGTAAATCCTAATCTGTCTCTAGGCACTCGGTTTTCTTAAATTTTATGAGTCACGCCAGAGGATTTGGTTTATTGAATTTTAGCATTAGAAACATTTAATGATTTGAGGTTGAGAAAGTATAGAACACCTTTAGCTTTTAGCAAAAAAACACCAGCCGTGCTAATAACTCATTCCTTTAAAGCTGGCCTTTCTTTGGAGCTTCATGATCTACTGCAAACACACACATGCAGTCTTGGGACTGGAGGTGCTCCTAACCTTTAGCTTTACTTATTTTACCTGCTTGACTCACTTCCAAGCATAATGTCTAAAAGAATAAGAGTTCAGTATCTGCCCGAGTCACGGCTTGGAGAGCACAACTGGGGTCCTCTGTGGTACAATATTAACTTCTCCTTTTCCAATAAAGCCTGTTGAGATAGCATCTTAAAATGGATTTTAATGAGACAAATGAAATCTCTTTGGGCTGTATTTTACCTCAGTTTAAAACAAAATTATTCTCCAATGATTTACTGAAGTGACCCTCTGCAAACAATAGTACCTGAAATAACTGCAGTTCATTATCTTCATAACAACAACATATAAAATTCAGCGCTGCTTAAAATTCATTTGAACAACATGGCCCTGTGTTAATAATAAGATGTGAAACCAATGTTTTGGGACTCTCAGCAGAAAAATGACTTATTTATAAAGCACCTTTTATCTCTTAACTGACACTGARTCGCTCTAGATCACGTGCAATTAAAGCACAAGAAATGAAGGATGGGTTTTAAGAGCCAGAGTCCCTCTCTAGGTATGCCACCTGAACACTCCTTTACTCGGAAAAAAGCCCCGCTGATAGCTCTAGCTCATGAAAGGTCATTACTCGTCTAACTGCGTAAGTACAGCGGTATACAACCCACGCTTATTGCAAAAGGCACAACACTGGCCTAGACTTGTATTCTTTTTAGAAATCCTATCTGAAAGGTCTTTTCTTTGACCAAATATCCTACACTTATCATGAAGGCAAAGCCATTTTCTACATAAATAAATAGGGGTGAGCATCCTGGGAGCACTGCGGCTCTACCAAGCTGTAGCTACTGGTAAAAGGAGGTTCAGGAGACTGAAGGCATCTACRTTTCCTTTGGAAATTTTGATACCTTATCTAGACATGCCTGTTATCAGTGATACTGGGAGTGCCAGAACAGCACAGTTAATGATCTTAAAACGAAGGAAAAAAGCCCACACAGAACCTGAAGCGATTTTCAGCTGTATTTGAAAAAGGTGCAGACAATGAAGCTTTTCCTTTACCTGGTGAGGGATTATATTTCAAGTATTTGATCCAGGGGAAGAATGCATCCGCTTGAAAATATAGCAGCCTACTAGGCTTGTTATACTAGTGATTTTGAGAGCAAACTTTCCCAACGAATGCTGATGACAAACAAGCTCTGTACTTTGACATCTGCGGCATGAGCTGAGTTTGCTAAACTGAATCCCCTTCTGTTTCCTCCAAACCGCCTTGATATTTGAACAAATGGGGAAAACAGTCTCTTCTCTGATGGTTTCAAGGCTTTCATAAAGAGTATCATAACTGACAGGAGATGCAGTTTGTGAGTTAGAGAGGAAAAACTAGGACCAAGAATTAACACATTGAATTTGGTCAGCGAGTGCCCCTATATAAATGTGTTTGTATGTATGGCACGCGATGCCAGCATGAAGCAATTTACAGCTTTCCCAGCGTTCTCTCCMCGCCTTCCCCCTTTGCTACATAACAACAAAAAAGTGAAATTAGGAGCCACACTGCTCATCTACAGCAGCTTTGGAGGGGACAGGGGGTCGGAGAGGTGAAGAACACTACAAGGTGGTCACAGGTGAGGAAGCTTCCCTGCAGAACTGACAGGACACAAGGTATAATGTCATCTGCTCACTTTTGCAATAGAAGGTTTTTTGATGCTTTGTAAGTGGTTTTGTTTGGGTTTGGGKTTTTTTTTTCCCCCCTTAATTTCCTTATTTGTTTTTTGCCACTTTTCAACTTCCAGGCTTACTTCTATTTTGACCAGATCTGCTTCTTTTTTCCCAGTTAAACAGTTTTAAGACTCCTTCTCCCTTTAGATGTTCTTCTCTTATAAGAGACTCCATGCTGTCCCTGTGCTTTCTTTTTCAGTCTTGTCTTCAAGTTTGAGATGCATTGCTATTATTTTCCCTTAGAAAATCTGTTAGGACTTTGACTCATCGTTTTTGTCAATCAGAAAGGATTGTGAAGGATTTCCTCTACAGCTGAGGCAGTATCTGGAGCCCAGATATTAGCTGAAGCCAGCTGGGTTGCATGCAACAGCCTGTCTCCTGTACACATGATAGTGAATCCCCTCAACTTGATTTTCAATTATTGAAAAATTTGTTTAAATACCAAACTGTGCTGAAGAGACAAGAAGTCTGAGATTGTATAAAAAGATATGCTATTTTCTCCCTTTGGAAATGTATCTATTTCTCAAAGATGCTATTTAAGATGATATTTGCTTTTCAATCACATCAACCACTCCAGGATACGTGGTGTCCTACCGTTCTCAATCTGCGAGGCAGGCAATGCTTTTAGGGGTGCTGTGTTTACTCACAGGGAGAATCTGCTCTGCAAGGGAAGGAATGATTTCTAATAGGTTTGGACCTCGAGTCCTGTGGACCTTTGATACACCAGCAAGGGGGAATGTTAAAAAAAAAAAAATTAAGAAACATATTGCAAACCATGAGTACTGTCAAGTGTCTGGAAGGGGACAGGCATTGCACAAAACCTGTCAGCAGTTTCAGAAGCAGACAGCGGTGACCGAGTCCCCTCGACTCGTACCAAGCCACATTCTGCTCAGTGCGGGGCCTTTTTATCAGGCCAGCAAAAGCCGGAGGCATCGCCAGCTTTACCTTGGGAAGTTGGTGTCACAACGTAAATATTCTGTTAATGTAGTGTTTTTTAAACTGAATGTAGATTAGCACTGGGCAGCCAGTCCAGGGTAAATCAATACAGCCCTGTTAGTCTATGTCAAAGGCAGTGATGGAAACTTGAAAAGGGCTCGATAATAAAGTTCTCTCTGAAAGACAAAGTTAGCCCTCAAAGGCAAAGTCTTCCCAGCAATTTCTTACGATACAATTAAAGATGGCAATGAAAAAAACTTACTTTATTAATTATTCAGCTAATATAGTTGACTTCCAGTTAAATCGGCTACATGCATTCAAGTAGAAAAAATAACTTGAAAATTCATTGTCAAATTTTGCTTTTCTGCTCAGGAGCAGGTTATGCTTAATCAACAYCTGCAATATTAAAATATATTTTTAAAATAAAAGAATCCAAATACCAGGCAATCATCTGCAATATACATGGCTTTTCCTACATCATATATCAAACTGAGCAGCAAGAGAGCTATGCATTTAGAATCCCAATTAGTTCTCTGAACAGAAACAGGGTTTGGACCAAACAAATTTGTCGGCATTTTCACTCAAATAACATTCAGATTTTTATATGAGAAATGTTTGCTTTGCAGGCTGAGATATAATATAAGCCAAGACCAGAGACTAAGGGTATCTTCCAACATCTCCATCCTAAGCCCTGCTGTGCCTCTGGCAGTGCTGTGCGACCTGTCCCGGTGTGCCGTGCTGGGATGTCCTGGGGAAYTGCTACACGTCTAAAGCAAACCACTCACCTTCCATCACCGCTTCTGCTGACCTTAGTATTGCATGTCTTTCCTTCCATTTAGCTGTATTTCTGTTACAAATATTCACCCTCCACCATTTCTGTGGTTCATTCTTTTCAATCCCTCCTACAATCCCTTGTTATTCTCCCACTCATCTTTTAGCTCTTCCTGTCCCCTTACATTACTTTCCACAATGTTTCTATCCACTAAACAAAATTATATGGCTATTAAAGTATGTAAATAATGCTATAGCTTTCAATTTCAATCAGCTTTTACATATTTTGCAGTCCCTAGTCCCCTTTGTTAAATAACAGCGCTGCCTTCTAGGTGTGCCTCCCACCACAGCTGCCCACCCTTCATCTGCACCAGCTTCTCAGAGCCCCAAATGTGGATCATTCTTCCCTGTTCAGACACTCTACGAGCATCTGAAGGAGCAGCCGCCTCGTATTGATGAAAAATCTGCACTTGCGCCTAAGAATGTCAGTTTTTCAATATTTTAGTATTCAGTCTTAAGCTCTGCCAAAAGCATTACTTACAGAATAGAAGTGACAGAATTTGGCTTTTCCCCAGCTCTACAAGAGGCAAACACTAAAGACCACTTTTTGCTGATGCAGTTTTAAGAGCTTTGAGCATAATTAAAAAGCCCATGTGGCCAAAAGGATTTTGGAAACTTTAAAGGAACTCTGCCAGATCACACCTAAGCATTGAGGTAAGGATAATAAGAGCAAAACAATATAAAAACAAAAGTCTGTGCAAAAAATACAGCCACCTTCTATATATATACATATACATATTTATTTTAATTCTAGTTTTACCATTAGTACAACTTTTGCTCCTCAAAAATTGTATTGCCTTGGCACGGAAGACCCTGAACATAGGTTGTTTGAAATCAGGTGGTTGCCATTGTCCCAAGGCAGGGATTTAATCTAATATGCTTTTTTTTATATATATATTTTTATTGGAACAGACAAGGAGAGTTTATGCGCTTGGTTAACACATCTCAGGAATTTCCAATGAGGAGTCTCAACTTTATAAGCCATTCAGTTCCTGCCTGCGAAAGCATAGCTGATTTGCCCTGAATCTGGGAAAAGCTAACTGAGAAACTGCAAATGAAACCAGCACTTCTGAAAGTTCTATTAAGTGCCTTTTAGGACCTATCTCTTGGCCTTTCTTTGCCTTCTGCAAAAAGGTGCAATATTCCTCCTTTCCAGCTCCACAGGGCTCAGTTAATGAGAAATCACCGTTTCAAGATATTATAAAAAATCCTGTAGATTGATAAGAATATTGAGATGAACATCTGACAATCAAATTTAACGGTGTCTTTAGTGAGAACAGACCTTGGTGTCATGTTGGGGAAGAGCAATGATTGACATGACRATTTACAGATTGGCTGGGAACATCAGGGAAAATTCAATTCTCAGTTCAGCCGTTATTCGCCAACAGCAACTATTGCCAAGTCGCTTTGAGCTGTGGAAAGGAGAATCCTTGCTCCAGCTGTCAGCCATCGTGTAGAAGTTGCTCCTTTTCTCCCGTCCCCTCTTCTGCAACATCGGTACCACACATCAGCTCCATTTCTAATGAGAGCTGTTATGGTCACACAAATCATGCGATGTTAAAAAAGGCCAACCGTATTACATCCCCTCTTCAGGGCCATAATAACACGTTTGTATTCTGAGCACACTTACAAGTTTGAACAAGGTTATTGAAAGAAATCTGAACGCCACATTAACTTAATTTTATTGTCCCACCTCTTTGGAAGAAGCAGGTACTTGKTTTTTTTATAATATCTTCCAATCACTTGGTGTTCGGAGCTTAATTAGAGATTTGTAAATCTATATTCATGAAATGCTGCGTTTTCAGTGTATTGTAAAAGAGGTTTCTACAGTCCCAGGAATTTGGAGGTTACTTAGGTTGACAAAAATTGCAGGAGAAATATCAAATTAATAATACCTAGCATGTACTACTGAAGAAGAAAACCTGTGAGAATATGGAATTAAGTGACCATTTCTAGAACTGGTAGAAATGTTGCCTTTATGCAGATGGGTAGATGAATATATTTCTACACCCATTTTAAGGCGAGAGGAGCAAAGAGCAAGGCTGCAGCCTAGTTTGTAGGTTTGTCTAAACCTGATGCATCTTTGAGTGTAGGACGAAGAGTATGCCTGAAACACCCAACAGACAACACACAAGATGCTATGCATATATTGTTTTTTCCCCTCACTTACCAAAGCCAGGGTTTTATTAGTCTCCTTGCATYCTGCTTTTAAAAGTTCAGTTCTTTAATTCTTACTGGAGGTTGGTCACAGAAGAACTTGTCATGGTTTGGTTGGTTTGTTTGTTTTTTGTTTTGNTGTAGGGAAGAAGGCCGCTTTTTGGTGCTATCAGTATCCAGTTGAGATAATAAAACTGGCAAAACTGCACCAAGCTCCCACCCCCACGGAAAGCTGGCTGTACCACGACCACTCTTCACCTTCCCCATGAGGTGCATGGAACAACAACAACAACAACAACAGCAAAAAGAAAAGCAGAAACACTGCAAATCTAGATGTTGTTTAGGCAGTGGTGCAAACTGCACATCATCAGTTTGGGAAGCCACAGGAGGCCACTGCTTGGAGAGCTTAGGAGACAGCAGAGGCAAGAGCTTCACTGGTGCCACATACCTGCAGAAGTAGTCAGCCAGGAGACAGCCAAGTACTTGATTTATCTGAAGTCTATCCGGTCATATTTTTTGCCAAAGGCAATCAAGCAGGAGCAGGAGGATTAATGGCTCTGCACAGCTAAGCCTCTCGTTGGCAGACTTGTCAGCATCCCTCCAGCTCCCACCATCGCTCCTTCCATCCCAGTGCGAGCTCCCTGCCTCTCGCTGCATCCAGATTCCCTCGAGAGCCTCGTGGATCTTCACCGGAGTCGCTGTCACCTCCAAAGGGGATGAGCAAGTCTCAAGCTCAGGGCAGACGGGGGCTGCATTTGGAGAGGCAGTCCAGTCAGCTGTGCACACCGAGGGGAAATACAGGGCAAAAGCAGCACTTCTGTAACCAGTAATGGATGATATGCAAAGATTTGCCACTAAAAAGTCATCATTTATCACAGCCTCCCAGAGGTGATACTAGAGTAAGTTTCAGATAGATAATCTGTCTCTAATATAACAAATTCAGACTGCCATCCTCCTTTGATTCTAACATTAACTCAAAAAAAATATAATCAATTTCTCCTTTAATTTTTTAAGAAACTTGGGATTTCTCTACGTTTAACAGAAGGTGACTGCGGTATCTCAAACTCCTCTTGCGTTAGCTGCTAGCAAGTTATGATTTTCCCTGGCAAATACCGAATCATTGAAGGCATCTTTTATTTTAGGAACTCAAACCATCTTTCAGACATTAATTCAGTAAGGTTGGCACCAGCTCGATCATGGAGAAAAGCAGTGCTGTCCCCTTTTTCAGGTAAGCCACAGACACATTAAGTGCTTTGCTTAAGGCCAGAAGTGAGTCATTGGAAGAGCCATCATGCACAGCACATCTCTCATGCTGCTGCCATCATCACCTCACAAAAATAAAAGGAATAATTAATGATAGCCTCTGAATTTATATTAGAATTTAAGGAGTTCATGGTCTGAGCCCATTACATTATGTAAGATTCATCTAGCTATAATTTATGTGGTTATTGCTAGCTACCCATTCTCACACGCCTACTTTTTTCTTTAGGGAAAGTCTCCAAAGACTTCCCCAAATATAATCTTTTTAATGCTAAAATAACTCCACATTAACCTGACACCTATGCTGAATTAGTTAAAAACAAACTAAACGCCAAGAACAATCCCCTAACAACCAAGCCTTCAAGGGCTGCCGCGCCACAGTGCGCACGGTTCGGGAGGTGCCACACCAGCAGCCTCCYGTCACTTAAAAGCTGTGATTACTCACCAATGTGAACAAGTGTCTTGACTTTTCCAGGGGGCTTCATCAAGATGGGATTTTTTGTTCATTATCTTAAATGAAAATTTTAAATGTACAGCTGTCATGTCTATAAGAGATATGTTTATGGATCATTTACTAATACTGTATGTTCTCTTATCCTTTCAGCTATAAAAAGTAAATTGTTGGTTATGATTCATTGGTCATACCAATGCAAATGCTGCCCTTTAAATATGGCATGATTAATTTAATAGTTCACTTAGGCTGCAGAAAATTACCTGGTAGAAATAAATAAATAGTTCGGTTCCAGAGGAATTTCACATTGATTTTATAATACTCACAGCAATGATATAAACAAGTCAGAAGTATGTCAGAAACATTTTCAGTAGTAATTGCCATATGTTGCTATTAAAAATTATCCTAATTCTTGGTCAATTAGAATAATATGTAATATTTCAACAGAAATAACACTGGAATGTTTGCCTGGTAGTTTCCCAGCCTCCGTATGTTGTGATTTCCAAAGTGACTAGGTTTTTAACTTGTTTTAGAAAGAGTAGGGTAAAATATGGAAATGAGTCCAAGGTACATAAAGCAGCTCAATTAATTTTCGTAGGTGAGTTGCTGAGTGGGAGGGTTTTGAATAGAACTTGGCTGCAGGGGGAGGAAAAAAAAAAAAAAAAAAAAGAAAAAAAGCATTGCCCAAATCCATCAATCCTCACACAGGACCAAAACACTCTGTTGAACCGTTTCATATTCATCATCTATTTGGGGACAAGCAACTCATCACTCTCTCTGTTCAGTGAGAGGTATAAAATAATACCTAGACTATTGAGCATAGTTTCAGGCCGCTTTATAATGTTCCTAGGGCAAAGACAGCAATTTTTTACATGGAAATGCAATGTTAGAGAGGCTTTGAATGTAAAATTAGCCACGGCACTCTGCAATTTGGCTGTCAGCGGGGGGGAGGAGACACATCCTCCAAACATTGGGCCCTTCAGGATTTTTCTGTGATGCTGTAGAAATGTCCTGACGTACCAGTTGTACAGACACTTGATGCCACAAATATTCTTGTCCTTGGAACTTACCTGCAACTACATTTGGGGATTTATAAGATCCTACAGTTTTCAAAAGGTGGTTCCACTTAACCAAGCCTGCTTCAAAAAACTGACTGGAGATGACCAACTCCCTCTAGACATGCAAGTCACTTTAAACAGTCACTTTATTTGAACAAGGAAGGGCTGGCTGAGGTTAGAGCCATACCATCAGTAACACTGAATGGCACAGCTGGCTCTTGGAGGCCAGACCCACAGAAGACACCGCAGATGCCTCGGTAAAGCCACAACAGACACCAGCCCCCTACTTTTTGCCTGCAGGTAATGCTCCTGCACTGATGGACGTAACACATGCTCACTCAGCCTCTCATCATGAAAAACACCAGGAACAGCCCAAAAAAGGCTTCAGGTAGTGGGTCTACCTGTGCAATTGAAGGAATCTTTGCAGGAGGACTTGGATTGGCAACATACCATGAGCCCACAGTCRCAGCTATGGACAGAGGTGCAAAGAGAGGCTCAATAATCCATTCCCATGCCAGGGAGATTCAGGCTGAACACATTAAGCTTTAATAATGAAACACACGGTAACATCTACCTTGATTTATCAGCTTGGGCTCTTGCTTTTCATTTAAAGGAAGTTCAATTTTAATCTTTTGAAGTGCAGGAAAAGGTACAGCAGCAGCCTAAAAATCTGTGGGGTTTGACTCCTCGGCACATGGTATGATGCAAAGAAACAAACCTGATTGCCTTCGCTGCACATCTCCTTTTGTAAAATTGAAGAAGAAAGGACAGAGGAGAGGAAAAAACTGCTGAGATCCTGAACTTGCCTCAGTGAGGTCAATCTGCTCAACATTGTCATGTTCTTCTAAACCCAGACTGAGCCTCCTCTTCTCCCCAGCGAGTACAACATATGGCTTTGCTCAAGAAAGTCCCACTGCCTGAAAATGAGGTTGCATTAATATTTCAAATCACRTTTAAGCACTAGTCCTTAAAGCGAGTTTCCTGCGCACTTGTCTCTGCATACAGCAGTCTTGGAATGCTACCACTAAACTGCCTTCTTACCCTGGCACACGCAGAGATGTGTCCTGCTGTGCTCTGCAGCTGCAAACACATCTGCATTGATCTCTGCCAACCGCCATGCAGTCCATCTCTAACCACTTGATCCATCTCTGACCACACCTTCTGCAGCCCAGAGGACTTACACGATGACTTGCTGTGCTAAGGCATCTCAGTTGAAATGATGAACGGCATTAAGAAATTTTCCGTAGAGGAAATCAATTACCATTCAGTAAAAAAAAAAACTAGAACAGCTAAATTTCTAAAGTAAATTATTTGCCCTTTATTGATCACCTGAGTCCAATGCCATCCTTCTTTCAACACTTTTATCAGCAATATAATGTAGCAGGGGAAGAAAGCGCATATGGAGACACTGAATCTAGACAAAAAGTGTGCTGCAGACTACTTCCATAAATTTAAAACTTCACAGCATTCTCTGAAGATCTTACCAAGAAATAGGCCTTTTTAAATGATCAATTCATACACCACCATATCCTGCAAGCTAGAAATATCTATCTGTATTATATGCATCTCCTAGCACAGGCAGTTTTCAAAAAAAAACCTTTGCCATGAATTTTGACAAATTAAGTCATTTCCAAAGTACCGTATTGCCTGGAAGAAGTAGTTATTGAAATGAGTCTACGGTTCTTCAGCTAAACTTCATAGTTTAGGAAAGAATTTTAACCCATCATCAGGTCAGTCTCAAATTATTCATGTTTAAGGCTAAAATGATTCTGAATTAGCCTTAAGTTAATAATACACTTGATAAAGGTTTTCCTGCCTCCTTTTGAGCATAGGAAGGAAACCCTAGAAAAACTGTTTCAGAGTTTTTATTCTAAGCTTTTTTGTGTTGGCATTTCCTAGAGGAAAGACAAACCATGCAAACACTGTCTTTGATTTGCTAAGTTTCATATAGAAATATGTCATTAAGCAGTCACAAAAAATAATCTTTTTTGCATCCAGAGTGATTTATGCTACACACGCTTATTAGATGTACGCCTCTTTAGACACCATATATGTTGCAGCAAAAGCCATATGACAAACTATACTCATCATTCAGCAATTCTGATCACTTTGCCCTCACCAGTTCATTTTCATCTGAACTATTTCTTATAATCCACATCTTTGTGTTTCCAGCAGCTGCATAAGAACAAAGCCCTGCTCAAGAAACATTTCTTTGCAGGACATGTAATTATTAAATTGGGTTCTAATTACAGATCATAAATTACAAATGCTTCTTTAGAGAGAAAATACCCAGAATGCTATATAGAAATGCAATTCTTATTTTTGAAGTAAATCTAAAAGCCTTATGGGTTTAAAAAAAAAAAAAAAAAAAGTAATTTTGGGATCAAATAATGACTGCTGTATGAATTACATGCAATTATTTTTAAGATGCTGTTAGACATTAGTGTACACAATTATTTCCTATTAAAATATATAAAAAGTTAACATAGGTGACTTCTATGGAGCACCAGCAGACATAGGGGCTGTGCAGTTGGTGTTTCCTGTAGGAGCAGAAATGAATGGTGCCTCTGGTTATGTTCTTCCTGTAGAAAGATGGACATCAGTATGCAGTCAAACCCCTCCAGGAAAGCCTTAGCTCTAACATAAGCACTCAGTTCCCAAAAAGCAACTATGAGCCAAGAATAGATTAAAGAGATTAAAGCAACCAGCAAATGTTTGGTGCTTGCTCCAGCTGAACCCACGTCACGACAGTAGCGTCCTTGCAGCATTCAAATACTCTACATTGACGAAATATGCATGAAGATGCAAAACCACATTGTTAAGTATTTGACAAAAATAAAGTGTGATGGCTGGAAACCGGAGGCCAGAGCCATTGTGGCATGTAGAAACCTGAGTTTTGTCTCCTGACACCTCAGCAGGGAGCCCAGCACTCACTTGGGCTCGTTGTGCCAAGGGCAACCGTCAGACACCCACAGGTAGCCATCCACAAAACCACACCGAGAGGGCTTGGATGAACCAGCCAAGAAATGGTCCACCCTGAGTTATCCCACCAAAGACAGACCACCCAAAGCACGGTTGGTCCAGCCAAAGAACAGAAGCCTGAATCAGGCCTTCATCCACTTGACCAAAGACATCAACTTCATGATGCCACGAGGACGGAGCTGCCCTGACCGTGGCCAGGGTCTCCCAAGTGGGACCCTCCCAGCTGCACAACTTTCCCCAGTTGAGTGAGATGAGCCCATCAGCACTGTGGTGCAGCAGGGCTCCTGCATGCTCCCAGCTGGGTTAATGACATTTATGGAGTCTGCTTTTGCTGCACAGTACGAAGAGAACGCCTGTTAAAGCATCTTTATAACAGCTGTACTGTAAAAAGAAAGAAGGGAGGGCATGCAGCTCCCTGCATTTGATATGTATGGAATAAGGATCTAATAAGGCTTTGTCTGGGGTGGCTGAAGAAGGAAGTCAGGTCAAAGCAGGCTCTAGCAGACCCCTCACAGCATCCCAGTACCCTAATGACAGAAAGGCAGGATAGCAAATGTTATGGTTCATAAGATTTTGCTGCCATCTTCTGATGAAAAGACATTACACGGGGAGAAATGCAGCTGCTGGGATTTAGGCAGCACCATGTCCCCTGTGCCCAAGAATATACACTCCCCCGCAGGAAACCCGGCTCCTTTCGCTCCCCAGGAGCCCGCTGGGCTCATTTGGATAAATTATTTAAATTACTGCTCAAATTTCCTGCTCCAGACTTCTACCTTCCCAGGCAGAAAACAACCTTGTGCGTATTATAGCATACCCTTCAGTACCCAGCAGTTAAATACCATCATATTGTGCTTAATAATAAACATTTTAATAATCATAACTCCTCCATGCTTCAATTTCCAACGATCATTGGTCACCTTAAAGTGATAAATTTAAATCAGAGGCGTGATAGCTACTGAATTTTCTTCAATTTTTTTYTCTTTTTACTTTTTTTTTTTTTCTTTTAAGTGTTTGTTCTTCTCTGAAAATGGGTTAAATATTTCAGTGTCTCATTTAATGGAACATTTTCCCATTTCTAATTCTTGAAAAATGGGACTTTATATAATATACAGAAAAATCAGCCTACCATTAAAATGAACTTCTTCTGAGGATAATGATGAACAGCCCACTTCTATTTTGCATTACAGAGGCACAAGCCCTGCTCCCTTCTCGAATGTACCATGCACAACTTCAGACTAAAACTTATACAAAACAGTCAAACTGGAGCGAGAACGGTTCCCTTTCAGTATCTTGATCTGCAAAGCTTTTTCAGTATCTCAAAGAATTTATGTTTTTCTATGCCACAATATAAATCAGATCTTTCCATTTCTGTTCTAGTCCTATTTATTTTACCCTCATTCCCCATTCTTCATTGCAGATGAAGTCAAATGAAATATTCCTTTTAAAGCCACTCTCTTTTGCTCAGTTGACTGTCACACTAATAGCACTTCAGCATATGTAATAGGGCCATTGAGGGGTTTTTTCCTTCACTGCACTTAGGATAAACTTTAAATTCCCTTGTGGGTACTTAGAAATTATTAATATTGTGTCCAAATGTGCAATTTGGAAAAAAAAAATATTAAAAAAGCATTTGTTACTTATATTAATTCTTTCCTCACTATACCTGGACTTCAGTGACCACCTACATTTATCACAGGTGCAAACACAGATCTAAGGCATGGCACTCAAGAGGCGCAGCAAAGTGCAGTGTGGCACCGTGAAGAGCCCTAGCCTTGATCAGCACAGATAGGAACTTTGATTTTTTGGGGGGACAAGAGGAGTAACCCTGCCCCATGCACCATGCAGTCTCTCCCTTGCCAGGGAAGAGCAGCAGAGTTCCTCCAGCCTGGCATGCACCCATCGCTTCTGGGTAACGTCCCTTCCCCACCTCAGAATGTAAACACTGAGATAGAATAATGCATTGATGATGAATCTGTGCTTTTTAGTGGAAAGAAAAAAAAAAAGATGAATTATTTACCATCAACCTTAGACGTTACACAAGCTGGAGAAATACTGACAATTTTTTTGCTATGTGATAAGCAAAAAGCATAAAAGTAAGCATGTAAACTTGTAATTTCTATTTAAACTGAAGAAATCTATATTATGTTTTATCAGAAATTAATAGTACTTTAATAATATTATTACATTTAATAATGATGATGACGTGCTTCTATTTGATGGCGTTATAAGGCTAACCGTAAGGTTTAGGAAATCAGTAACTGACCACTTAGCCCTTCATCTCTAAGACGTTTGTGCAAAGCTGGCCTACCATGAATTGCAGGTCAGAGGCATTCTCAGCTGCCCATGGACTGTCCTGCAAGTAGACAGATGCTTACATTATAAAGTATTATTAATACTAATTGATAGAGGTTGTTGATTACATGCAAGGAAAAAACCACTTTTTTTAGAAAACAATGATTTGTTGACACGAAGTTTTTTAACGTGCACATGCCAGCTTCCACAAAATTGTTAAAAAATATTTCCCAGTTCCAGAAAATATTTTTTTTTTCTTAAAACAAGACAGAGACAGAAGGGCAGAGATGATCTAAAATGTGTCCAACCAGCACAGTGGTTAAAGCATCCCCCCACCAGACAGGGAAAACCATGTGCCTAAATCAGACCACATCTCTGGAGGTTGCTTTCCTACATCTCAGGTGGATGCCTGAGCAGGACCATGCTGCTCCGGGCAGCCCATTTTGCTGGGACACTGTAAAAATGGGCCAGCTCTGCAGCAACAGGGAGAGAYGGTCTGGTGGTTACGGCTGTCGCTGGAAGGAGGAAGACCCAAGTGGAAAGGTCTGGTTTGCATTAGACCAGCTACGATGGACCTGAAACTCTCCCATAGCCCCATCAGGTTTTCTTACTGTGAGATTTTAAGCTTTTACAATGAGTTAGTTTTTCAGTTTCTATCTCATATCAGTGTGAAATTACAACATTTTTAAAAATATCAAATATTTTCATAGACAGAAGAAAGCTTGTGCTTCTAAAGGGTTGTCTTCTGGAGGGCTTGATGGGAAAGCCCAGGCAGGATAAACTCAACAGCCAAACTTCCCTTCATCCTCACAGAACCCCATCCATCGTCCTTCTCCCCRACTTTCTCCTTTCAACAAACCCTGTATCTCTTTGCACCCTTCTCACTCACCAGCTTACATGCCCGTGAAATACTGTGTCCAGACACAGTATTTCACAGGGACTTCTCTGTACATTCAAAAAAGCCAAGCCATTATCAATGCAATAAAAATATATTTTCAAATACCTGACAGCAATAACATAATTAATTTCGGAGAGTCTGTTCTACTTTCCAGCTGTATTTCCTTGCTAATTGGGATAAAGCCTTTCTGAGCGTGGTTCCTGACCCCAAGACTGACAGGCATAAATTGTGTGGACAGAGTTGGGAGAAATTCTCTAATTGTGAGGAGACTTAAGAACACGAAGACTTACATCTCTATTACAAATTTGGAAAAGCTTGAGGATCTCTTCCAGCCTTATTTCCTATGAGTCTCTGAAGAGCATTGCAACGTGTGTGCATGTCAGTTCGAATCAATACAAAATGTACTCTGGAAGCTGGCATGACTTCCAGGTGTACTTCAGTCTATCACTTTGTGCCTACCAGTATATGTCCAGTTTCTTACAATTTCCTCACCAGATACTATCTATAATGGACAGCTAGGGATTTGTCCTAAGCTAGGATAACCTCTCATAGAATAAATCACCATTTTCTTTTCAGTAATGAGCTCCACAACATTGAACTAAATTTAAATGATAAAAATGATGAGAAATCCATAATATCTCATGATTATCACTGAGGTTTGTTTACTTCAACAAATCTAATACCATCTGATTAAATTTTGTAATGTTTACATATCGTACCATGAACTTGCTCAAACATCAGAAAATGAGGCTGACTCTTCAACAGAAAATGATAAACAAATGAATTCAAATCCATCAACTTAAAATGTAACAGACTGCATTGTTTGTTATGGATGGATGTGGATCTCGAACACTGTGTGTTCATACAACTGCACTGCTGTACAGCACACACATCGTTAACTGGCTCACATCTCATCTAAAGTGGTTTAATTTAATATATTTATTCTCATGCATAATTTGTTGATATTTCTTGCATAATTGCTACATTTTTTTTTTTTAAGAGTTGAATGCTTTTAGTTCATCTGTGCAGAATGGTTAGAGAATTTAGGCATAAAAAGTCATGACCACACAGACACACAATTCATCGCCAGGGGTCAGACTCCAGATCCACCTTACGTGAGCAAAAGGCCACAGCTGTCAGTATGCTGAAGAGCTACAACATCATGTGAACTACAAAATAAATTATCCTACAACAGTGCCCAAACCAGGATGAGTTCTTCATTTGAGCTTGATAGGTTAGGCTTTCTATACTTTGATTAAACACACATTTAAACAACCATACTAATAAAATAGCCTATTAATCAACAACCTAATAATTTGAACAAGCAAGATCACAAGAGTTCACGATCTAGCTGAAACCCTCTGCATTGTGATGTGCACCTGTTCATAAACACGTCCGTCCACCATGAATATAATCAGCAGTCGCAGCCAGTGCCTTTGAGCACTAAAAGCATTAGTCCCTGCACCACTGCAGAATGAGGCCACAAATTTACTAAACCTGGCAGACACTGAGTAGTTTATACTATTGTTGTGGTTTAACCCAGCAGGCAGCCAAACACCACACAGCCGCTTGCTCACTCCCCCTGCCCCCAAATGGGATGGGGGAGAGAACTGGAAAAAAAAAAAAAGTAAAATTCATGGATTGAGATAAAGACAGTTTAATAGAAAAGGAAGGGAAAATAATAATAATAATAATGATAGTATATACAAAATGAGTGATGCACAATACAATTGCTCACCACCCGTTGACCAATGCCCAGCCAGTCCCCGAGCAGCGATCGCTGCTCCCCAGCCAACTCCCCCTAGTTCATATACTGAGCATGACATCATAYGGTGTGGAATACCCCATTGGCCAGTTGGGTCAGCTGACCAGGCTATGCTCCCTCCCAGCTTCTTGTGCACCTGGCAGAGCATGGGAAGCTGAAAACTCCTTGACTAGTGTAAACACTACTTAGCAACAACTAAACCATCAGTGTGTTATCAACATTATTCTCCTACTAAATCCAAAACACAGCACTATACCAGCTACTAAGAAGAAAATTAACTCTATCCCAGCCAAAACCGGGACAACTATATACATTGCACTCTGTAGTACTCATCTTCATGAGACCATTTCTGGATTTCCCACCCCCAAAAAAAATGTGTTCAGTGGAAGAAGAGCTTCAATTTCCATGAATGATGTTAGTTCTTAACCAATCTGATGAGAAAGCTGTCACATCTAGAAAATGGATTAATATTCAGAATTTAAAAAAAAAAAAAAAAAAAATCCCTGAAACATCTCTCTCCCTCTCTGTTGTCTTTCAAGAATACAAATAATCAAGAGTACCAAGGTATTCTCCTTAGGGAACATTTCCCTTATTCTTGATCAAATGACTGTTAAACTTAGTTTTCCATAACAAGATATTTCAATCTCTGCTTGTGCTGTCTTAAAGTAGACAGAAACTTATGTCTTGCCTGCAAGGATTCAAGAAACTTGCAAGCAAATGAAAAATTCATTGAGATTTTGAAGACAACCCGCTTGGGGAACCACAAGACACGGCATCACACATACCGTGTCTCAAAGTGCTCAGTGGAAATACTGAGCAGTATGCTTCAAAAGAAGTCTAAATCAAGATTCACTGAAAAACAGAAAGACAACTGATCAAATCTTCTGCAATAAATGCTAATGAATAAATGATAAGCAGAACTGTTTACTTCATTTTCTGGAATAAGGCACATAAATGAATCCATTGACCGTCAGGTCCTGTGCAGAACATATGGTTCCAACCTGATAATGCAAATGTGTCCATATTTTGAAGCAATTAAAAAGCTGGCATTATTAGATGGCTTGCAATTTATATAAAATGTATCTTCTATTTTCACCTAGGGCTTTCCTTTTAAATCTATTTCTTCCTATTCTCCACATCGCTTGTTAGTTGAACCCTGAAAAAGTTCTTTTAGCATTACCGTGCTCCATAGAATCGTGGCACAAATCTGGCATTTAATATATTTCTAACATTTTACATGTGATTATAACCTTCTCTTACCTCCTTGTGGCAGTTAAACACAAGCTGCCTGTATTAACGTCAAAGATTCAATCGTATCTTCAGCACTGGCAGCTTCTGTTGCTGACATTCACAACTGGAAATTTCTCTGGGGTTTTTCCCGCCCACCTTCATCTCCCTCTGATCTAGCAGCCAAAATGAGCCCAAACTGATAGCTCTGTTCCTAACCCATCTCTTTTCCTATGATGCCTTCATGACTGCAGAGACCAATTCCAGTAGAAAATTCAATGACACCAAAAGACATCACCATTTAGGGTTCCAGCAGTCTTAAATCACCATAAATACATACTACGCTAAATTAGCATTCCTCTAAAGATGCTGAACAGCACCAGCTACACACAACATAGCAATGTTTCTCCTAAATTCATGGCTGCCTACTATGCCTTAATCTTCCTGGTCCTCAAAACACATTCTAAAAACCTTTTTTTTCCTTTTTTTTTTTTTCTTTTTTTTTTCTTTTTTTTTTTTTAATTCAGAAATAGAAGCCTTTCCTAAAATTGCAGTGACACCACCACAGTGATTATACCACGATAAATGAACACAAGAGACAAAATAAACAGCAGCCAGAGGCTAAAGCAGAACTTGTCAGGATCAGCCAATGCTGCAGAGCGCGCTTTGGCTGTGTTGTAGCTTTATTCCCTCATACTGCAGATTCAAAGTTTCAGGCAGAAATTAAGCTAATTGTGGTAATAAAGAACAGCAAGTCTATTGGAAGTTTACAAAACCGTAGAAAAATGGCAAGTTTGGGGAGAAATAATCTTGATGACTCACACAAATGTGTATATTTATCTACACGATATTTCAGATGTACCCAAAATGTTTCTACTCGTTCTTATTTGCCCATATTTCCTATCTCTATTTTCCTGTTATCCAAAGCAGGAGGGTCACCACATCACACCCCATCCACTGAGTCATCCCAGGCAATGCAAACACACATTGCATATTTAGTGCACCTGATGTACATTATGCTGAAGGTCTGAACACAAAAGTACCTTATCTGCATATTTTTAAAAAAATATCTATGAATGTGTAGGAAATGTAATGGTCTTATAATAGTACAGTTAATTACTAATATTTTTTAATATTACTGAAGTGTCATTAACGTTTCTCGACGATGGGCTAAGACAAATGTTAGGAGACTATTATTATTAAATGTCTTGTCCAGAATGTTGTGAAGATGGTGATGAATAGATGTTCTCAAGTGCATAAAGACATAAAGTCCCTTAGTCCTTACTGGTTAGTTCTTAGCTATAAGGACAAAATAAACTTTTTATGGATTTTCACAGATAATGAAATTGCAGGCACAAGAAAAATTTGCATGCTGTTTGTATTTGATGTATTGCTTCTTGAGGTAGTATCACAATGTAATTTTACTGGTAAAGTTCCTCCCCCCCAATAAATCACCTTGTCGTGACATTTAAATGAAGACAAAAAGAAGAGGCTTAAAATTAAGAAGTCTTTGTGAATGTTTTGTTGTAGTAGATTAATGGACATATATCAACACAACTAAAATCAATAATTCCATTAAAAATGTAAAAGAGAGAATTTATTTTCTCCTTTACCTGACATCTAGTGTGCTGTAGATTACTTCTGAAAATATAAATATTTAGTAACAAGTTGAAAAGACATTAGAATTAAGGCACCAAAACTGTAAGTATTTGGGTTTGGGGACCCTTTTTAACAAGCGCTGCAGCGTACCTCTTAGAAACTTCAGCAATCCAGGTAAGAGAGAGAGCACTAGCGTTACGCTGTCAGACGTTGGATCAATTCACGAAACGGGTCTGAAAATGAAACAAACTCCACAACGGAGCTGCATCTAGCCAGCCTGCAAGAACCAGAGCTGCAAAGCATTGTGGCCAGCATCTAAAAATCCATGGGATCAAGGGTTGTGCAGCTTGAAACCATGCCACAGCTCAGCTCACTAGATCACAAATTACTTTCAAACAACACACGTTCACAAAAAAGGTTTCTGTTGGCTTCTGTATTGAGTCACAGGAGTGACACGTCTCCAAAGCTGCTAGGGAAATGTTCACTGGAGGGAAATAGGCATTAAAAAAAACAGAATTGGTTACACAGAGACTTAAACACGCAAAGGTGAAGCTTGCTTCTCTTCTCTTTTTCTTTTTGGCAGAGCTGTGGAGTCAGCGTGCCAGGGAAAATAATACAGGAGACCTGAATACGTGCCCATCGGTGTGCGTGTGTGTGTGTGTGTGTGTTCATTTTAACTACCAAAAGAAAAAGCGTAATAAAGAGCATTCAGCATACTTCGTGTGGGACGGGTAGGGGTGATGTTTTTACCCTCCACCCGTGATGGTTCATGCCCCTATAGCCTGTATGAGCCTCTCTGCTTAACTGCGGCTCAATGGGACGTGCGAACCCTTATCCCAACCTGCCTAGTCATCCTCCTCTCTTTCACTGTGGAGAATACCTGCACATTACCCGCAGGTTAGAGGCCTGTAGTGGCAGCTCAACCTCAGAGAAGCAGCTAAGGACTGTGCAGTGGGGGCAAAACCCACCCTTACACTGAGCTCCCTGGAGCACTTTCCAGCAAATAGCCATATATTTCTGTATATTATAGGTACGATTGCCGTAGGGTTCCTTCTCCTCCTTCTTCCTGTCCCCACACCACTTCTCCCATCTCCAAAGTTTTTGCGCACTTTCTCCAGCTGAAGTTTCCCAGCAATCCCCTGCTCCTTCACAGTTACTGTTGATTTTGCTATCACAGCAAAGACCGCATTAGCCGCTGGAAAAGGAGCGAGCCCTTCTGTATTCTTTTAATTTAAGCACTTAGCATCTTTAAAGCTGTGATCTGCAGCCATCCATCCCTCTCTGCTCAAGCATACCGAACAGTTATCTGAAATGCTCTTCACCTCTCCCCGGCCCCACGCAGGCACCGCAGGCAGCCCTCGCCGCCGTCTCCAGCGCGAAGGCGAGCAGCAGAGGCAGCTCCCCAGCACGGCTGAGAGGTGCAGGATCACCAGCACCTTTGCTGGAGCAGAGCAGCTCGAACGCTGCCAACAGAGTGTGGAGAGCATTTGATGCCACTGCAGCTTCTTGACTGCTTGAACAAGGAAAATTAACACCGGAGAAATTATACGGCAAGTTCCTGTCGGCATCGTCTCAGCAGCACAGCTGAAGTCTGCCCCCGTGAAATGCTGCTGTCTTTTGTGCAGCAGAAGGGGTAGAGAATACAACTTCATTTTCCTGGCATGCCACTGTTGGAAATACACTGCACACGTGAGATGACTGTGCTGAACCGCTTTTTATCCGGGTTGCATCCAGAGCCAGGGGAGCAGTCGGTGGTACAGCCACCGGAGCAGCCAGCAAGGGTCATGCCTGACCGCATCATCCAACAACTGCTATTGCAACTGATAAAATAAGCATAAACTGGGCCTACATTTATTTCTGCTGTTTCTACCACACTTTATCCATTTCATAGCTAAAGGTCCTGTTACAGGGAAGTCCATAAATATATTTCACTCTATGTACAAATACAGACCATTAATTTCCCTTAGGTCRCATAGGTGTTGAATCAAACAGATATTTTGGCCCCTCCAATGTCTTCAGAAGCAATTGTCAAAGCCTCGAGGACAGACATAGTCTCTCAGTGAGCGCTACACCCAGCATGAACAAGATATCAATCTACACCTGATGTTTCAAGATGCTCAGTCACACATAAATAACCAGAGCAAGAACGGCACTAAGATGCGGCAACTGTTTTTAACCAGCATAGACCTGCTATACAAATGCTACATGTTACTGATAATTACTGTAACTCCGAGCAACAACTTTCTTGATTTTACCTCACACACATCAGTTTTCTCTCTATTTTAATTTATGATAATGATAAGAAAATTAATTTTTTAAATTTTTTTAAGTGATTCCCAGAATAACCCTGGTTTTCAGGGATGTCTGGTAGACTTTGCRTATGAAATTCCCAGCCCCTTGTAGTTGTGCCACCAGTGAAAGGGAAAGTTCAGTTGCTGATGATACAAATTAAAGTGGTTTCCTCCATTTGAAAGGATGTGGAAATTTATACTAGATTGAATTTGACACTGTATCACTAAAGTGAATATAATTCACTGTGATCTTCTTGCCATTTAGAACCAATGGCCCATTCAAGTGTAAATGCACAGAGTTAAAGAAAAAAAAACAAAACACGACAAAGTAAAGATAGACTATAATGTCATCTGTATCTAAGCAATCAGTTTCATTCTGTCCCTGTGATAAAAGGAAGAGTAAATATTAAACATAAAAAGGATTACGGTTTTAGAGTCATTCAGGGATGTAGATTTTATTACAAAATACATTCAGTAGCTATATTTCTGTGAGGGCACGTATATCAATCCATATTATATAGACCACGTGARTAGATTGCAAAGGCTAACTCGCTGTTTAATACTGAATCACGCCTACTATGCAGATAGAAATTAAGTATCCCTGTAAGGAAAAATTTTAGATAATTTCACACGTATCTGCCACAAAAAGATCCCAGACCAGGAACCCTTAGATAACAATTTGATCAACGTTGAATACAGCAGTGAAACAGCATCATCAGCTGTGGATTCCAGGTGTCTTCTGAACAAGAGAGTGTGAAAAAGGCTTGAAAAAAGTTTTCCTCGTATATCTTTTAAGCCAGAATCCAGCCCTAGGTTTAACCAAATCCTACAGCACTAAGGGAATAAGAAGCTACCGATATAAATAGTAGGTTTAGAATAAAGTATGAAAAAACTGAAAGGCTAGTCCTCAAATAAAATAAGCAGTCTGGAGGAAGTGCCATGCCAAGAGATAAAAGCAGAAGCCCCCAAACTGGCACATTTCCAGTGTAGCAGATGCTAACTTGTTTGCATACCCTRGTCCAAAGATATTTAGTTACCAAAGTTTCAACCCTACCTCAGTGCTTCAGTTTGAGGAACCCCGAAGTCCTTCCTGCAACGCAAAACCTTCCACAATGTTGTCTTGGTGGAAAAATAGTAAATAAACAAGCCAGGGAATCGCTGTGAAAAACTGAAGGATAATGGGCTATAAACAAATAATCTTTCTGCTTGCTTCAGTGGTCTTTAGATGAGGTCCTAGGAGCTCTATCCTGCAAATCCTTCCCAGACTGGGGAAGCTCATTAAGGTACTAGGCATCAGCTGGTGGGCCTTTTCATAGCACTTTCTACTGGGTAAAAAAAAAAAAAAAAAGGGGGAAAAAATAGTCTGAGCTCATATAGGGCTGTTTATAATCATTAGTTCTCTGTCGGCATTTATAATCTAGATAGGATTTTATAGAAAAGACTATGCTCTCTTAAATGTGCAGAACAGGTGAATTTGCTGCTAGAGGTACGTGTTATTGTATAGCTCTGCCTGGGTATGATTGCCTTTCACTTTGTACAGTTGTAGATGATTACAAGAGTCATTAAGCAGCATAAAATCATGCATGCTGGCTAATTAATGTGGAATTGATTCTCCTTTTAGTTACATTTTTTATGCCTGTTGAACTCCACTGAAATCAATAAAGTAAAGGTAAGATCAGTAAAGACTGTAGTAAAACTGATGTAAGCGAAGGAAGTCGGGCTTAGAATTTAATGAGTAATAAAACTCTAAGAAACAGAAAAAGAAAATCAAACTTCCAGCTACATCTGTGTATTTATTGTAATTGTACATGATTACTATCATTCAAGCAATTTTCCTCAACATTAGCGTTCAAGTGATGCTTTGTAAAATTCTGGGGTTCAGTAGGAAAGCAATGAAAGTGTTCAGAGCAGTGTGAACGGGGATATAATCCCCAAAGAGTTCAAGCTGAGACTTCTGAAGTTTCTAGTCTTTACTCCCACCACAAAACCACTCCAGCTTTACAAAGCATCTTTCCAAACTTGCCTCCCATTTATTCTTTGTAGACTGTGACATAGGCGGGATAGCATGCAATTTAAATTCAGTGTAGTAACACATTGATAGTTATTCTGTAATGATTCCACCTATTAATCACGAACTAAATAGTGTCCCTGCTGTCTATATTTATTTCTCTTCACATAGATGGAGTAACAGACACCAGTCTCAGCACCAGAGAGCCAAATCCCATTCAGTTCGGGTTCATCTGCATTTCTGTTATGCGCTAAGGGGAAGAACAAACTCGGCAGATTAACCATACTGCTCAGAAAGGGTTGCTGATGTGGTTGGCAACTTGGATGCGGCTGCTCCCTGCTACAGTCAACGAACTGAGGAAAACCGTATTTTCCACACAGACCCTGGAAATTGTTATGACATCCAAGTTTTGTTTGGGCATCTTCAACTAACAGCGTCCAGAGCCACTCGCAATAATTGCTGAGTGGTTCACCCGCTCGCTCTTCACACCCCCTCTTGCTCTCCTGGCCCTTTACATCTGACTAAATGCATTTACACTGATTGCCTTGTTTATTAGGGAAGAAGGTGGCCAGAGTGTTAGCTGAAAAAAATATAATAATAAATATAATAAAAACTCTGCACTCACAAGGTAGAGCATCATGTTCCACGCTTAACCCTGCCAGTAAATTAACATTAAACAGCTAGCATTTGGTGAAACGCATGTGTTCTTCAGGAAACAAGCAGCAGACATATGCCAAGTATAATAATAACGTCAATAAGCCAAGACGATGCCGCAAAGCTTCTCTTTACTAATCATATCCTACAGGCAGCGTTGGTTTAGACCCAAGTGCTGCAACTRGATTTACGCAAGTGGACCCCAGTGCCCACTTACACCCCCACTCATGCCAGTGGGGCCTCACATTGAGACCAGGGAACAGAGTGCAGGACCAGAGATGTGCTGTTTAAGGGCAGCTTGTGAAGGAGGCGAAGGGAGGAGCGATGATCTGATGGAAACGTCTGAGCATTTAATCCTGGATGCATTTATGGCATTGTTTGATGGGTCAAATATCACGCAGGGACTCAGATGCTCTGAGTCATCCCAAACTGCATCACACCATCGGCTGGTGGCCGGTAAGCAGCACCTTATATAAGATGGAAATTTTACCTCATTAAGCAACCTACAYATTATAATTGGTCATGTTTTATTCTATTCGACAGAGCTCTCTTGRTCACCTGATGCTCTACAAAGTTTCTAAAAAATCAAAGTGATTGTATCCTGCTGAAACAAATATTGCAGGATCATTTTTAATGCCCAAAGAGGTATATTTCTGTGTGACTGGGATATCTTTTAGATGCTTAATTAACTCAAAGTTACTTTTCAGACTGTTTTGTTGGTCTTGGAGGAATTTTCAGTGCTGTGAAATTATCCAAAGTAACAATTAAAAAAAAAAAAAGTGATTTCCATTTTAGGAAGCAAATCCCCAGTTAGACAAGCAGCTGCCTAAATGTTCTTGCTTCCGTCTTAATGTAATGAGGACACATTGATCATCTGCAATAGCTTACACGAAAGAACTTTCTGTCCTCATGGCATTGTAAAACCCCAAGCCGGATTAAATAGGAAAAAAAAAAAAAAAAAAAAAAAAATCACATTTAAAACCAAATCTTTGCTTCCCTCTGCACTCTGGTGGACAGTGGACAGCCTCATCTCGTGCACTACATAATTCAGGAATAAACAACTTTGGCACAAAGGGAGCTATCTGGATCAACCATTCTCCTTAGCTGACAACAGGTTCTGACCTTCCAGGGCACTCAGCCTCCCATTTAAACACCCCCAGGGCAGGGTTTTGAGAAGCAGAAGGGGTTACCCTGTTTTCTGTGAGCGCTGCCAGCACTGCTCATACTACTACCAACAGGGAGAGAGGCCAGGTGAGCAGAAAACACAGAAAGATAGATGAGATGTGCAGTCACCAGGCGAGTCCAAGGGACCTGGAGCTCTTATCCGCTGCCCCGAGGCTGCCCACGATGGCTGCGCTGCAGGAGGCACCGTGCCACAGAGCAATGAAACACATCTCGGGGAGTTTCCACTCCTCAGTCCCAGCCCTGCCATCCCCTGGGATGCCGGGAACGCTGCGGCTCCAAGCCTTCCGAGGTGGGTGCTGGAGCCTTCATCATTAATCCAAATACATGGTGCTGGCAGTTTTCTGCCTTTAACTGCCTAGAACTGTTGATATTGGTATAACAATCTTGTTTATATATTTATGAACCATTAATAAATCATTAAATGCTAATTATATTTTATTTATTTTTCTTCCATTAGAGCTGCTCCCCTTGCTGGTCTTTATTGACATGAATATTTCCAACCCACAAGCACATTCAAAATAACTATTCCATAAAGAATGTCTTCTAAATCATTTACAACAAATACACTTAGCTTTCTTAGCAGACAACAGCCATTTATTTAAATGATATAAGAGGACTCATTAATCTAGAATACACAATAATATTACCAGCTAGTGGCATGTCATGGGTCAGAAAATGCTGTTTACAGCCTTAATAAGGACCAACCAGGAAGATCATCTCTTGTGCTATTAAGTATTTATAGATAACCAGAGCTGTTGGATCTTCCAGCTTTTCACTGCTTCCTAGACATGTATTTTTAAAACTTTGAAAATGCTTATGACTGTCTCATGGCTTCAGGAGAAGTGTCACAGCAGCCACTTTTCTGACCAGAGGACTATTGCTTCAGCAATTTGCTCACAGCAGCTTCATTTTGCCCTTGCACTGCAGGCCCCGGGAGCACAGGATTGCCAGAAAAAAAGCAGGGAGGGGGGGAAGTTTTTCTTGAGCCCAGAGAGACGCTCCACGGACCAAGCTTATCTCTCATCTAAAAAAGTCACAAATCTTTGTTGGCAGTAACAAAACAAGATTTTGCCTTAATGGAGCCAATGTGATGCTGTAATTCGTTTTGGTTGCTGGTTTGCCTAGGCTGATGAAAATATTGAAAATGTTTTAAGCTGATTTTTTGCACGGACAGTATTTGCTGCTATTTTGTAGTGAGCTCATTCTAACATTTCATAATGGAGGAATCTAAGAAGAAAAAAAGAATGTTATATTGTCATGGTTTAACCCCAGCCTGCAACTGAGCCCCACCCAGCCGCTCGCTCACTCCCCCCCGGTGGGATGGGGGAGAGAATTGGAAGGGTAAAAGTGAGAAAACTCGTGGGTTGAGATAAGAACAGTTTAATAATTGGAATAAAATAAAATAGTAATAATAATAATAGAATATACAAAGCAAGTGATGCACGATGCAATTGCTCACCACCCGCTGACCGATGCCCAGCCAGTCCCCGAGCAGCGGCCCCGCCGCCAGCTTTCCCCTGGTTTATATACGGAGCATGACGTCATATGGTATGGAACATCCCTCTGGCCAGTTGGGGTCACCTGTCCTGGCTGTGCCCCCTCCCAGCTTCTTGAGCACCCCCAGCCTTCTCAGGCCGTAGAGCATGAGAAGCTGTAAAGTCCTTCGTTTAGTGTAAGCACTGCTTAGCGACAATGAAAACATCCGTGTGTTATCAACATTATTCTCATACTAAAGCCAAAACACAGCACTATACCAGCTACTAGGAAGAAAATTAACTCTATCCCAGCCGAAACCAGGACAGATATTCCAATCCATTTTTAAAGAGCTAATAAAACTCTTTCAGATACTGTATCTCAAATATTATAAAATTATATTTTCTTTCAGGAAAATACATACCCAGGACTTTTTCATGAATTCAAATGTGTACTCACATACCAGCTCTATAACGACTTCACAGCTGAAGTGAGTACATGGCTCTTTCTCAACCTTCAAAAGCTGTGTAAACACTTTAATTTATGAGAAGCTCTTGGGAGTGCCAACATGCTTAGTGGTCTGTTGGTACTTTGCATAGGACCCCCAATTTCCAAGGGGTTATAAACTTAACCATTTAAAACCATACCAAATGAGACTTTGTGCTTGCATTGTCAGCTAAATGTCAGCTAAACCAGATCCACGTTCCTCCATATCAACCCACTGCAAATTGGCTATATCTGCTCCCATTGCAAATCTCTATATGCAAATAAAGAAAGAAAGATTACTTCTCTAAAAAAATAGTTTCTCCTTCCATGTGCTCCATTTCTTTCTGTATTAACAAACTATGACATCACAATACTTAACATATATAAAATACAAACTGAAAATTGTCAGAACAGATGTGTAGCTATTGGAGTGATGCTTTTTGTGGGGGCTCCACTCGTACTGGGTGTTATTTATTTTAAGAAAAGAGGAAGAAGGTAGTTTACTACACGGAAGAAGCTTCAGCTGCTCTTTGGTTGAAGCACCATGCTTTGTTCTGAGATGGCTACAGTCTGATAGCCTGGCTCACACATTTTCAGCACAGCTCAGCCTGCAGTATTAAGTCCCTAATTAAACTAGCAGATTTCCCAAGTAGATAAGCATTTCAGAAAAATCCCACTGCACTATAGTTATTTTTCCCCCCTTTTGGTGTTACTCAGACATCCAGGTTTCTACAGTGTCACTGTATGGAGTGGCTCACCAAAGACCTTCATGTGGTGACCCTCAACACCACCTTCACTTGTCCCCATTAAACAAGGAAGAATTAGAACAAGCCCAGGTCATTTTGGAAATCCCACCTTCCTTGCACTCCAGGTGGACAAACAGTATTCTCAGTTTCAGCTTTTGTGATTTATACCACAAAAAAACCCAAGACAAAAGATTACAGCTTGTTGGGAACTCCACACTTTACTTGTCTTACACTGAGCAAACATACAGCTGAAATAATAAACAAAATAGTTCAGCCATGCTTTGAACACTCATATCTCACAGTAACGTTTTAATAAACCACAAGCCCAAGTTGGAAAAATTTTTGTCATGAGTATTAATTAACATTGGCTACTATAAACGCCAAGTTCTTTTTCTAGACCGGATTCACTCATTAAAGGGAAAGGTTCAGGAAAATTTAGCCAGAAATCAGTTGATTGTGTCCCATTACAAGTTTGTGCTTCTTCCTAAAATATATTATCCCGCAGTACGATTGAAAAAAAGAAAAAAACCTGTACTCTTATAAGTGCTTGAATTAGGACATCTTGTAAACATGAGCTTAAATGCCATTGGTAGTAATGAGGTTACATGSCCCCCTGTATCAGGTCCCTTTCTGTAACTGCACTGTTTCTGGCACAGTCACAGAAGGATGGGGATGGGTGATGGACCATGGTAGTCATGGTCCAGGGACAGACCCCGGGAAGCAGCAATGAGACCAGAGGAATCTCCCTCACAATACTGCACTGTTTGTTTTGAAGACTTCTGTCAGGACATTGCTGGAAAAAGTGACAAAATGTGATGCTGTCACACAGGTCACTGAATGTCATCAGATATTGCATTAATTTCCATCCGGTGCCAAGATCTGAGCTAGAAACCTGGAGCAGTAAGGTTGGGTGTGCAAGGGCAACGCTGAGCCATCCAGTCACGGATACATTTGCAATGGGCAGATAAGGTCAGCCTGAAGGCAGAGTTTCTAAATGGTAGAACTATTTCTCCCTCCAAACCTTTTTTAAAATGAAAATGTAAATCTCTGATTGACATGATGCTTTGCACTGGTTAAAAATGAAAACCCTTTTTCATCCCCAAACACGTAATTTTCTGCTCATAGAGATCCCATCTTTAATTACCAGCTGCTGCAAACGATCTTCTTACAATCATTAACTGTCAAATCCTGAAACAGCATATCTCTTATTGCCCTCAGTGTTCAAATACTCCACCTGTTTCTAATTAGTCAAACTACCCRAGCCTACCTACAGTAAGGCTATTAGATCATACACTGCAGCTGCTAAAAGCTTCAGTTCCTACAATGTAAGCCAACCATATTTTTTTAATTATTAAATGATATCAACTATCCCTACTACAACTGTGACTGAAGTAGGAGACATTAAAAACAAAGCATTTCTAATGAGATAACAGTACAGTCATTGCTAATGATGATTACTTGTACTACCCTTGCAATCACTTTTAATGAATGCTCACTAGCGCAAACTCTCCACTAACTCAACTCGCCTAAGTTAGTCTCATCAAAATAATAAGCAGGATTTAATAAATTACCATGACCTCACTCAGCATAATTTTACTTATTTCTTTATCATTAGGATTATTTATTGCAGCTACTAAGATATGACTTTTTTTCCAGCCTTTGATACCGCTTCACATTTAAAATACCCATTCTTTTGGGTGTATATATGTGCGTTACTTTTTTTTAACCCATAAAATGCTTCTGTTATCCCAGAATATATGTAAGGTTTGCTCATGGCTTATAACATCAATTAAGCTGGAACCAAGAAGCATTTCACACCTCCAGCTTTTCAAGGGGGTCTGCTCGGATCCGAATGCTCCTGTGGCATGGACCTATTTATACTCACTTGCAAGTGAGTAATGTGGAAACATCCAGTCTCAAAACTGTTTGACTTACAGACATTAGCAGCTTGTCTTGACAGCTATTGTAGCACTTATATACACCAGAGCTATATGCTGTAGCAATATGAAGGCTCTTTTTGTGATGTCTGAAAAGCTTCTGTAACCTGCAGGTAATGGGAAGAGAGGATATAAGCTCTGTTTATCCAAGTAATGGCACATGTTTTCATTCACACATGAGAAACCCATACTGATTTAATTCTCCTTACATCATATGTAAAAAAAAAAAAAAAAAAAGTTTGTAAAAGAAAAAAAAAACCCTGAAGACAGTCTGTAGACAACAAATTTTCAGTTTAAATATCTTGACAGCAAGTCAAACTTGTTTGAGTGAGCCTTGCCACACTGGTACAAATTACAGTTACCCTAAGTTCATCAAAAGACAGTGGAATTATCATATATAAATCCCCAGGAAGTTCAGAATCTGGGGCTTTAATTAGAATATAGGCATTAATAATGTTAGTACTAGCTACAGAAAAGCAGCAAGTGACTCATGAAAATATCATATGTAAAAGCCAAGATATATAACTGTGTGCCTCCATACTTTAAGCTTTTTGAATTTCTCCCAAACGAACAGAATTTCACAACGAGCTGTTTAACATGTAGATTGCTCTGCAGTGAAACATAAAACATTACACACCTTTCAGAGCCGCTGATTGCAGATACCAAGACAAGAATCGTGCAAATGAAACAAGCTGATGTCCTGGTGAACTGTGGATCTACAGCATGTTTAATTTAAAATGAAATCCGTATCCAGCAAAGAATAGAAACTGTAACTTTTCATTCTATACATAATTTATAACAACCTTAAGGCATTTGCAACATCTGAAATTAAATAGGAAATGAAATTATTCCCTGAAGGTGTTTGGGGTTGATGCAAGAAATGCATTTAAAAATAAGTACACAAATAGTTCATACTGTTATTGTGCGTATTACTCAGCAGATCTTGTTACTGGTCCCTTGCCGCATTTCTCAAGATATTACCTTAAGCCTCCTGAGCTTAAGCTACCTTAATGCCTCCAGCATGCTCCCAGCTACCCCTTAAAGGGGCATTCTTGGTGTGGCAAATTGTTTCTCCTGTCATAAATCTATAAAAAAACCAGTAGGGTTTTACCACTGCTGAAGGCTAGGTTAAAGTTTTCTCTCTCTCTCTTTTTTTTTTTTTTTTTTTTTTTAAATAATTAAGTGCAGTAACTAAATCTGGTGTAATTGTAGAGTATAAATGAAGATATTCCCTTTCCATTGAGCCCTGCCTCAGATTAACCCTCAGACTTTTAGGAAATATGCTGACGCTCTCAGATCCCAGCCTGAACCAAGACAATTGGGGACGCTCGCAAGCCATGTGCAGGACAACCAGGGCATCAGGCCCAGCCAGCATGGAGTTATGAAAGGCAGGTCCTGCTTGACCAACCTGGTCTCCTTCTATGACCAGGTGACCTGCCTGGTGGATGAGGGAAAGGCTGTGGATGTGGTCTACCTGGACTTCAGTAAAGCCTTCGACACTGTCTCCCACAGCATCCTCCTAGAGAAGCTGGCGGCTCATGGCCTAGACAGGTGTACTCTGCGCTGGGTAAAAAACTGGCTGGGCGGCCAGGCCCAGAGAGTTGTGGTGAATGTCCCCTCAGTGGGATGGGGGAGAGAATCGAAAAAAAAAAAAAAGTAAAAATTTGTGGATTGAGATAAAGACAGTTTAATAAAACGGAGAAGGAAGGGAAAATAATGATGATGATGATAATAATAATAATAATGATAGAATATACAAAATGAGTGATGCACAATGCAATTGCTCACCACCCGCTGAGCGATACCCAAGCCGCGATCGCTACTTCCTGGACCACACCTCCTATTTATATATTGAGCATGACGTCACATGGTATGGAATACCCCATTGGCCAGTTGGGCTAGCTGTCCCGGCTGTGCTCCCTCCCAGCTTCTTGTGCACCTGGCAGAGCATGGGAAGCTGAAAAGTCCTTGACTAGCAGACTACATAGCAACAACTAAAAACATCAGTGTGTTATCAACATTCTTTTCATACTAAATCCAAAACACAGCACTAGGAAGAAAATTAACTCTATCCCAGCCGAAACCAGGACAGTGAGAAAAGATGGGAATTCAAAAAGTGGAAAGAATTCATGGCCAGTTATCGTGGAAGGTCTAGCACAGGAGGGATGGACAGTCTTAGTAGCAGAGCATCGTACCAGCCCCATATGTTATTAGCTTTCACTTCCTACTGAAGTAAACTGACATTTTAGTAGCGCTGCATTTATTTAAATGCCATACTGGCAAGCAAATAATATTTGATTCCATAAAGATTATCAACAGTTAGGATATAATAGTTCATGAGTTCACCCCATGTATTTACTTATTGCATGAAAATACTTGCCCAGAAACAAATTTTGATCATGATGAGAGCTTGTATTGACACAGAAAAATTAAATGGAAATGTTATTGTCATAAAATATCAGTGTGAAACTAATGACATCACAGCTATCAGTGACATATAGGGAGATTTAAAGTATAGACAAATTTCAAGGCCATGGAGCAGGGTTTGTTTGGTTTTTTTTTCTTCAATACCAGTTTGATATTAGACTTTTGTCTAATCTGCCTCAACATTACATGCTCAGTTGCCGTATTTAACAGCTATGTTCACTGGAAAAATTCAGCTTTACAAACACTAGAATATAAGTCATTAATCATTAATTATAAAACTAACTGAAGAGCCAATACCATCGTGTTGACATATTATGTTGTTAGAAGAATCATGAAACCACAGTGTAAGCAATAAGTGGACCCAAGTATTTAAGAAGTTGCTTGATGGAATGGTTTATCTGTTCAGACAAAAACATCTGAATTAGAATCGACAATCTGGTTTGAAATGAAACCAGGCGACACGATGGCTGTGGCTTGGCAGAGCACAGCTCTGACAGCCAGAAGGGTTGGAAGGAGCTGGGTTGGGGTGGGAGGTGGGCACCATGTCAAGGTGGCCGGTCCAGGAAGGCAGATTAAGCCCTGACACCCCAAAGTCAACCCAAACAACAGCCACAGCTTTATTCACTGCCATCCCTTTCATGCCATTGTACCACTTGTGTTATAATACATAACGTGTCTGGCAAGCTCTTGCACTGTAAGAGACCAACTGGCAGCTAACACCAAGGCCAACTTGTAACCCACTGGAACAAAGAACTGTTTTCCAGCCAGAGGAGACAAAACTCGATAAGGGAGCAGGGGGTGGAAATCCCCTGAGCCTGTCCGAGGAATGTCTCAAACACTCACAAGACTGAGGGATGGTGAATCCCAGGAAGGCTCCTCTGTAGAGAGTTAACTGGGTCTGGCCTTGGGAGAAGAAATATGATGACACCATAAATTGGCCAAATAAGGGAGTATCCAGATAAGTGTTAAGAAAACAAGAACGACTGATAAAACCAAAGAAACAAGTACTTGAACTACAAGTGAACTAAATCTAAAACACAGCACTAGGAAGAAAATTAACTCTATCCCAGCCAAAACCAGGACATTAGCACACTAAAAAAATCCACCCACCAGCAGGAAAAGCCCCCTACCCAACAAAGCCCCTTCCCCACTGAATATGCACAGTAAAAAGAAAGGACGCTGTGACTTCAAGTGAAGACGAGACATACAAGAACCAATAGAAGCGAACTACGAAATTGCCCCTGTAGCAGAGGGGCAGTTTGAAGTGAACGGCGGGCATAAAAGCGGAAGGCAAGTGCCTCGGGGGGACTCTTTTGACTTTCGATCTGGGGACTTGGGACTCATTTTGGGAACTTTTGAAGGAGCGCTCCTGCGGACCAGAGACCCCCGTTGGCTGAACCGGCACTGGAACCTGGACTGGTGATCTCTTTCTCTCGCTCTCTCCTTCTCTCTTTCTTTTATTCTTTTACCTTTTCCTAGTAAGTA
Organism: Phoebastria nigripes; assembly: GCA_035582835.1. Classification (NCBI taxonomy): domain Eukaryota; kingdom Metazoa; phylum Chordata; class Aves; order Procellariiformes; family Diomedeidae; genus Phoebastria; species Phoebastria nigripes. Next base: position 1,795,028 of record JAYKAV010003421.1, on the reverse strand, counting down.
ACGCAAGGCGTAAACTCCCACAGCAGTGGTGCGCAACAGGCTTTTCTGCTACCCAATTATTTCATAAACTCCCACACCAGTGGCGAGCGACAAGCTTTTCTGTTATCCAATTATTTACCAATTAGCCTAGCTATAGAGTAAAAGTTTTCATCTATGTACAGACCTTGAGTGTCGTTTCACCTTAATTCTTACCGAGAGAATTTGCGAATCTGAGTCACCTCTCCTGCACAGGYGGGACATAACATCCACCCCACCTCCCCGTGTAAAGCTCATTCTGGAAGCTTAATTTGAGTCCTACCCATGTCAAAGGCAAGACCTGTGCTGTCTGGAGGAGAAAAAAATTAAGACAATTAAAAAAACCCAAAAAACTCAGCCTCAGATAGGAGAAAGGTCTCGGTGCTCTGGAAGCAGACTTTAAAGACTTCTTTTATCTGGGGGCTTTGTCCCTCACAGAGTCTCAATTTGTTCTTCCTTGATTGTTTTCTAACTTTTTCAATTCTCTTGGGGGGCATCAATTTGTTTTCAAAGTCAGGCATTAGTTTAAAAAAAACACTTTTAGCAATCTGTTTCTTTCTGAAGGTCTTTTTAACGGCATAAGCATCTGCATAGCCCATCAATCTTGCCTCTCTGATATCTTGAGAGCTATCTCTGTCATTATATAAGGGCTGCTTCAGTAGCATTTATTAATTCAAAAGATTCAGATATCTCATTATGCGTTACCTGGAGAGCATCTTACTGACTGGGGACACATACTTAAAGTTTGGCTACAAGTGTTGACTTTTTCTCTCTCACACATATGCATCAAAAATACACACACACACCCCAGAAACCCTCAGATATAATGTAAATAACTGTAAATAATACTGATTAACAGTAATATCATTGTACTGGGCAGAGTAACATGCCTTAGGAACAAGTACTATATAGGGGCATGCTCTTGTGACTCCCTTATGGATAAAGAAAATAATTTCTTTGTCTACATTTGTGTCCTGTGAAATACTACACTGCTAAATTCAGATATTAATTGATATCATCCAGGTAATCCACCCTACGCAGACTTCATGGCTGTTTTTCATTACTGGGCAAAGATTTCCTGGAAGGAGCGGAAAAAGGAGACTAACAGCTCTTAGCCCTCTCCAAGGTGTGGACACGGACACTCTCCTCTCACTCCATTTTCTCTACCCAGCAAAGAAGCATATACTTGCAGATATCCTACCTGTCCTTGTTACCAAAATAATAAATAATAGAAATTTAAGGTTTGAGAATAAAAATCAACAGGAAATTAGCAACCTGAACAACTCAAAATTTCCAAAATGGTGTTAGAAAGATTCCCCCCCCCCCCGAAAACATCAAGGTCCATGTGGTTTCTGCTGCACAGGAGTAAAACCATTATACCTGCTCTTGAGGGGCCTCACCCTGGCCAGCACCGTATCGCACAGTGATCACACCCRGTCGCTATACACTTCTGCCATGCTTTGAAAGCCAGGCTACTTGCAAAGCCTTTGCTTTTCACCCCTCCTCAAGCCGGTGCTGGGCAGGCCCGCAGCAGGAGAGAACCTCGGAGAAGGCAATATTGCCATTTGAAATGATAACCAGTAGCTTTAAAAAATTGCTTCAGCCTTCTTCCCAATGAAGAGAGATGCGCTTTCTAACCGCACCGAGCAATGGCGAATACGACATGCCAATTYTGTGTTCGGCTTAAGCACCATCTGGATTTCCAGACTATTTACCCTTTCCTCTAGTAGTTCTTAACACAATCAAAAACTAAGAGTATTGGTAAGAGTCCAATAGGTTTTTTGTTTGTTTAATTTATTTTTTTAAATCTTTTAAACATTCATGAGCTGACACAACTGTCTAGGCAAGAACTTCGTTGAATGCTTGGCACGTTTCTGATCTGCTATGAATTGCCCCCAGACATTACACACCACTCCTTAAAATTACTGTGGATAAACAGTCTCAGAGTTTGCAGAGCCCACTCCAACCACACTGTCTCCTCAAGTGCTAAAGGAAACAGTTAGTTACTAATTCAGTAACTAAGTACAGCATCTTTGTAAGACCTACCAGTTGTAGTAGTAAGGTAATGGAAAGAACTGAATGAGAAAGAAGAGAGAAAAAAAATTTCTACCATCCACTCATTAGAGTTACTACTGCAGTACTCCAGAATCTGTTGATTAAAAAAATTATTATTAAAATGTAATAAAAATGTAAGAGGTTATATCAGAGAAAGAAATACAGAAGGAAAKTATTGTACTTTAAAAACCACAAAGTATTAAACAACAGATGGAAGAGATGAGTAGGGTAGTCATCTCAATGCATTGAAATTATATATTGGAAGGGCAATACCCACRTTCTTTAGCTTAATTGAGCCTTGTGAATATTATCTAAATTTTGGGCCTTTTTTGTTATAATAAAAATAACAAACATCCATTAGGATACACTACATTTTCCATGGTAATTATGCAGGGAGTCTTACCGATAACTAACAAATCAAAGAGATATTTCCTGGTTGGTTTCCCACATTGGTTAGTCTGTAAAGGGTGATAACTGAACTCAAAACTGAAAATTAACATTTAAAATTTGTTTWCAATTGTATTTTAATTAAAGACAGTAGGTTGCAGATGATTAACTACACTCAATCACATTTTGTGATTCCAAGGAAAGCCTGGCTCATGAAAAATAAATAAGCTTTGTATTTTTTCAAAAACGGTTCCAGATACTTTATGTGAGGTCCAGAGTAATAGCCCAATTTTGTGACCTTACCATGAAGGTCATTATACACCTGAGCAGAACGCCTGTATTAATAACATAACAGATTTGGGATAAAAGTATTAGAGCGTTGTATTTCATAATCTGTTACAAAGAYGGTATTGGATAGCCTACATCATAAAAGAATTACAACATTTAAAGATGGCACATTTAAATTACTAGTTACATCCATACATATCTTATTTAAATCAGTGTTTCTTTGCCTGCTCTAGCAATGCAATAGAGTATCACTTTGAGAAGCGCTTGTAAAATAAGCACATTAACCAATTTTTTCATACCGTATTCCAGAAGTACTGAAAAATTATTACAACTTACCTTCTCTGTACCAGGCCAAAAGCTGTTATTTGTACTAAGTGAAATGAACCCTACACTCTTCATATCACTGCCATTTTTCAACCATAAAATACCAACTCACAGTTGAAGCTAGAAGCACAGAGCTCAACATGAACCCTTCCTGCCTTTACATCAAAATTCCCTTCACCTCAAGGACTCATTATTAGGCTCCCCTTTAATTTCTGACTGCATTAAAGAAATTTAATTAGGCCAAAATTGAAAGCAGCTGAAAGTGCAGAGCCTTTCTTCTCCTACATTAATTCGCAGTTTTGCTTGCGTTAATATTAACTGATTACCAATGAGTTGCATTTTATTGTCTAAATCATCACAGTGAGTTTTAATCAGCAACATTAGTACCAGATTAATTTGAGCTAATTCGGGGTCAAATTCTGCTTCCCATTAAATGGTGGCGAACTGAAGTGACACCACAGAGAGCAGCAGAAGTTACCCTGAATGTGTCTTGGCATAACGGAGATAGGGATCTTGCTCTTATTACTAGACTGTAAAGTGCTAGTGCTGGGTGCTTGCTTAGCAGCTGGGAAACACAGAGCAAATTAAAGGGTCTCAGACTTCCCCATAGAGGCAATTCTGTAGGCAAATGATAATTTTAGACTTTTTCAAAAGCAGCATCCTACAGCAGTTGCAGTTTGCTGACAGTCACTTGATACAATTATATTTGCAATGGGGATGAGTCTTGAAACATTATAGTATTATTTTATTTTAAAGTTACCTCTATCCTTAAGAGAAGAAAAAAAAAAAGTCATGCAGATGTTAGTGTTTGCATTATGTGAATGTTTCCAGTCAGCGCCACTTAAAGAAGCATTTTTAGCAGAAGTTGGTTTCCTGCCCAGAATATGGTCGTGCAGAAATCATACAAATCATTGTCGAGTGCATGCTTTTGTTCCTGTGCAAGCGCTCTGAATTAAACCCATTGCTGAATAATGAGGAACCTGCTTCATCATTTCCTTGCTCTTGTGAAGCTCAGTGTCCCTTGTCTTCATATTTCCAGCCTGTTCCCTTCAGGTTTTTTATTTTCTAATCAAATTGCTATAGGGCTGGGCTGCAGATGGGAAAAGCTCAGAACTGACATAATTATTGTAATGCATTCAGGTACCTAATGAAAACAAATCTATCAGCAGTTCCATTCCCCACTCCTGCCTGGGGGATTTCTCAGAGCTGTGTGATTTGTTTTTCTGTTTCGGGAAAATGTTCACTTTTCTGATCATGAATTTGGACAAAATAATCACCATCTCAGAAAAATCATTAATTAAATATGCAGGAAAAAAAGCATGATTAGGTTAATCAGAGCATTTGTTCTGATGATTTGGAAATGCTGCTTTTTTGTTTACTTTTTTTGCCACAATTRCATTTCCAAAGAAAATTATTACTTCTTTAAGGAAGACAAATCTTTCCATTGTGAGATTGTCAAAACCAGCAACACGGGTTTTCGGACAGCTTCAAATTCCTCTTTGCACAGAGTGCTCAGCGGTCCCACTCTTCCCACAAACCCTTCCCGTTTCTCCTTTACAATACATAAACTTTTCCAGATCAGTTCATTTTCCTGCATACATACAGGTGCCTTTTTCCTACCACACTCGCTGATTGGGAGGGTACGACTTGGTGCTAACAGAGGGCATCTGCTAATGGGGCCAGCCCAAGGAGTCCGGAGGTCCACATCAAGGGGGACAGAGACCCTCAAAACCCTCCCGTGTGATTTGAAGTGTAGAGATATTGGGGAAGGCATGAACTCTGCCATTATAGACACCAAGATAATAAGCAGCTTTATGATTATTTGGGTTTATCTGAGCATATGCATGGCTTCAGAAGCAAATTACTTTATGGAACAAAGTAAAAGGCAAGTTCCTATGGCATTAGGAAAGAATGTCATGAAGATAAGACGAGAAAAAGTTATTTTTTCTTGTTGAAATATGGACGTAATTTTAAATTTTCTCATAACCAAAGCCTGAGAGTACATTTCATAAGAATACTTTTTATTCCATTAAAGATATCCATATGCTTGTACACACTGATGCGTGAAAGCAGTGGTTTGGGATGTTATTACATTGCAACAGCTGTTTGTTACTTTTCATTAAAAAAGGACAGACGGTGGAAATAACACTTTTAGGGAAAAAACCCCAAAACCTGGAGGATATTTTGATAACCATGCATATCAGGTATTTTGTTTCTAAAAATGAAAGTTTTTTGACAAAATATCACACCGGTGGAATTTGAGATGCAGAAATCTTCCCCTTTTCCTAGTTCTTTGTCACCATTGTAGCCATCCTGCACTGCAATAGTCAATATGGGACCACTGTATTTGAAGAAGGGCACTGTTCCTGCAGCTGAAGAGAGATGTTACGAGACCATCATAATGGGATGGAGCCTGGAGCCACGTGTCTTGGGAAACTCAGTCTTTGTCTTTGCAGGTAGGTTGGGAAAAAGCTCAACCTCAGGTGCTCCAGTTTTGCAAGATATTGGGAATTGCGTGACATGAGGCACTGAGAGCTTTGCAGCTTCCCAGACATATCACATGGCAGTCCAGTGGCCAAAAAAAGGGTTACAGTCAGTAAAAACATCCTCTGGCTTTAGGCAGACCCAGGATTTCTTCTGCAAAAGGGTTAAAGTTGTTTTGTTTGTTGGTTGGTTTTTTTTTTTTTRAATACCAGTTATGGTTGCTAAAACATCTGACATACAGTAATAAAGGAACATAGAAAGCGTGGTCCCCTCTCATTTCCAGAAGGCAATGCAGCCTTTACAAAGTTTTCAGTAATATTTTCAGTTCTGCTATTATACTTCAGAGTCTTACAGTAATTTGCATTTTAACCTTTCTTTTATACATGCTTTGTAGGCTTTTCACAGAAGTAGGCACAGAAGTGAATACTGGGGCTCTCCTTTTGTTCAGGGAGTGAAAAGACGTGCTGAAGCTTGTTTCAGACATATTCTGTTTGTATGCAATTCAGGCTATTTCCGATAGGAACCAACAAGCGCTCTTGAAATATTGAACTTGAAGGAAACGTTGAGAGGCAGAGAAGACGATGATTAAGACTAGATTAAAAGATGATGATGAAGAAGACATCATCTCAGAACAATTGGAAATTAGAGCTCCAACAGAAGTGACAGGGCAGCGCCGGGCGAGGAAGGTCACAGCTACATAAGGTGCCATGGGACAACCCGGGCGTGCAAGGGCTCCCCTGGCCACGGCAGCTTGCTCTGGCTCTACAAACCCTTCTGCAAAACTGAAAACGGACTTCACGCTAGTCCAGAAACTCAGAAGGATTCAGGATTCACCAAGGCAGATCTCACCATTTGTGAGCTTACCTGGAACAAGGGGCTTTTTGTTTTGGGGTGAGCTTTTTTGACAGGGAGTCGGGGATAGGGCAGGGAGGACTTCTCGTGTCCTGGTAGTGACCTAATACCCTTTTTTTCAGTGTTTTTTTTTCTCTTTTTTTATGAGCATTTTTCTTTCTTTGGGATTCTGCAAGAGTTAACTGACCTATTCTCCTCCCTGGAATAGGTCAGAAACCTTCCTGGCCGCACAGCACCCAAGAAACAGAGCTGCCGTWCCACATCCCAGACCAGCAGCAGCCAACAGAGTCCCTGCCCTCGGCTTCTGTCTCCATACYGAGCTTTTATTGAAGCTAAGTTTTGATGTGTCTGCCTCAAATTATTAGGCTCCTTTGCTTCTAGACTAGTCATCTTTTCAGAGGTACTTACCCGATAGTGAACCGGTGTACAAGATGGCCACTGAACTCCAAAGAGCCTTACTGAATTTGATGTTTCTAATAGAAGGAATCAGCAGCAAGGGCCACTTTTGTCTAATCATTGCATTTTGCAGAGCTTGCCCAGCCCGAATGTTTAATGCTAAAACAAACACTTTTTTTCCCCTGTGCACTGCCCACTTACAGACTCCTCCAGCAAGAACACTTGACGGTTTCACACTGGATGCCAAACATCATTGATTATTCAGTTTTCGGAAAATATTCATAATCATAAGGAAATAGGAAATCGCTCTTTGATGCTATGTTGAAATAACAAAATAAATCAACAGTCCTCAGGAGCACAATTTTTTTGTCAAGACTCAAAGCAGCAAATCCAAAAATGTGTTAATGTTGCCTGCTCCCCCTCCAGTTCTCTAAACCGTTGGGAAAGACATTGCCAACCCCTGCCAAGGAGTGGAAATCTGAAATTTATCGCTGCCCTGCAGCAAACCCTCTGTTACAGGAACTACAAATAAACTTGGTAACATTGCTTGAAATTAGGCCACTGAGTCCCACCAGGCAGGTGGCCACAGCRCAGCTTGACTTGCACGGGGCGCTGGAAAGAGCAATGGGGCTGGGACATCTAAACTCAAGCATCTAAATTCAAAGTTAAATACTGAGACCACTTAGGAAGGTGGATGGGTTGGTATTTGGACTAGAAATCAGATCCAAATATTAGACCTCTGTTTTGGGAGGGTTGACCCAAGCATCCCAGTACTTTTCCTGATCTGATCACATTTAAAATGTAACATCAGACATTCTGACATAAAAACCCTCTCCTACCAGGATTTTGTATTTTTAAGGGATAGTCATGAAGTTCATGCATGTGACATTAAGTGTTCTTTTTATTTACATTGTGAATTTGAGGTTAGGATGGTAGAGTTAGAAAGAGAAGCCTGGGCTGACTTCCAGGGCTATGTTTTGCTGTTACCAATATGTGTTACTTACTACTCGTCCATAATTCGGGGCGGGGGGGAGGAGGATAATATAGGAAGCATAAGGCTGTAGGAAAGTCCTGCAAAATTTCTCTCTGTGAGAAGAATCAATTATTTTCCCTGCTCTCACGCAGAAAATGTTTATTACACCAGAAGGCTGACAACCAGCATTTGCTAAGCAGAAAAAGTTCCTGTGCTGATTTAGCGGGCAGGAGGATGTGTCTTCCATGAAAATATTACAAATAACCTAGAGATTCAATGACTGTACGTTTCTGAAAGGGGACAACTTTGTATCTCTTAATATGTTCCCAAACTTGAACTGTGGAGTCAGGACCAATTTAAGGAAAGACCATATTTTTTCTTGAGCAAGGCCAAAACTTATAATTAACCATGGAAGTACTATACATTTTTATATACTGCCAGTTTTTATGACAGCTATATACCAAAGCTATAAACTTCTTCTCTTTTTTTAGTTATTATTACACAGTTTGAATGATGAAAAAAGGAACAACTGCTTAATGTCCACCAGCTTTTTTCTGTGTGCTGACACAGTATGATTGAACCTAGGAAATTTTTATACCTAGAAGTCTGATTTTATTTAAAAGCACAATGTATATGAGGTTGCTTATAGTTTAGCATAACTCTGTTGTAACACCACTGCATATTGTCTATAATTTTGTTTTCACTTGGATAAAATACTCTAATAGATGAGTACTTAGAATTCCATTAACAAGGTCTGAGTGTTCAGATTTTTTTCCTAGCATGACCACACACGTGAAAAAACATATTACAGTTTCTGTTTCAATATCAGCATTTCTTAAAAGGAAGGATTAAAAGGAACTAAAGAGAAGAAAAAAACATAATTTATCAAATAAAACTGTTGTATTCACATACTTACTAAAATTTATGTATTAAATGATTTATAGTCAAAGATGTGTTTATATTTTAGCATGAAAAAAAAGAAACTAAGTATCTTGAAATACGAATAATGTTATGGCATGACTTGGCATTCCCTCTGAAGGACTTATGACTGGAGAATTTAATTGCTTGGCATCGTACATTTATGCCTTTACACCTTCTGCATATCTAAATACACGTCTTCCAGACAACCCTTATAAAAATAAGAAAATACCAGGAGGCTCTTTCTGTGAAAGCACGAGCTCTGCATTGATCTCTTATAGGATAAAACTGCATACATAAAACGGCAACAAACATGATTAATCATCATTATGTTTGTTATCCTTTTAGCGGGCTGGAAAGGAAAAAGCACTTTTGACACCCAGCTGATTTCAGTTATTATTGTGGTAACTGGAGGCACCTCGACAGTTTATGGCCTCTCAGGTCCTGTCACAAACCCAGCTCTCCGAGGGCTGTTACAACCCATCAGCTACAACCTGCCTGCTCACCTAAATACAGTCAGCTGCATCCCTCCTCGGCTGCCTCCTAGAAGAGGGTGAGAGGCTCAGGTTTGCCTTTAGCTATGGGGTGTTTCTTCTATGGACACGGTAATGAGCATTGTTTAAGAGGTGGAGTATTGAAAAGCTTGGAGTCTAAGCCTTTCTTTTTTTTCCTTCCTTTTGCCAGGCATAGCCATGGGAAAAGACATAAGCCAAAGGGGAGGGTTTCCAAAGTCTCATGCAGAAGTTTCAGACGAAGCTTTTGCCACGTGGAAGGGACCTGGGCCCCGCTACTGCTCCTCAACAGGGGTGATGTCCCCTGTTAGGGGCACGGCTCTGCAGGACCTCGTAGATGGGCTCATCAGATACTACTGATCATCAGATAATACTCTTAATCAGAGAAACAGAAATAAAACTGAGTATCTGTGAGCAGGTTTGAAATTTAAACCAAGGTAAAAGGGAAAATATGATGGAGATATTATACTATTCTGCTTGGAATTTTATTTTGACTGTATTTTATTGTAATTATATTAAACACAGTACTACGCTGCTTCTGTTATGCAAATAGATAAACAGGCAAAAGAAAGGAAGAATATACTATGTGTTCCTTGGAAAGAAAACACAAAGAAACAGGGAGACCCTATGAAACTGCTCCTCCAGAGACCGTGCACAGCAAAAATAGTTTAATCAGCTAATGTCTGACTTCTAATTGACAGCCAGCAATTCAGTCCCTAAAACATACAGCTTAAGCTGAGTTAGCAAAGGAGCGCTGGTGATTTTCCGTGGGAAGATGTGCATTGCAAACTGATTTGGCATTTGCTCTTTCTATGTTGTTTCTCAGTCAGAACAATCTGAGCCATGCTGTTTCATCACCCTTGTGAGCAGAGAAACAGAAGCTTGTTGTCAGTGCCTTTTTTTTTTTTTTTTCCCAGAGAGGCATATGATAGCTGAGAAGTATTAAAAAGTGGCACATCTACATCTAGAGGGTATCTCTGTGTCACCCTTGTATATTCAAAACAGATTTTATTTGTTGCTGTTGCTTCTTGACTTTAAACTCTCTGGAGTTACCTTYGCTTTTTAATCTCAAATACAGAGTAAGTGGAGCCTCTGGGTGGCTGAACATGTCTGCRCCCCTGCCTGAATCAAAGGGCAGAACACGCTCCTGAGCTGAGCTGAGCTGTCAGAGACCGAGAAAATGGGCTGAAACCCCACAAGATCCCCAACTCTTTAAAGACTCCACAATTCTTCAAACGCTATTTGAGAAGCATTTAAGAGAAATGAGGTTCTTGGTCCATCTTAGGAGCAAGAGCACGTTTGGTAGGAGAGACACTGCAGGGCTTCACTTCATCTGGTTTGTGGGTCTGCACATGAACATGCTTAACTTCAAAAGAGAGGAGCCTAAAATGTGTAAAATATTTAAGAAAAAAATTGATGTATTTTCTACTGCTGTAAAATGAACTGGAGATGGAAATAGGGCTGGTTCCTTATACACAGCATTCTTTGTCTAACACCTCTCACCATATTTACAGATTAGAGTAAGCCATGTCTCCCTATTTCCAACATGACAATAAATGCTGAACTATGTATTAAGTTAAATAACCTATTTCTCACAGTCATCATCAATTTAATATTTATCCCTAAAAATCCTCTAATTGATTTGATGCACGTCACATTGATTTGTCTTTGCTAGGACTTACTCTGTGTGCAACCTTAACCAAAGTTTAGGTTGTATCTATCTGATATATAATTAAAGAATTGTCATTAGACAAACAGTAAGCATTTCTACTCGCTTCACAGCTGGTGGAACACAAATGCCAGAGCTGTCCTCTTGTATGGTGGCCCCTGACAGGGTTTATTTACACACAAGTGGCCTTAACAAGTAAATAAAGATATAAAATCAGAGATAATCTTGTTAAAGTGGACCACAAAAGGTGCAGCACAAATAGTTAGCAATAACACTGTTTTATTGCCATTTACTGTTATCAGAGTCCATTGTACTGTTCTTCTTGCATTGGTTTCTTAAACAAAGAAATACAGCTTTAGGTAATGGCTAAAGCTGCAAAATTTGATCCTACTGAGAAAGCTGGAAAACCTTCAGCTGCCCAGTCACTGTAACACAAATGTCTGATATCCAAGCGGCTGGCTAAAGTTTATAGCCCAGATTATGGAAAGGATCAGACTAATGGTCATAATCTGGCCTTTAAAAACAGATAAACCCGTGCCTGAGTCCGTATGACCATGGGTTTCCATAGAAATGGTGAGATTTCTTTACACAGTCCCACTGATCTATAGAAGCGCTCTCCTAGCGTGGGATTCCTGCCCAACAGAAGCCACAAAACTCTCATTGTCACCAAAGCATGAAGGATTTCACCCAGAAGACGCAAAGGGCGGGTTTTCACAAGTGCTTAGCGCAGACCACTAAGGAGCTAGTGTAAACCACGTACGCTTTCCGTTTGCTTCTACTTGCTTAAGTTACATGGCCGTGCATTGCCATCAGTCCGGTTCAGCCAGGAGCTAAACCCCAGTTGTTTTGATTTTGATATTATATATCGAGATATTTTGATTTTGCTTTGGGAGGGAGTCACAGGACAGGAGAAAAATGAAACAAAAATGATTGCAGTAAAGTATAATAGAGGTATCCAAAAAGAGGGGCATCAACCTAGCTGTCGTGGTTTAACCCCAGCCAGCAGCTAAGCACCACCCAGCCACTCGCTCACTCCCCCCCTGGTGAGATGGGGGAGAGAATCGGAAGGGTGAAAGTGAGAAAACTCCTGGGTTGAGATAAAGACAGTTTAATAGGGAAAGCAAAAGCCGTGCACGCAAGCAAAGCAAAACAAGGCATTCATTCACTACTTCCCATCGGCAGGCAGGTGTTCAGCCATCACCAGGAAAGCAGGGCTCCATCACGCGTAACGGTTACTTGGGAAGACAAACGCCATCACTCCGAACGTCCCCCCTTCTTTCTTCTTCCCCCAGCTTTATATATTGAGCATGACGGCACATGGTATGGAATACCCCATTGGCCAGTTGGGTTAGCTGTCCTGGCTATGCTCCCTCCCAGCTTCTTGTGCACCTGGCAGAGCATGGGAAGCTGAAAAGTCCTTGACTAGTAGACTACTTAGCAACAACTAAAAACATCAGTGTCTTATCAACATTCTTCTCATACTAAATCCAAAACATAGCACTATACCAACTACTAGGAAGAAAAAAAAAAATTAACTCATCCCAGCTGAAACCAGGACACTAGCTGATGAAGTTTAGGACCAAGCAATAAAGGAATACAGAGAACCTAAAATCAATGCATCTTATCAAATGTTATATCTGATTTAAATTAATTTTAATATTGTTTTTCTAAAACCTACCAGTATATGCAGTGTATCAAGATGCATCAAAAAGAAAATAAAATTATCATCTTCCTGGTCATAAACTAAGACAAATTCCAGTACCCATCAGCAGCTGAAGTCCAACAGAGCTTCTCTAGAGTTATTAATATCTTGTCACCAGCCAGACCATTGTTCATTAAACATTTATTAACCACGTAGGAGATTTCAGCAGGGAAATATTGTGAACATTGTGTTAAGCAGACAATACTTCAGTGTTGTCTCTTTTTCAGAAGGTCATTTTGTGATGTTCCTAGGCAGGCAGATTTACTCTGATGAAACACAGCTACTAAGAAACTGGTGAAAACATTAGACAAAAGATAGTATCCATATTTTAATCTCGGATCAAACAAGCAGTTTTGGTATATAGGAAGCTGCGCGCATAGATATGCAACTACATTGTTTTGTGTTAACCCAAGACAACAGACTACAGCATCTTATCTCTAGAGATGCAAGACACTCAAAGATAGATAATAATCTAGAGATACAAGCAAACTCAAAGATGGATAATAATATTGGTCTTACATGCAGAGTTTCTACGAGTGGTGTTTTGGGATTGTAATGTCACAGAAACAGATGTGGTAAATTCTTCCTGGAAATTACCTATGATTTTGTTATTTTTGCTATCCATTACTGTACTGGTATAGAGCAATAGCAATTTAATAACGCCCAAGCCCGGGTCTGCTGGAAACTCTTTGGAGGCTCCCAGACTCGTCTCAGCCATCTGATCCCCCGCCTTTTCCCAGCTGGGAGTACATAAGGATTGTCTGAGCTTGAGAAGAGAAGCCTGATTTCAGCACTAAGGATAAGGGGAAATCTGGACTGAAAAAAAAAAATTAGAAAACAATATAGTGGTTGAATACTGAGCCAGAGGTCTCTCATTCAGTTGTAAGGGGACAAACTTATTCAGTTATAAGGGGCACAACCTGGTTCTGACTTCATCAAAATACAAGCAAGGCTAATGAAAATTTGGTTTACTGCAGTCATTGCTTTCCAGAAGGTCAGGCTGATAAGAAAACACAATTGCAGAATTGTCAGACTTTCAATAGGAAAAGCATAAGTCCATCATATACTGTAATAGAGTATGAACCGATGTCTACATATCAACTGTGTGAGTCCAGAGGTATTTTCACCTGGAAGCTTATTTTCAAGGAATAAGAGCATAARGGATTTTGATCATTCATTTTAATTATAATCTGTGAGAACTAAGGATACAAGTTAGGGAATTTGAGCCATCTCTTCCAGTGCCTAAAATGATGTTTTTAAATTCTTTCAGAATAAAATCGAACAGAAAAATCCCTCAGGTTTCCACCCTGGACCTGGTCTAATACTGAATGTTTCAATCTCAGATCAGCATGAAAAATTAAAACACTGATATCTTCCATGGCCAGGCAGATTAATGCTAACCTATAACTGCTTAACCTCATGGTTCATGGTGTGCCACAGCCTCGTTTCTCCCCAGGGGACAGGCTACATGGCTCGGGTACTGCAGTCACATCTCTGCCTTGACCGTCCCCCAGCCAAAGCCATCCAGGAGAGATGGGGCCAGCCTGGAGGGACAGTCCCCAGCCCCCCCGAGGAGCTGTGCCCTGCTGGCAGGTACAGCTGAATGCCCACAGAGATATGCTGATAGAGTGCTTCAGTCTACACTTTATTTTAATTTTTGTTAGAGAAAAATCTTCAGAAAAGTATATTTCATCAAAAATTTATCTTCTGCCGAAAAATCAACCAACCAGCTCCTAAAGACAATTTTCAAAAACATGGATCGTCCAATAATTCTGGACCATTTTTAAATGCAATATAGTGTTGAATAAACTTAGCCCTTATGCCTGACATTTATCAAGAACCTGTGCAAAGCTCCATCCTTTGGTTACAGCAGCGGAACTGTGGGCAGCCTTTGCCATGCCCTGGAGAGCAAGATGTCAGTGCGGGGAGACTCCCCTCGTAGCCCACTCGTGAGGCTTCAGGCTGTGTGTGCACTCTTTATTTAGAGGGCACGACATTTTAAGTGAGTGCTCACATTACAAAGGCTTCCCGTGAGCTTTTATGGTTTCGTCCCCGTAGGGTTTTCTTCGCTATCAATTAACAGCATGCATTTTCTGGAAGCTGTTAAATAAAGCTATTTTTTCTTCCTAACTTGATGGATTTTGTTCAATAAACTGCTTTGTCTTGAGTAAAAACACTGGTGGAGTACCCTGCACAGATTTGTCTCTACACACAGCTGACTATTGCCAGGGAGACACAGATATGCCAGGCTGGTGCCTAAATCCTGAGCAAGAGCGTTAGAAACGGCACAAGCCAGAATGAAAGGTTCATGGTGCAAAATACACTATTTTTGTTTCCTGTCAAATAGTTCATTTTTGTTGTGTGAATGATACATTTCTTGCACTTGGTCTTATAATATTTTTATGCACAGGAATCGCCATGGTTGCCTGCCTGTCCCTACAACCAGGACGATATTTTAGCTTTGCATGCATAATGCTCTCCTCCTCCCTTTTTCATCAAAACAATTATAGTAATGTAAAATGTCATGTCAGTAAGAAAAGTTCGCTGGTATTCTCCTAATTATGCAAAATTGCTTTCTCATCACTCTGTTTACCTCTGTTAAACCCAAGCTATAATTGTTCCTTTGGGCTACCCGGAGAGGTGGATGCTGTGAAGCTGGCGGCTCACGTCTCCCTCCGTGCCATTCCCGCTCTGATCCCGGCATCTCCAGAGCCCGCAGAGGAAATCCCAGACTGTTTTGCAGATACAGAGAAGGTGACAGTGGAAAGTAGCTGTACCCCTCGGTCCCCCACCACCACACACACCCCCCCACACACACACACTCATTCATTTTCCTGGGAAGAACCAGTAGCAGAAAGGAAATGATCATTTTTAAAGTCAGACTTAGAAGGAGGGATAAACAATTCCAAATCTGTAGTCCCAAGACTTTTTTCAGAGGCAGGAAGGAAAGGCTTTAAAGTTTACCAGCCATAAAGTTGTAAAAAGTAATGAATTGACAAGAACATCTGATGACGGAGAGTGATAGGTAACCTTAACTGACAGTCCAGAACCCACTTTCTCTCTATTCTATGCACACAAACATGTTTAATATGTGCTGTACGATTGCGACGTTTTATTAAAACTGAACAGTTTTGTCCATGTGGTCCTTTAATGAATTTGAGACATTATCGAGGATACCTCTTGCACATGACAAATGGAGAAAGCTGGCTGGTTTCTGCATTGATATAAATGTATTTTTACACTGTTGTTGGCTCAGTCTCAGGCTTTGCCATCTGTAGCAGAAAATATTTCATGTGAAGTAGGCTCTTGACTGTGGTTAGATAACAAAGGATTATACTGAAAAGGTTTGTCAGCAAATATCTGCAAGGCTGCTCCAACCAGCCTATGTGGCAATGACTTCAGCAGACCTAGGGAGAGGTGGTGGGGATTGCAAGCACCCCTGTTGCACACAATATGGCATAGCTACCTATAGCAAGAGAAATACATAAATGTTAATATTTAAGCTAGACTTTTTTTTTTTAAATCAAGCAYGTAATTGAAAGAACAGTCCTTTATACTTCTGATAATATCGGTTGCATCCAGCTACATATTGGAATAAAAAGATAGCTGCAGTTTACTCAGCCAGGGCCCTATTTAGCATTCCCTGCTGCCATAAAAGCCCTATTGTCTGCAGCAGGAKCTTTGCCTGACTAAAACAAAAGAAATTCTGAATAGGGACAGAAATAACCCAGCACAATACCCAGGCCTTTCAGCACACCCGCTTCGCCCTGAGCCCTGCGGGGCCGGCCGTGGGCACGCGCTGCCCTGTGCCCCCGGGAATCCTGCAGACGCCCAGCCCGTGCCCAGGGCATCCCGACCGGCATCACCTGCAGCTCCCCGGGGACATCCACGAGAGCTGACCCAGGGCCTCGGTTTTGGCAGCAACGGGTCCAGCCAGCTGCCTGGTAATCGCTAGTTCTGTTATTTGGTGGAAAGGACACACAGCGGTGAGCGTAAGGCTGGTGAGGAGAAGAGGATAAAAAGCTAGAGAGGGAAACTGTTGCAGTTCCTGGGTTTGACTTTCCCTGTGTCGGCTGCTGCAGTGTGTACAAATGCCAAGGAAAAAAAAAAAAAAAAAAAAAAAAAAAAAAAAAAAAAAAAAAAAAGAAAAAAAAAAAAAAAAAAAAGAGAGAAAATCGATAGAAATAAGAAGATCATAGTCTGAAAACATCTCATAGCTGAGAATAATCTATACAAACGTTGCATTTAATCAAGCAGACAGAGTTCCCTCTCTTTACTGTAATCATCTCCAACAGGAGGGATGTCGTCATCTCTGCTATTTCAGTTCTCCTAAATAAAAATAAAGTAGTGATTTATCATCCTTATCTGGGTGTCACATAAACAAAGGTGCATGCTTACTGTTTACTCTCGCTTTCCGAATGGTGATGGGATTTCCTTCTGAAGGTGCAAAAGAGAACATGATTCAATTATCTTCCCAGTGAATTCAAAGAATCGGTACTCCCAGCGTAATTTTAGCATATAGTTTTGGTGACTGGGGTAGATGCTGTTTCRAGAGGAGTCACAGCTAATGTGATGAACGTGTCAAGTTCCCCCCTCCTGATCTATCGCGCAGGGGCGCAGCGGGCAGGAGGTGGAAGTGGCCTCTCAGAAAGAGACGGATGGGAGCACCTCGCGCTCCAAACCCTGCCCCTGCCTCCTGATAGGAAAGAAGAAACAACATAAAAAAAACATAACTTACTGATTTGCCCGGGATTTTTTTTTTTTTCTTTTTTTTTTAAGTCCCTCTATTTCAAATCATACCATTTTCATGAAATCCAAATGTTTTCTTTTTAAAGAGGAAGGAAGGAAAAAAGTCACAAGGATTGCTAGAGAGTCAGCAGCTCCTCAGGTTGTTTGGGCTTTATTTTTTTAATGCAATRTATTGCATGTAATCTGATGAATTAGACAGGTAAGAGTATCTGTCATATGCTGTCTATTAAATTCAATGAAAATGGTATTCTTTCAATTAAAACTGGAGATTGAGCATGTTAAAAATTAGTCTTTTGCTGTCCCTTCCTGACCTCAAGCTTTCAGTAAAAAATTTGGAGCTGAGCAGTTTGTCTCGGTCCCAGGGAACTGATGCGGGAGGCAGATGCTTCCTCTCTAYGAGCCTGTACAAATGCCCCAGCAGAAACCAGATCCATCCCCCACCTCCCAGAGGTCTAAATCCGGAGCCCCTGAGCCTCATGCTGGGCTGAGCCCCCGGCACATGCTCTCCTCCCAGCTCCCGGACCCATTTTGCTGCTCCTTCAGGGGCAGCCAAAATCTTCCAGAAAGTAAAATGCAGAAAACCTCCCCCCAGTGCCAGTGCCTCTCATATATTCCTTTACGCTTTGGCATGTGCCAGAATTTTTGGATGGGAGCTACTGTTTCATCCATCTGGCTCCATAGAAAAGCTTAATTGCACCGTGCGGTTCTGGGTACTGAAAGGCAGCTGGAGCATCTGCCAGCCTCACTAGTGCCTAACCTAGAAAAGTATTTCCAATATCGAAACGTCAAGAGCAATAAGGATTGTTTACCTTCATGACAAACCTACAGATGATTGGCAATCACATCCTGATGGGAAAACAGAGGGGCAGGGATGAACTACCTGCCTGGTAGGGATGAACTAATGTTTAGTCTCTAAAAGAGGTGATGGCACAAGTCCTTCAGCTTTCGGGTAAAAACCTTGGGATTTTCCCCTCCGTGCCCAAGTCCACTCATCTGGTAGTTGGGTTTTTGCACTGGTTGTTAGGAGTTACTAGGAAAACTCCGTGTATGTTTTTCAAGCTGATTTTCACTGTTTCATGTACAAATTTAATAAATCCAGGCTGTTAAGAACAGTCCTATTTTATCTATATATATTGTGCAGTGAGGTCTCATCTCCTTCCTCTGTATRTACATTGAAATTAGCAGAAGCTATCTGTAAAATGATACTGTGATTTTCAGGCAAAAAAAAGATAAACTTTTTTTTGTAGTAAATAATACGGCATCAGCTTTTTCATCTAGGGAGTTTGGTTTGTTGCACCAAAAAGCTTCCCCACTTGTAGGTGCTCTGACCAAAAAACTCAGCAAATCAAAGGGGCAAAGCACAGGGCAGATACGAACTTCAGCCAAAATGTTCTTTTATGATAAGTCTTGCCGCAGTAATGTATGGCAGCACATTTTGTAGATTTAAGATGCTGTTTGTAAGCCTGTAAAACATCCTTATATAGAGCATATTCTTTAGAGGAGAAAGCTACTTTCTGACAAATATGCGAAGCYGTATCATTTAGTTCAATTCCCTGATTCCACCTCACCTTAAAAACAGCAGAACACACTACATTTTAGTTGTGGTAATTACACATGGTAATACCATTTTCTTCCACACACAAGAACTGGTSTTCTGGAACACGATCAAATCCATGAGGCTGCACCCCCATATTCTACCACTCCTGCTGTTGTAAAAGCTAATGTGGGTCACAGTATGTTTCATATGTATTATAAAAGCAGGTCTAATAACCTTTTTTTTCTTTTCCCCAGTTCTGTATACTTTATCACTGTAGATGAATGTTAAGGTCTTACAATGAATGTCAAGGTAGGATATTAAGCAGAATTAATGAAATTCATGGTCAGCTTTTTGCCTTAAGAAAAAAATCCCAATCCTTTGCCTATTTTACTTCTCATTCATTTTTTATTTTGTCTTCCCGGAATTATAAAATTAGCTACCAAGGAGATTTGTAGACAATTTTAGAAGTTAATTGGTAGAACTGGGATTAGAATTTTTGTAGGTTTTCTGATGATTTAATTAAATTATATATATATAAAATAGATATGATATAATTATATAATCATAATTTCATGTGTGTGTTTCCTGACAAGAAGAGCTTTTGTAGTCCATAGTATTCTTTTTTTTTTTTTTTTTTTTTTTTTGTTTTTAAGACTATGGCAGTCAGCTATTAAAACAGATGCTTCAAACACGATGCTGGGCTGACCGCCAGCTGCTTTTGCACGATTCTACTGACTTCCATAGGGCTACACCAACATATACCAACATTTTGAGAAAAGAACAGTGATTCCACCTGACCGAGCCTCACTCATGTGGTTTTATGTAATTAAAGGGTATTCGAGTAAGAAGCTACAGGTTCAGGTAAGGCCATTTCTGTCTTTTTCTATTGCGCACCTTTCTGCTGCGTTACACAGATGACAGAAATATTGTCTTAAGTATGCCTGCATGCCTCAAAACAACGCCAGGAGCATTTACCTGACATACACGTAACTGTATGAAAATGTCCAGGATACTTTTGGTACAGATAAAATCCTCTGGAGTTCAAGAAGTCGGGATTAGTCACAGACACAAGCTCTATCATCAGACATCACCTTGAGTTTCGAAAGACCTTCAGCAAATTGCAGTAAGTTTTTCAGTGATCTTCGGACAAAAAAACTACTCCAAATGGAGTTTTGGTTGTTTCTTGRGGGGTGTTTGTCAAGAAAATACGGGTTGAACACTACTGTTAATTATCTCCTCTATGTTTGTGTTGCCAGACCTCCAAGAATAGAAAGCCGGCAGCTAGCTGTTCGGGGCTGGAGGTTATTGGGGAGATTATTAAATCTTTTCCTGTCTTTTCCCCAAAGGCTTTAAAAGCAATGTGAATGCTCTAGGTTTCCCTGGCACACAGAGGTCACGTTTAAGCCTAGTTTGTTGTTCCACATACAAGCCACATGAGAGAAAACTGAAAAGCAAATCTCAGGGGGGTACGAAGCCACGTGAAGCAAATGGCAAAGTCCCCAGAGAACTGAACTCCCCTTTTTTTCTTCTCAGAGAGTATAATTCGTGGCGTAAATGCTGCAGAAGGTGACAGGCAGAAGKTAATCCCATTGACAGACGTGCCATCTTATTCACGGGTCAAGATTTATGGCAGATGCTGGATACACTAATGGTTATTTCCCTTCTGTGTGGTTCGGCGCCAAGCAAGCTCCTCCAGCTCACCGAGGCACCCGGGCACCACTTTCACATCCCCATTTCTCTTTCCCTTTCTTACCTCAAGCTATTCCTTTACTCTTCTCCACTACCATAAACCTTAGGCACAGGGACTCCCCAAACACCACCTTCCCCCCCGCAAAAAAAAAAGCAAAGTTTTAGCTTGTTTATTTTTTTTCTGCCATTTATTCTCAGCAGTGAAATCTAAGTTTTATTTCTCCTGTGTTGAGCTGGGGATGAGGCTTCTAAGAAACCATCCCACAAACCGAAATGCCGTCTCCCTCTGCATTGCACTCCTCTTTATGCTGTTTCTTTCCAGACTCCTTACAAAGATCACACAGCCCAGCAGCTTCCAACATCTTAATCGTTGCCTGCAGTCCCGGGAGAGTTACTTTCACTGGAGTTTTTCCTGCAAATTTGGCGTGAGCAGGAGCACCCAGGCAGACCCAAATAGCCAAATGTAGCTTTCGGGGCTGTCCATGCTGCTGAGCTCACCTCCTCCACAGAGCGTTCAATGGCCCCAAAGGGCATCTCAGAGCTCTTTCCTTGGGAAAAAGATGCAATGTATAGAAAAAAAAAAATGGTTTTTTTTCTTATTAACACCTATGTTTTCTTTATCCAACTACCACACACTGTGCTGGTTAAAGTGACCCAACCATGCACACTTACTTCTTTTTGATGATTAAAAAAAATATAGATACCTTACAAAAATATAAACTTAATTGTTTTTTACCAGGAATGTCTCAAAGGCTCTTATAATTAACCTGCAGATGAGGCATAGACTATCCTCCTTTAACCTCCAGGCCACCCCAGCAGAGCAGGAGATGCCCGAGAACATCACAGGAGCTTTGCTTTCATGTTCTCGGGCATCTGCAAACACACGCGGTGCATTGCACGCCCTGAGACCCTCACCCAAAAACCTCAGCACTGGGAAGACGYGGGGGAAAGTAATGTCTTCTGTACTTCCTATGTGTGATAGCACTTAAAGAAAAAAAAAAAGTTTACCTATATCTCTTCAAAATACAAAACTGATGCAAGCCTTGACACTATTCTTCTGTTAGATACAACTTTTTGGGGAAATGTCCCTGAACACATTCCTGTGATTACAGGTGTCGAGGTTTTGCCTCCATGTCGCGAGTCTCAAAAACCTTGAAGTTAAAAACATTCCTCATAGCCCCCTCAATTTAGTTCAATAGAATAGTTCCTTTTCACTCGTAATTGAGTTGTCAGCTTGCAAAAAGACTTTCCATGTTAATATCGCCGCATTTGATTAAAGCCACAATATTGTACAGCACTTGGCCAYGGACAGGGCAGTGGCTCTGACTGATGGTCACGCTGACGTCTGCATGTTCACAGCTTTTTATGTGCTCTGACAGCGCTGGCCGGCCRAGGAGGAAAACATGACCGAAAGCGAGGATGAAATTTTCTTCTTCTCCTGCCGCTAGTTACATTCACTGAAGCTGCAGACTGAGCTTTTAGCAAGCAGAGCAGCCTACGTGTACGAATTTGTGAGGATGCTGCATTTGCGGTAAGTTCCACATTACCATATAAATCTGTTGTTCTCCCAGAAAGTCATTTAATTGTAAATCTCATTGCTTAACTTTCCATAAGTAGCATGTTATTCCTAATACTTTACAGTGGGTAATGTCAAATAGAAACATGACAGTGAATCATTCTTCCTTTCTTCGGGTGGTGGCGGTGATTTTAGGGTGATTCTAATTAATAAGGAACATTCGTAGCTCATTTGTAGTTGCTCACAGTTTACATTCTGTAAGGGGGAAGTCAATGCCACAAACAAGGCTTGAAATCATCAGTGGGCAAAGTCAAGGAGATGTTGATCCCCATAGTGCTCTGCCACACTCGCTACCCAAGCAGAAAACTTGTTCCTCTTGCCAGCAGCTCCCAGCCTAAAAAATATTAATATTCATCAGAACTGCCACACTTGTCTACTGAAATTAATCAGTACATCATAATTAGCCAGAGCTTTGCACATTTTAGCACATATTTTAATAATTCACAGAGAGTGACCTGAAGAATTGGAAGCCAAAAAAAGGGAGATACCAAAGGCTGTGTTTACAGCATGACGTTTTGGCATGTAGAGGCAGACAAGTCCAAAATGTGAATTCTTAAAGGCAGTGCCTTTTCCCAGACTCACCAAAGGGCTGGGGCTGGAAGGGAGCCCTGGAGGTCCCCTTGCCCACCCCCTGCTCATGCAGAGCCACCCAGACCGGGCTGCCCAGGACCATGTCCAGCTGGCTTGTGAATATCTCCACAGATGGCGAAACCACAGTAGGACTGAGAGACCTCCCYAGGTTTGGTCTGCAGGAGCTCCCCACTGGCGTCTGTTCTCAGCCAGGCAACTGTTTCACCGCTCACCTGCCTTTACCCGCATCCGGATCACACACGTTTCCATGACCTCTGAATGATGGCTCCGTTACAGGTAACGATTCAGTTGTTCAATAACAATTCAATCCAGCTGCAGCTGTGCATTTCTCTCCCTCCCACTTCTTGCTTCTCTCCCCCGCGGTCCTCCTGCAGAGGTGAATGATGCTGCAAACGTCTCTGAGTCTCGTGCTGTCGCACACCCCGCAGCACCCTCACATCTGCTCTGCGCAATGGATGTTAATGCCATTCCCTGAAACCCAGGTACCTTTTGTCAGCTCAGGGAGACTGTGCTCATTGTGTGCAAGCACTTCACTTTTATTTAATAACGTTCCTTAGTCAAAGTGAATTGTTTTACGATCACTAAAATAGTTCCAACTTATTTGCAGCCACACCTTTCCACAGCATCTCCATTTATCCCACCCAGACTTCTACCATTCATACGGGACTTGCAAGTCTGCTGGGAATTTTGCACCAGATGAATTTTTTCCAACTTTCCAAAGACGGTACCTCTGACCACCACCACCGGTGATAACTGACCCCTGTGTGCCTTCTGCTCAAGCACCCAAACGCCAATTCTCCGGCTGCCCCCCTGGCGCGGGGCCGTCACTCCTCTGCACAATGCCTGTTGCCAGCTTTAATGAGCTGCAGTTGGCTCTGGCTCTGCTGCGATGGACAGGCTCCACCGCAGAGAAACGTCAGTTTGCTGCTCATAAACCTTCCAGCTGGATCCTTCTAGAAAATGGCAGTGAAGGGAGTCACACTACCGAGGATTTTTTCACTGTCTGCCCTTTCCCGCTTCTTGTACTTGCCCATCGTTACTTCTTCTTTCAAAGAAGAAAACTGGATTCTTTATGCTTTAGCTACGGTTTGATGCAGAGGATATGGATTTCTCCTGGTGCTGGGCACATAACAAGTGGAGTAAATTAATGGGTAATTCCCATTATTTGGCTCTGAACTGATTCTGGAATGAGAAATAGATGAGTTGATGACTAGAATGATGAACAGATAGACAGGCTGATGCAATATCTTAGAATAAAGCAGGTTTATAATGAAATTTTCTTCGGCAAATAAATTTTCCCCAAAGGAGAGAGAGGACTGGATTTACCTGTACTGGTTAGCACAGACATTAGCTGGTTTTGCCCTACCGTTCTCTGCAGATGTTATGGGGAAACAGACTGTATCGATGTATCTGTGAACTCCAAAATTTTGATTCTGTCAGAAAGTCCACTGAGCAAAAACTACATTATCTCACCAATGCTCATGGAACTATCCTTACTGACTCCGTCTGAGGATGTTGTCCTGGGAGACTGAAATTAATATGAACAGATTCTTGTAAGGAAGTATAAAATCTAACCTGTTGGAGAGTCTAAGCTGTTAACATTTTCATTTCTTCATTTCTGGAATGTTATTATTTTACTTCTTTTTCAAAAAGTGAGAAAAACAATATTAACTTGTCATTACTGATAATAAAATCTCACAGCGATAACTTTATGTGACATCCTGTCGTGGTTTAACCCCAGCCGGCAACTCAGCCCCACCCAGCCGCTCGCTCACTATCGCCTGGTGGGATGGGGGAGAGAATCAGAAGGGTAAAAGTGAGAAAACTCCTGGGTTGAGATAAAGACAGTTCAATAGGTAAGGCAGAAGCCGCACACGCAAGCAAAGCAAAGCAAACCAAGGAATTCATTCACCACTTCCCATGGGCAGGCAGGTGTTCAGCCATCTCCAGGAAAGCAGGGCTCCATCACATGTAATGGTTACTTGGGAAGACAAACGCCATCACTCCGAACGTCCCCCCTTCCGTCTTCTTCCCCCAGCTTTATATGCCGAGCATGACGCCATATGGTATGGGATACCCCTTGGGTCAGTTGGGGTCAGCTGTCCCGGCCGTGTCCCCTCCCAGCTTCTTGTGCCCCCCCAGCCTCCTCGCTGGTGGGGTGGGGTGAGGAGCAGAAAAGGCCTTGACTCTGTGTAAGCCCTGCTCAGCAGTAACGAAGACATCCCTGTGTTATCCACACTGTTTCCAGCACAAATCCAAACCATAGCCCCATACCAGCTACTGTGAAGAGAATTAACTCTACCCCAGCCAAAACCAGCACACATCCCTTAATCTCTTTGCTTGAAAAAAAAACTCTACCTTTGCTTACCTGTAAGTGGATTAACGTTTTCCAATGTCCCCATCCATCAGGAGTTTTCAGACTTGCAACATCTAGGACTGAATATCTAAAACACCACAAAAGTGAGATTAAAAAGTAGTTTATAAATATAGGGAGATAGGTTTTCAGAGGCATTTCTGAAAACTTTCCTCTTTCCATTTGAGGCATCTATTTTCAAGCCATTCAGGGGTAATCCTGCTTCGCCGTCTGGAAGATCRGACCTGACTTCTCTCTGATAGAGAATTGCCCCCGGTAGTTTGGGATGTGRAGACAGGTTAGTTGTGTGTGTAGAGTATGCTCAGCCCTCACTTGAGTATGATTGTATGATAATGGCATGTTTTGGCACTTCTGACAGCTGACTTATTTCATTAAAACAACACCTGAATTAAGTAACTTCGACCATTAAATTCAGTGTGTTGCTTACTTCCCAGTCAGAGCTGACACAGATCTCAGCAAGTCGGGTGTTACTGCATCATTTTGCAATTATTTCTTTTGACAGGTTGAAGGTGGCTTCATGCATGATAAATATTTAGTGACTTTTTTCTCTTTTCATTTCATTACCTCATCATTCTGCTTGATGGAGAGACTGGTATCTACCAAATGCCAGACCAGCACCCTGTGGACTCAGAGTTGCCGTAACCTTTGGAGCAGGAGCCTCAACCTTGGCCAGGCTGTCCAAAACTTCCTGCTTCCCTCATCTCACCCCCCTTCCTCCACTGCACCCATCAGAAACCTGAAGCCAATCACTACTAACAATCATTTTTGCTTAAAAATTTTCAGCTTCTCTTCTGTATTAAAACGAGAAATCTGTGACAGCAATTAAAATATTTTCACCTTTCCTTTGCAGTCTTTGCTTGGAGATGGATTTTATTCTTTCCATAGCAGTTTATGTTTCTAGTGAGGATCTGATTGTCTCCTTTGCAGCAAATACAGGTGCGGGTTTGTGCAATGCTCGCTTGGTGGGTAGACAAGCTCCTGCTCCCTCCAGAAGCCAGTCCAGCGTTTTCACATGTAACAAAGCCCATTTCCACCAGTTTTAAGACATTTTAAGGTTTTCATGACATTCCTAAGATACCACTAAAAATTAAGTAACTTCAGGGCTCCTGAAGCACCAAGGCTCATGCCTTGGTGAACACGATTCCCCAGGGAACATGGAACAGGTGCCCTGCTGGGACCCTTGTGCAAGGGGGGAGCAGATCACAGCCGACATCTTTGGATGCTGCAGGGGTTGTTCCCACATCAGAAGGACAGTGCTCGCCACATCGTTGGAAATGATCCTGCCACAGCATCGGCATCCCCAAAATTTCCATCTCCATCCAGAGGCACGCGAGCTGCCCCAGCCAGGACTGCAGCAGTTGACATGGATGCCCGACAGTGGAGCTGCAAATCAGCTTAGTGGCTTTATTCAGAGGCATATCAAAAAATAGATGGCCCATGTCTGCAATTCCAGATAGCCAGGTCAGGATGACAGGCTCTTTCCTCAGTGTCTTACTGACCCTATTTATCCTCCATCAGATCTACATATCAAAGCTGGCTTCAGCTGGCAACAGGATTTCCATGTTAGTCCAGTGCTGATCTGAAAACACGAAGGTAAGGAAAAATAGAACAGAACAGTGGAAAATAATCTGAAGTGAGGAAAACAATGAGTACAAACCTGGGAAAGGAAAGCAGCGGAGTACATCAGTTAGCAGGAGCCTTTGTCACAGCGTAATGCAGCTGGAGCAGTAAGTCCAAACAGTCATCTTAAACATCACGTTCCCGACCAGCTCTGTTTTCAACTAGTGAAATGCAGCAACTTTTTAACAAGCTCAGCAAAGGAGAATACAGGCTGTAATCACCTGTGCTGCCCTTCTGGAGAAAACTGATGCGATTTTCCTTGCAAAACTTCCCTGGTGCCTTGAACAACCACAGGCACTGGGGCTCCATCCCGTGCTCGTGGGGTCCCTCTGGCCATGGTGGGACCAGCTCAGCTCAGCCTGGGGAAGCATGGTCCCAGCATCCTCCTGTATCACCACAGCAGCGAGTCCTCCTAGACCTGGTGTAGGCTGATCACATCAAACAAGCAAGGGCAGGTAGAAATACCGTCGGAGGATGGACAGCTGCAAAGAGAAGGAAACTACATGTACGTTGCTTTTTTTTTTTTTTTTTTGCATTTTTTTTAAATAAACAAACCATAAACCATTGACTAACATGAGGGCAGAAGAGTCACAACTTGGTCCACATCCCAAACCTGGTTAATAGGATCTGAACTGAAACCCTGTTGGCCGACACAGCGATTCGCTGCGAAACGGCTAAATGCCTAGCAACGACTTCCAGCCTGCAAAGCGCAAACTGAAGGTGAAGAAAAGCTGGAAGTCAGATATGCTGCTAGAAAACTCAGGATCAGAGGAGAAGCTAAACGTGCAGCCAGCTGCACAGCGTGCGCCGCGCATAGCTACATCCGAGAGCGACGCGGGGACCCAACCGCGGGCAGAGCCTCTGCAGGGAGCGGGGAAGGAGGTGGAGATGCAGCAGGGGCAGCTGCTACCTTTTCGTTTGCAGGACGGGATGGGTTTTTCAATATTAAGAGACAGACGAGGCTGTGTTTGTACTTCTTGAATTGGGGGTGAGAGCATGTTTTGCAGTCACCGGTGTCTGCAGAGCTGTTTGGGTAAAGGACAAGGGCTCTCTCTGGATAAAACAAGCTGCTTGCAGCGCACCCAAGATCACAAAATCAGAGAAGAAAAGGACTGCAACACCCTGTTTTAAGGATATGCCACTGAACAACAGGCTTATACTAGACAACAGATCAATTCCTATTTAAAATTGGTGTAAATCTAGAGAAAATCCCTTCTAATTAACRGCATGTTCTGGATCTGCCCAAGTATAAAGGAGCGAATAAAGCCTGACCCATTGTCAGGGATTTAATTTGTCCCGCCAGTTGCTCCCGAGGCCAGGRCAGTTTGCTCCAGCTATGGGTCTTCCCCTCGTGTTTTTTTTGTCTACTGGATTTAGCAGCAGTGTGCTGAGAAGATACCTCGTTATTAGCAATCATTATACCCTGGGATGCAGTTTTATTCCTAAAAGACCAGAAAAGGTTATCCAGCCATCGGCGATCTCCATCTCCTTCCCTGAGAGCATGCTAAATCTTTGCAGAAAAATAATACACTATTAAACATGACATTAATTAAATAAAGGATAACCATTAGTTTCTCCTATGCTGAGAATTTTGAAGATCTCTACCATATGTTTAGGYTTCCCTCTCTCTTATAACTCAACAGTAAAAACCCTGCATAATTTACAAGTGCTAATAAAAATGCATAAATGTTTTCATAATTGTTGGAAAGTTACAGCACAATCAAATTTATAGCACAATCAGATCATTGAGGGAGCAACAGTTTCACAGCAATTTTTGATGCTGGCATTTCCATAAAGTTATGTTTGTCATAACTTTACGCATTTTTATTGTAATGGATGAGCATGTCAAAACTCAATGCTAATGTGAAATCACTAGCATTCCTTTTTCTCCTTTTATGAAGCAAAATTTTTGTTTGAGATTGAATTTATTACTTTATTATTCAAAGCCAGATCTATTTAAAGTGGGCGGAGGTGAACATTTGGCATTTTTGTCCTAGATTTTGCAGGAAATTGTGGGCTTTTTCATGTTAACTTACCAAGCGTCCTTCCCATGGCACAAGACATAGCTTCTGCCATGTTTTTCTCAAGTAGAGAGATTTTGAATTTACCTTCTAAAAAATATTCTGTAGCTGCATTTCCTCTTCCAAGCATGTTTTGTTTCCAGCTCACACAAGTTTTGTGGCTTCATATTAAGTCCTTCAACTCAGACAAGAGGGGAACAGGAGACCTGCTCCTTCACGCCAGCACTTACGTGAATAAACACGTGGAGCCGATTTCTCTGACCTTCCCCAGCCCAGGGACAGGATCAGAGTTGCAATAGAAACAACAATATTAATTTGGACAAGTTAATAGATTCAAATTCAGATTACAAATGTATATTAATGGCAAAATAAACCACATCAATTCACAGGAATGTTAGAATTATTTAGCCTTACGGCATTAGATATTTCTACTGAAATGTTGGTGGTTTCGTGGAGTGAGGTCATTTCTGTACCGGCGAAGTGACCATGCCAGGGTGATGGGAGCCTCCAGGAGAGAAGGGAGATGGTGGGGAGTGGGTGGCCAGGTTGTGCATGGCAGGAGGGGTCGGTGGAGGTAAGTGCCTCCACACACACACGCAGCCACACGGGGCCAGGGCTGCAGGACCACGTCACGCCAGGCAAAACAGGGCTGGATGTCAGAAATCTCCCATTTCTGGAAAGCAGAGTCACACGTGGAGGTGTAAGGGGGCTGTTCAGTTGCCTAAGCAATGCTTGATTGTTTGGTGACAAAACTTCAAACAAATCAACAGCTGGCGAAAAAGACCACAAACTGCAAAAGCAGAAATGTTTCCGCAAAAAATCTGCAAGGGAGATCCTGGCAGGGCGATGCTGGGCTCCTGCCCTGGACACCCACCACCCCGCCAGTCCCAGCAGGATCCCAACCAGAAAGCCCATCATAGGCTTCAAATACTCCAAAATATTGCACTGCACGTAAACAAAGAAAGAACAAACTCCTTTAGGGTCAAACCAGAAAGGAAACCCTGCACCAAAGGTGCACGTGGCAGCCTGACTGATGGTTGCAGATAAAATCCCAAAGGAGAGAAAACAAGTTAATTACATCCAGAATATCTTACCAGGGACAAAAGAGGTGACATTGATGGCAGCAGCTATATCCCAAGTTCCCAATGACCACCACGCACATCCTCACTGCAGGAAACAGCACAAAGTTAACACTCAACCAAACAGCACCCCAATCTCGAGCAGAAACAGCATGTATTATAAAGCAAATACAGTCCACRCATTACGCCAAAAGCGTGTCTTTCGGCCCTTTATCTTCATATGGTTTCTCCTGCTTTTCAACAAAAATCTATAAATAAAGTGCTCCTACTGTGTAGGAAATGTCCCCAGGCTGGGCTGCTGCTCCATCCATGGGATCCAAGTGCCATCTTGTGTTCACACGCTGCATTTCAGAGGAGCTTTTCCCCTCCATATTCATCAAAACACCAGCTTCTGCATGCCATGGAAATGCTTGCAGAGAGTTTTGGGTCTTTTAACGCTGCATTAATTGCATATTGAAATACCAGCAAAGCCATTTAATAATAAATACACCTGCACATTTCATAAACGTGAACTGCTTATGCAATAAATTCTTGGTGCTTACCTTGCACGACTGCCGTAAAACCCACTTCCATCCCGTCCCCTTCTGTTGGATGCAGGTATGGCTGTGCTGGTCATCACCCTCCTCATTCCTCCACTCGCCGGACAAGACGATGCCTCTCAGTGTAATTAGAGTTGTGTGAAATTTTTATTTTGCAGGCGGGAATCAGGGGAAGGCAGAGGGAGTTGGAAATTGTAGGTTTGCAGAAAAATTATGGGTTTATAACAATGAACTGCTCAGGAATTAAAGTCAGATTTCCTGGAAAGGCACAGCTGAGGTAAATTAAAAACTCCGATAAGCTAAAGTGTTCCATCTTGAGATGGTCATAACGGTATACTAGAAAAGTTTCCATATTTAATACTTTAGCCACTTTTTAGAAGGAAAAGAGATAGAAACCTAAATCAGAGTTCAGTTTTTCAGTGGGGATTAAAGCAAATACTTTAGTCAACTCCAAATTATATTTCTGGTTGTTGATTTTGCCAAAATGCTAGCCTATGCCTATCCTGGAACAATATTTTATTTCCTTCAGTGTGAACACCAAATGTGAAAATGCCTTTGTTCTCACAGAACTAATAAACATATGCATTTTCTGCTGTCCATTCTTCTCCCTTTATATTGAGTAGCAAAATCCCTTTGTGCTCCACATGAACAGAAGTGATTTTAGATGCTGTATGCATCCATGCATGGACCCGACAGCCCATCCTCCCACCTCCCCTCACCTTCCCCGCATGCAATGTTACTGTCAGTGTTATTACTGTATTTTTAAGAAATCAATGTACAGCACAAAACCTTTCCTTTCTGGCTTACTGTAGAAGTGAAGAGTCCTTCCGCATTCATTGTGTTCGTAGCACCCATGTCCATCGTCTTTGGTGACCCACTGGCTCCAGGGGTGCCCCTGAGGCATCAGGGCATCAGAATGACACCCCAAATCAGAATTCCCTTTCCCCGCAAATTTCTGATAAAAGTTATTGCTATCTTACGAATGAACTGAAAATCTAATGCTCTGACCAAGTACACAAAAACGTTATTTTTGGAAGAAGTGCAGTAATATGCAGGTATATATACACCCTCATTTATCAGGCAAGCTCTCTTCTTGCTTATTTACAGCGGATTATTTAACAAACTATCAGAAAGATCTTTCTTCTCCTAATAAATACAGATTTGCATCAAATCCCTCTCCAGAAGAAGGACAGGAAGGGAACTGAGACTGATGTCAGGACAGAGACCACTGCATGATATTCTTATGCCTATGTCATGCATAATAAGAGATCAGAAGATGTTTGCGGTCCCTTTTTACTTTAAAACCTATTAATAAATTTATTAAAGTTTCAGATTTATGGAAAAACAAAAGAAAATGAACACAAATGAGAAAACTATGGAAAAACTATTCACTACATACAGTCTTGTAAAGTCATAAAGTCTCCTGAAAACCATTGGCAGTTATATGTTTTGGGGTAGGATCATCTCTCGAAGGGTACAAAATTTGTCCTTCAGGCTGAGTCACCTGGAGTCCCACCCCTTGTGCAGCCRCTTGTATTTTTGCTTCTATAGCTTTGCCTTTTTATACACCACAGCCTGCAGTTACAGGCAGTACAGTACTTTTACCAAGCACAAGCACAGTCCTATGTCTCAGCATATCACATGGGGTTTGGGCCAAGACCTGCTGAAACAAATGGAGAAGCTCCCTCTGACTTGTGTGGGTTTGCATCAGGYGCATGTCTCCATAGGTTTCCCAAGCTCCCAGACACGGCTCGTCTTTTGTGACCCCAGCAAGCCTTTATTCCCTCCGCAGATCAGGTATTCTGCTCCCGATAATACAAGATGAACAGGCGAAACTCCAATGAAAGAGCCATGTAGTGTCGATGTTTGCTTTCAGACACAAAGGCACCTTTCTTGTAAAGAAACAGCGCTTAGAGCTGCATCCAACTTCATCTCAGGTCAGCAACAATATCCTCGTAAAATTGGCATCTCGCCCTGGGAGAGAGCGCAATGCCTCCTGAAGACAAGGGAGCTGGGGAATGGGCGACGGCAATCAAACTGGCAGTTGCTTATTAAAAGAGAAGATCTTTTACTGTTATTTTTCTACATCTCAGGAACTCAGCTCATATTTACCAGCCAAGCTGTTAAACATGGATGCTGTGACCCTCCCTGGGCTCACCCAGGGCATGGAAGGAGCATACAGCCACTTAGATATACACAAACACCCAATAGAGAGGTAAGAGGTTCACCATAGGACTGGGCCCAGCAGTAGCACAGAATGGGAAGATGAAAAATCAATTGAAGAAAGGAAATTTAGACTGAATAGGAGAGAAACAACAATAATATGATATAGTCCGGAAAAACAAAAGAGATCCCATTGTCTGGATGCAACGAGAGGAACAGTGTACAATGGTTTGTGCACTGACATGGGAATGGATGAGATTAAATAATAAAGTTTTCAGCGTTGGTTGCAGAAGTTATACTGTCTACAGAAGTGATTGTTATTTCTGTTCTAGAGCTACTGTACTTGGGCTGGATAGCTTTTTTTTAATCTTTGCTAGCTTATGTCTTGATGGGTCAATTGGACCAAGCAAGTCCTGGACCACATGCAATATCTAAGAGTCAGGATGCAAACCAATTCCTGAGCATTCAACTGGTGCGGGAACATGATGCAAAACCATCTCTCAATATACCTTCGACTTCGATGAAGGTGGGTCAAGTTAAGAGCGTTCCAGACTGCAAAATAACATCCGACTTTATACTTTACTGATTTCTTCACTCTTAATTGAAAACATAATGCATAATAGGTATGCTACGGTTCTAAAAAATTACATGTCAGGACTAGTAGTAATAGGTCTATAACAAAGAATTAGCAGAAATAAAAGAATTAAGTTGAATTTGAAATCCACATATATGAAAATATGCCACATAGGATGTGCTCTACTCAGATGCAATTTCTTTGCTGTTTCTCCCTCTACTCTACATACTGATTTTTGTATCTCATTTTGTATGTATGTAAAGAATATAGCCCTAATTTTACTTATCCATAACTGATAGGCTTCATAAACTATCAGGTATTGCCTTGTTTTCCCTTCTGTAAGGTCAGAACAACCTGGAACAACCAAATTTCCATAAAAATCCCCATCGAGGTGCCCTTCCTCAGTGGCTTCCAGGAGCTGCGGGTCTGGGCAATGGCATTTCATTCAGGGGAGCTAAGGTAATGCAAACTTACCGGAGATCTCTTCCATTTTTTTTTCCCCTGTAACCCGAATGAAATTAGACTGAAACCAAGGAAAGATTTAAAATAGAAATGAAGACAAAACTGCAAATTGTTTTCGCACAGGCTTCATTGAACATGCAAGTCACTAAGTAACGATTGTTGGAATAATGTCTGTTAAAAGACCAAACACAACCAGAGACTTACAGCTACTGCACATTTTTCAAGAAAAAGTATCTGTAGTGTTTGCTTTCAAACCCTTTAATCTTTTACCTCTGTAGAAAAGATGTTTTCTCTCTGTGTACATACCCGGTACAATAATAAACCTTTCCATCTTGGAAAAAAAAAGTCTTACATTTAATCCTTAATCCTTTTAATAGTCCTTCCAAAGCAAATGAAATCTCTGGGGATTAAAGTAGTACTTGTAGCTCACTTTGCAAGGTCACAAACATGAGTTAGGTTAATGGCAATTAATCGCTGAAGAATGTGCATTTCCAGTGCATTTGTTTATGTGTCTGTGGGCGCATTTCCAGGGTGTGCGTAACTGAATATTTCCAATGCAGATGCCCTCTCCCGATGAAAAATCAGGAAAATATTTGAAAATCCATGAACATGCTGAACAGCATTGATTAGTGCAACAGTACTTGTTATCCGCTTTCTTTGAGCAGCACATTGAGTTCAGTTTTGGTAATAATAATCCCATCGCTCCTTTGCTGAGAACAGGTGCCCCAGATATGTTTCTTTCTATTTTCCTCCTAATTCTGCCAAAATGAAGCTCCACGGTATCTGCCTCTGACTCGGAGTGACAGACTGACAGGTGTTGTCAGCGAGGTGCCTAATGACTGCGAGATTTGTTTGTCTTTTAATGGAATTCAATAAGGCATAAAAGCAAGACAAAGCAGCAGCATGTGCAGCTAGAAGAAGCCTTTGGCAAGTCAGCCATGCAAAATGTAAAACCCCCGAATATTTTGATTAGGCAATAAAGAGCATTGTCTATACAGTTGCCTTTTAATATGCTGTCACAGACCTGATTACTTATCACCGCTCGGGAAGTGGGTGCTGCCAAACCCACACGTTGTGGTTTATGCTCAGTGATCTTAAGCATAAAGCCTCATGGAGGTTAAAATGAGGTAACAAAAATAAGACTTCAGCCACTTTAGCACAGAGCTGTGGCTCAGCATCTAGCTACCGGTTCATTCAAGCGTTTGTTTTGCATAAAGAAAATGCTGATTAAAACAGTAATAACTCCTCCTTCTAGCCTTCCACACACTTATTGACAGTAATAAACTCTAGTTCATAACCATGTGGCTTTCACTGTAAATAAAGGAAAAAAACAGCAGATAACGTTATCCGTCTACTTGAAAATAAAGAAAACTAAATTACGAGTGTTCCTGCATAGTCATAATATTCTCAGGACTAACGAACCTCCAGCCGTTTCATGTCACCTGCAAGAACATCCCAAAAGGGACAATGTCCAGCAGTGGTTCCCAGGCCTGGAGATCAGCCATGCAGACGGAGGTTAAGGGTATAACAGCACAAGCATTTGGCAACACATAAATGCAGCAGTTTGTTGCAGGAAATGAAGATTACTTTTGTCCTCCACACAACAAAATGGCATGGTCCTTCCCCCAAAACATTTCCATTTATAGGGCGCATCGGTTCCCCTTCATCCAGCTATTCCCCTCCATGCATCTGCAAAATCACATAGCTCTGCTGGGGATTTTGCTCACAGGATGTTGCTCACAATGTTGTTGTAGTCATGACCCATGACGGGTTCCTGCACCGTTTTAATCCCACCTGCCAGAAGGGTCAGAAATTCAGGCGACTGCACCATGCCCTTGGTGAGTTGCATGGGTTGGGCAGACAGGGACAAATCCAAATACCATCGCCCTTTCACCAGGCCAGCCTTCAGTTCCAGTTAGGGTTGTATGTAACATGTTGACATATGAAAAAAGAAAATCCTATTTTACCTTACTGAACAGTCAAATTTACCGTTATGTTTGTTCTTTCTGTTCATAAATGTTAGATTTTCATATGAATTAATATTCTAATAAGGGAAAATCCTAACACGTTGATGAAGCTCAGGAGCAATGCAATAAGCATCTATTCTTTGATATCAAGACATCAAACAGGATTTTAAATACATTTTCCCATTATCTATTGCTTTTTAAGTCTTTTTTTTTTTTTCTTTTCTAAGTAAAATTCACATTTAAACTCCAAACTATCAGCTGCTCTTCCCACCAAAGCATGAAGGGTGGACAGGAATCAGCAGCTACATTCAGTCTTGTGAAGGGAACCTGTTTCACGGGAAATCAGTGTATTCTCTGAAGGAAAGAATGAATGAAAAGAAGAAACCTGCACAATAGATGGTAAAGAAAATCCTTGTTATTCCTAATACATAGCAGACCTTGTTCAATAGCTCGCCTGTGTGAAAAGTTAAATGCGACCTTTGTGTTTCTGCCAAGGTCGGCAAATGCTGGTCATGCAAGTTAAAGTTGCCTGGGGCCTGTTTTACCTTACACAGCAAAAAATTCATTTAAGAAAACTTAAAACTTTAGGAAAAAAAGACAAGGCGCAAGTTGAAATGTTTGGGCCAGCTCTACATCACTTTAATTTTTCCCTACTCTGAGATCTGTCACTTGGGAATCCTTTCTTTTCAGGGTTGGAAATGCAAGTTTGTACAGATTTTGGAAGGTGCTTCCCAAGGACACAATCCTGCCCGGGACTCTGCCCCAAGCCAGCCCTGTCCTCAATCACCTTCCTGTGCCTCAGGCCAGCATTTATCCTGCTGGAAAAAAAGGAACGATTCCTGTGTTTAAGTCTGTTTTCAGCACAGAGAGAAGTAGTGCATGAATAACTGACCAGTTAGGAATCTGCCAAGTTTTCTGTGCTTTTTACTTTTTGCGTAGAAGTGATTTATCAAAGTGCAAACAGAAAACCAGGCAATTTAATCAGACAACTTTCACCGTCATGAAATTTCGATGGGACAACTTGCATGGGAAAATAAGAACCTCTAAGTGCTATTGCTCATCCCTCAAGCTTACCCTGACCCAAACCCTTTTTTTAAGGTTCAGAAAAGTCCGATAAAGTGGTTATTTTTATTTTTCATGCTCCTTTGCACTTTCAGGTTCTGGCTGAGATCAGAAGACGATGAGCTGAAATACCATGACAGGACGTTATTGTGGACTGAAATAGAAGTGCCATCACTTTTTTCTGAGAGAAGTGGTTATCATAGGGTTGCAAGCCTAATTCATAGTTACAAGAGATTTGGATGAGCTTGCAACAAGCAAGAAAGATTTTGGATGCCTGCTGCTACCTAAAGAGAATCTGAATTCAAAATTTGCAAAGGCACACATAGGGTTTCTTAGTAAAAAATTGTACAGCATTTTTATTTTTGACTCGCCATCAAATTCCATGGATGTGCATCTTAATTGGAACTGGACTTCAGAAGTCCATACACGGAGAAAAAGAAAATACAGGCAGACGCTCCTATCGCTATATGGTATCAGCGCTTTGGATAATGATGCTTTCATGGGTGGGTTTACCATCACGTCCAGAACATTTCCAAGGTTCTTCCTTCTCTTGATCTTGGCTCTGATGAATTCCTCTTATCTGTGCCTTACAATCATTTCCTTCTTTGCCTATTGCAATCCCATCAATATGGGCTTCTTATTTTTAGGGAGACGGGGGTTATAACTCAGTCATAAAATTTTCTTCCAGCTCAGCCATAGAAGAGATTCTCAGCCTGAAAACTGTTTTAAAGAAATATCAAAGAAATTTGTAGATGTTTTAAGTTAAAGTTTACTAGCTTCAGAAGTATTTTTTTACTTCTGTAATTCAAAGAAAGTATTCATTTTTTTAATGAAATCGTGCAGAGCAGCTAAGTTCCTTTTAATAATAAATTAAAGTTGAAAACGTTAGATCAAAGGTAACCCCTGGAAATCCATTTCTAGGTTTTCTTTTATTCAGACAGCACTTCATATTTCCCTATTATTATTTTCCTTTATATTGAGATAATCAATATCGAGGAACAGTTGGGAAGAAAGCTTAACAGCATTTATGACAAAGACCAGATAATATTTTTCCCCTTGAGCATTTCCATATGGCTCAGAAGGACATGATATTTAGACACAGTTGGACAAATCCTGATCTGTTACCCTGTGGAAACATTCACCAATGTGCTTGAACTCCATCCCACCTGCTCCCGGACGCTGCCACCTCCATCACATCGCTCCCCAGTGATATGCTATTTCGAGTGCAAAGAGAAGAATATATTTTGCTCTTCCAGGACTTGGTTCTCTTCATCTGAAAACTAGGGGAGCTGGGTTTTGTTTTCAGCAAAGTTCTTTTTTTTTGCAGTATATTTAGAGGCAATCTGCAAACACTGACATGTTCACATGCTGATTCCACGGTGCTGCCTGCTGTCTGCAATCGCTATTCCCAGCTCAGAACGGCCTTCATTTGCACCCCTGTTAGACTCAACGGATCAGATGTAACCACAACATGCTGGCTCTCCATTGCTCTCCTAATTTACAATATTGCCAGCTTTATTGCTAGTTTCATGCAATACGGTGTTTTGCTCAAACATCTTCTGGAGGAGTTGTGTCATAGTGGAAGAGTCTCAGTTCACATTTAAACAGTCTAATCCGCAGGGTGATGGGAAAAAGACTGAAAATCCAAACCCTAAAGGCTAAGAACTTGAAGCTATTTTAATATCCAATAATTAAAAACTAATTCTCATGATTTTTATATAACTCTGATGACACAAGAAGCATTTTCCATGTGTTTGAACATTTAGAATCGTAGAACAGCCCAGGTTGGAAGGGACCTTGGAAGATCATCTGGTCCAACCTTTCATGGGAAATGGAGCCTAGGTAACATTTTCTAGCACCATGTCCAATCACATCTTGAAAACCTCCTCTGACAGAGATTGTCCACCATTTAGGATTAGCAAAACAAAATGATTACTAAAGTGGAGAGGTATGCTTTTGATTAGGTCTTTGAAGACGGTATCATGTTAAAGCAATGTAATACTGTAAGGACTTGTCAAAAGTGCATCTCATACCAAAGTAAATTCTGTTCAAAACCCAAAAAGAGACAATGGGATTGAAATGAGAACTTAGTGGATATATGAATCATTGTTT
Organism: Phoebastria nigripes; assembly: GCA_035582835.1. NCBI lineage: Eukaryota > Metazoa > Chordata > Aves > Procellariiformes > Diomedeidae > Phoebastria > Phoebastria nigripes. The sequence goes on along the minus strand of JAYKAV010003421.1, from coordinate 1,756,338 downwards.
TCTGCTTAGGCATATAACACAGAGAGGAAAATGTAGAATGGGATGCTAGTAGAAAACAGGAAACTAAATTAAGTAAAACTTATGCTGACTACACATTACATACATTTCTAACCATGGCACTTAGAGCAGTTAGCCTATTCCACAGCGTGATCTGTACCATTGGTGCTATGTAAGTACTCATTTACTAATGGCAGTTGCTGTAAGCATCTGTGTGTGTATCTAGCAGACCAAATACATTAACTTCCTTATAGAAGAAAGTCTCCTTCTTATTATTGGTAGAGTTTTGTTATGTATGAAAAGATAACTTTTTTTCCTTGCAGTAGGAATAAGGTACAAGCTTCACTCCTACTATAGAAAGAACTAATTTTACATTGAAGTACACAAGCTTGCTAATTAGTTTTTAACTGTTGAAGATTATATTCTATTTCTTGATTGAACGCTTTACAGAGTAGAAACTTGCTAGTGTTTAAGAGTAGAAACCTCCTTCTGTATTAATTTCCATTATTTGCATTAGACAGATTTTAGAGATTTGAGTTTAAAAAAAAAAAATCACAATGATTTCAAATGGATAATTTGAAATCTATCCACTTTTTCACTGGAAGCACTGTACATCCTGCATTTCAGGATCATTAGGGGCTCCGGAAATGATGCTTCAGAAGCTAAGACTTGGACTGAATTCAGTCACAGATCCATGAATAAGCATTGTTATTTTTTGTCAAAAACTCAGTCATAATTCCCTTTGAACAGATCTCAACAGTCTTTTCTCCATTTCATCCCATTCTCCAATGTAGTTTCTAATGAGTTATGTCAGCCAGTCCACGCTAAAGTTTAGGAAGCRGGTTTCTGTAGCTAAAGCAAAAGAACACAAAAACATTCACATGCTGAGCTGAATACAAGAAAAATACAGCCCAAGGAACTTTAATAAAGAACTGCACTCCAAAATCATTATTTTTATATTTAACTAGGGCTTCATAATGTCATTAAAAATTTAGGTCAAGCACATGATGTCCAAAGGTTCTCAAGTAATACAAGGATAAAATTATCTGCCAGTAATTTATGTCCACCAGTGGGTTGAGCAGCAGGTAGCAGTTAATTGAAAAGTGGCTTATCTCTAATTATTCTTCTATATCCTCCTTACCAGCCATATTAGAATGAATACACAAAAAACATACTTAAATACTGTTGAGTGATGTAAAAAGAATATTCGGAAATGGTGATACTCTTATTTTAATCCATGTTTTGCAAAGCAGCTCTGCAAAATCCTTTTTTTATGCTATATACATGATGTTTCTGAGTTATACACAGGACTACACATTTCGTGATGTTGCTTCCACAAACATAGAATTTAATTCAACTCTACCTTTTTTTGTTTCTACCATTCTACTTCCCGAGTTAGATTCTTTCTGTTTTTTCTGAAAAGAAAAAAAAAAAGTGGGTTTATGGCTTGAGGTATTGCAGCTAGTTATGAGTAACTCAGAGATGCTCCACAGCCTCTAAAACTACAAAACTATTCTTGGCCTTTCTGTGAATTTCTTTGGAGACTGAGGACATTTTGATCCATCAGCAGCAGATGGCCCTTAGCTACAGAAGTGATACCGATACAGAGTTTCACATTTCATTATTGCGAAGTTCAAGTCTAAGAAATTGCTTTTTTCCTTGTTAGGAAGAGCTATAGCTTCTCCTTAACCACGCTAGCCCCAAGACCAACAGTATATCACTTCATTACAGCTGCTCCTTCGTTCACGAGGTTCAGTTTCCAGAATATACTGCCCACAACGACAACAGCATTTTAATGTTGTCTTGGTGTCTCCGCACTGGGGAGAGGTGGTGGCAGCCGCCTGCGACCAGGGAGCAGCTCTTGGATGGCTTCTTGTTTGCCAAACGAACATGGCAAGATGATGTGGGACCTTCTCAATTAGGAAAATGCCTTATGAGTGGCACATAGAGTCCTTCATCTAGCAAACGCTTAGGAACAAAAGAGGAAAATTTTCAGTCTGTTGAAGTAAACTGCACAGCTTTTTCTGGAAAAAGGAAAAGAATCAGAAAAATCACCAGTAAAGCAAAAGGTCAGCTAAGAAAATCACCACCAAGGCAGCTCTGTTTTTCCCTGCACCAGTTATGTGAACATTACATCTCATCCTACGAGCTGGAGGGAGGAAACTGCCTTAATTATACCGAGCACATCTCTTCTTCTTTTCAGCATCTCTCAAACAAGTCCTCCAACCAGGGCCACCYCAGGAAGCCCCTCTGAGATCCTCCCATGCTCCGGTGTGGCCATGAGCTGCGGCTCAGCCCCGCTGCCCTCTTTGGTGTCAGCAATGAATTCCCCCACCCGACTCAAAGCAATATGCACTGCCTAACACTGGAGCAAAAATATTACTCTGCAAAGGCAGAGAGATTTCCCTTCCCGTGCTGAGGGAGAGTTCCCAGGAGAAGAGAATCCCAATTAAATGTGGCTTTTCTTTAGTCAATCTGTTTGAACGTAACCTTTTCAGGCTAAGGACTGCTACCGGAGCTAAGCAAAACTGTTTATTCTCAGACTGCAAAATGAGAGCAACATTTTGCAGCGGCAAACTTTGACGCTTGCAGAGCAAACACCGAGAGAGCGTCTGAAAACCCTTGCAGGTTTCTGACTAACATTTGCATCCAGAACTCCATTTTATGCTAGCCAAACGGTCTTGCACTTTTCCTGTACCCGTTGATTACATCTGGTAGCATAAATAAACAGATTTTTCCCATCCATCCATATACATATAAGTGCTTATCCCAGATCAGTGTCTCTCTCGATTCATGCCATGACACGGATTCAAAACTGTGACCCATGTGAAAGCCCCAGCATTTTAAAGTGCCGTTATTCTGAGCTAACAAGGGATTACTGAGGGTCAGAATAGCAATTCTCTACTGAGATACTTATTAAGTACTAATAGTTATATACATATGGTTAATATATATCCCAAAAGGAAACATCAATACGAGACAAAGGACTGTGCAGACGTACCAGACACAAAACATCCTCAGCCTGAGACGGGCTTCAGCAGAACATGATTTTCCCTGTGATCCCTATCCCAAAGAGACTTCAGTCTCCCTATCGCTGAGACTTCAAGTCTCAGCATTAAAAGCAATTATATAAATTGAAAAAATATTCAGCTAGTGCTGGGGAAAAAMGATACAATAGGACACGACTTCACCTTCCTGGTGCTCTGGACAGAGCTGGGGGAAGGCACGGCTGCGGTCCCAGGCTTGATGCACAGGTTTCCTCCTTTCATGGCCTCACGATCCTGGCCCAAAGCAGGTCGTATGCAGTGGTGTTCCCCAACCGCATCTCCTGTACTGCCTGCATCCAGCCCTGACTTCTGTTTAGCTCAAGGAGAGCAGAGGCAGCCCAGAACACCGGCCGTGAAGCCATCTTTCAGCAACACCTCTACGAACGGTTGAGGTTCAACAGCAACAAGCGATGTGGCCCAGGGACATCACACCCCTTACATCTTGAGGGCTCACCCCAGAAATAATTTTGTTGTGGTTGAYAAATACTGGGAGCGGCAAGGGAGGTTGGCCCTACRAACAAAACAAAAGAGAAATTAAAARCCACTTTAATACAGGGATAATTTTTTCAGCTCTGCTCTAACAAAACTTTGTGGCAAAGACAAAGAGGGAAAACAAGATCATATAATGATGCTGAGTTAGCAAGAGCATAAAGCAAAACAAGATAACTGATTTTCCAATTGCATTTAATTTGGAGAGTTTAAGACTTAAATAAAGAGAAAATTGTGGAAACTTATTGGAGCCAGAAGCCATTAGTAGACTCTAACATTATATTAGTTTAAAGGGATTCTGTCAAGTGCAATTTTAGCGTTTTAATTTTTTTTCCATGTAATTAATGTCCCTGCAACATTAGTTACACTGTCTTTAAAGCTGGAAAATAGTGTTTACTTTCTTATCTTCACTGACATTGAAATTTCCTTCACGTCTTCTATGGAGATATTACACAACRGTCTCATTTGAGTTATAGTTTGGTTTATTTGTTTATTGGGTACCAGCGTGACGAATGGTATCCCTTATTCCTGCTTTCCCACAGATGTGCGTGATGCTTTGTAAGCAGACATARCCTCTCCTGGGTTTTAGGACACTGATTAGGCAGTGAAGAAAATAATCTGGTGCCCGTTACAGACACAAGACCACRGTTTGGAAACTGTTTGTACAAAATCTCTGTTAGCACCATTGGAAAAAGTGTTAATACCAACAAAAATTATCAATAATAAATGGAAAATATTTTGAGCATGGCTGTATAGGGTTGCTTCCCGTGGAGGGAGGGACTGGCCGAAGCCCAAAGGGCCACTGCCCACTGCCCCTCTCGTCAGCGTAGCCCAGACCTGGCTCRGCTGGGGCACAGCTCAGGTGCACTGGACCATGCTCCCAGATGAAACTGGGTTTGAAAAGGCATTTGGGGGGATGCTGGAAAGGCCCAAAGGAACAGGACCCCCAGGGACAGCCGAACACATCAAGCCTGTTGGCACAGCAGCTCTGTAAGAGAAAGAACTGGCTTTAAAATCCCTTTCCTCCAGCAGCACCTTTGCACCGTAGAGGACAGTCCGACCCTCTGGTCTTCCTTTCAGGGCACTAAACTCACAAAATTTCACCCAACAGTAGGTAGAGGGATGCAGCTCAGAAGGTGACAGATGTCACCCAAAAAGCGCAGTGAAATCCTCCTGTCCTGTGCCAGCGGCGTACATTTTTAGGTGTTATATGATTAAGGTTTACCTCCTTCAGTCTCTTGGACAGGTCATAAAGATCTCTACGCATAGATTTGTGTCAGCATAGGCATATACACACACAGGCATATACACCTATGTATAAACCAATCTCTTTATGTTACTGAAATCTTAGAAAGGCACATTATTGTCATAACATTCCCATGGCACAAGACCCACTGTTGCCCTGGGTTTGGGTGCTGGGGACGGACGTGTGCCCGTCCCCATGATCTCCGGCTGCAGGAACCAAGCTCTATAACTCGTAGCCTATAGAGCTGAAATGATGCAATAATTAACATTAGTTTTGCTTTTTCTTATTGACTGATCCTAATTTTCCTTTTATTAAGCTAACTTCACCATCGCTTCAGTCCCTGGTGGGATACAGAGAATTAAGGAGCTGCTTAAGGTGCCTGATTTCAACAAGTTTCCATGCGAAGTTGCTTCATCTGGGGAAATTCTGACTGACTTACCATGTGCCACGTTGACAGGAAAGCTGCTAACTCTCCAGCGGATGGACTCAAATGTGTCCGAGCAGCAACCCGTGGGAGATGCCAGCCAGTTTTGCAGAGTCAGGGACCAAGTCTTGTAGTTAAACATGGATATAAATAAGTTTTGCAGTAATTAGAATTCCAGACGGCATGCGGAATTTCTGCCTTTAACATTGCGTTGTCACTCTTCTGGTTTTAACGTTGCTTTGGGGAAAAAATAAAGACCTTGTTATAAAAGACTGCGATGTTGGAGACTAAGCTTAATTTCCTTATTTTTGCCATGGACGTGGAGGTCCCTTCAGTGTAWGATTTAGCTGCCTTCATGAGATAAGTATTTATAAAATTGTGTTAACAGAAGTTTTCCTTTCCTTACCATCTTCCCATTAGGGATATTTCATTTCTTGTTATACAATTGTCACACTGGGAGTCTCTGAAATCGGTGAAAATTTCTGCTACCATGACACACAAGAATAACCTGTGTTTACGTCATCAGATTTAATTATTCAGACAGCAAAACAATCTGAAAAATCCACGGCCACTGTTAGACGCAGAAGAAAAGCCATTAGTGGTACGTGTGCTTGTGCCTGGCGCACTTCAGAAATAGCTGGACCCCGCTAAAACAGATTATTCAAACATCAAGAATGATTCAGGAAAATTGTAAGCCTATTTATACTTATGATGCTTTTATGGTATTTAAAAAGAATCAAAAAATGTTATGCCATAAGTTACTACAATTTATCTGCAATAGATTCTATATCACTTATTTTATAACGTCAATTCATACAGACATCTCTCTCAAGCAAAGTTGCTTTGAATAATTTTAAACATCTTTATTCTTCTGGTAATCATTTATTATACGTACTACATTTTTACAAAGCACTCTCAATTAGAGCTTATTTTATGCTCTGTGTGCAATACTTTAAACGTTGTTTGTGCCAAAAAGGTCTGAGAAGTATCTACAAGCAACATATTACCGTAACAGTCCCAATTGCAGCCAGTTTATTGTCTGTCTAAACTGCAATTCTTCCTGTGCAGAAACCATTGAAGCCAATTGGGCTCCATATGGGCTCTCTGCACTGACCTAAATCTATTCCCACTGATGATAATGKTAAAACTCCCAGGGCCAATCCTAAGTACTTTTGAAAGTCAGTTTGTAAACACTGGCATTTTAAGGAACATTTTCCACAGGGTCATATATGGCCTTAGCATTTGCTTCAGGCTAAAACTTGGCATATGAGATTCCTTCACCAGAGAATATTTTCCTAGCAAAACTCGAACTTACTTCTTCCTCTGTTCTTCAAAATTGATGTTGTCAGTTTTGTGCTTTAAGTAAGAAGCAGAGTTTATTAGTTTAAGCGACTTCAGAAAGACTGGATGAGCATCTTTAATCACACACACAGAAATTACAAGTCTTCATAGAAATGACAGGCTCAAATTTTCAGCCACACGGAGGAAATTCTCAACTGTTTCTATTTCATATGGTCTTATTCCTACCCAAGCCTGTGGGCTCAGAGACCTTCACCTAAATTCATATTCCACCAAAGATCAACACTTACCTTCAAAACTTGAGACTACAAATATACCTGCCGGAACAAATGAGAAGCTTGGAGACAATTTTAGCCTGTAGATAGTGAATAWGCAAGTGGGGAAAAAATGTCAGCCTGTCTTTTCAAACATTTCCGACATTCCAATTTCAAAGAATTCAGACATTTTAATAAATTTAAAGATAGCTGAATCTATACAGTTATCGTCATTGCAACATACGATAAACGTACCTTTTTTTTGTCCCATCTATAGCTTGCAAGTCCTTCGTGAGCTTACGTATCTTCCTAGAGATGGTGACATTCAGATGACTGGGTTACACTGTTTAACTACCACACCTTTATTACCTGAAAGCCACTAGGTAAGGTAACAGCATTCAGTATTTGCATGTGACTTTTATGTTTGCCATCTTTTGAAGAGAATTTATCCAATGCCTTCCTAGTGGAAGATCCACTTATGTGAAAACAGGAATTAACCTCCCACTGAAAGGTAACAGCAATGGGATGTTCATCTCTAATTTACATCTCTGGAAATCTCCCAGTTTTCCTCTTTTCTGAGTGGGGACATCACTTGCAGGTGTCATAGCCACAGTACTCATATTTTGAACACCGTTAATGTCGCACTGCTTGAACACACACTGACGTTAGTGTTACCCCAGCCCCCCGCTACCCGTTCTTGCTCCAGGAAAACCTGCCAGCACATCAGGATTGCTTGACTTACCAGACTCGCAGGCTTGTTGAAAAGGCTGACTGATGAAAACATTTTATTTATCGGTTGTGCAAACCCCAGGGGCACTCAACCCAACTTCAGAGAGGAAACCACCCTTCCTCTTTTTAAGCTAACCCAAATGACAAAAAAAAAAAAAAAATAATAAGCGACATGTTTATGTCTGCAATTGTAACCCATTACCGCAAGCTCCCAAGTGCAGCACGCTGCCGTGACATGCTCCCGTCCAAGGGGGTCTCGTCCTCACTGGAGGTTGTAGGAAAGCAGGGTAAGAGCTGACAAAAGTTTGGAGGAAAGCAACAGTGATAAACGCACCTAAAGTATAACTAGAACCCTYTGCAGGAGAGCTTTTATAAAATATTATTTGAGAGACAGGGGAAAGAGGAGGGAGGCTGAGAGTAGTTGGTCAACTCCTGCCTGCAGCTGCACGTGCAAAGGGAAGGAAGGACAGAGCAAAACATGTTTCACCTACAGCCCTCTGTCCCTAATACTAATAAGGTTAGAAAGTTTGTTTAATCAGTGAAGACTCCCACAGAATGGAATAGCCATGTTATGGTATCCAAATATAGTTATATGTTTTTTGCATAAATCCCACGTTTTCATAGAAAAGTTAAATGGTTTCAGCATCTTTGCAAGAGAATAAATTTTCAAGAAGATTCAAGTCAGAAGGGTAGCAATCCAGCAGGGACCGAGAGACACAAAAGGGGAAAAAAGCATGAAGGAGTTTGTATGTTCAGTAACCTGCGACACTGCTGGACTCCAGCCTCACTACTTCTGCTGGCAGCAGCTCTGCCTTGCACGGAGGGGAACAAGGTGGCCGGGAGGAAGAGAAAACATTTCTGAATCACAGAGCTGGGCTAAAGCATTTTTCAAATATCATTTCACAGAAAAAATGCAGTTTGGGAGAGGATGAAGCTCTTGAAAGACTCTGCTAGAATTGGAAATGGGATATGCTGAACTAAAGAAATGGAAAAAAGCTGAAATATTTCATTTTGATTTCCCCCCCCCGAATGTTTCAATTTTTCATTCCCAAATGACATTGTACATCACTTCCCGGCAGCCCATCTTCCCTGGCACCACCAAAGCAAGCATGCTTTCTACCTATGGCAGCAAACAGGGAGCTCGCAGGACCTGTTTGACCGCTGCGGGATGTGTTGGGGTGGGTGCACAGGTTGTGCTGGGCACCCGGGGCTGCTCCAGGCTCCACATAGAGGGATTAAACCAGAAGCAATTATAGATCACCCAGGGGAACGGAGAGGTGCTTTTCTGCAGCACTTTCACACAATTGCAATAGTCACAACACTCATAGGCATCTCGACGCAGCCATCGCGGGCTGTACTTGTTGGTCAGTCCCTTCCCATCTCCCAGGAGACTCGAGGAGATGGGCATTAGCCGTAGTTAACAGCAAATCCTCCAACAAGCTTCTTGGAACGGGAGAAGTCGGTCAGACCAGGAAAGCTGCAGAGTGGCCATGCATAGGCTCTCTGGAAATCCTTCACTAGCACAAGGACTAGGAAAGATCCTAAATATTAAATCTGGGGTTTTGTGCAGTGCCCAAAACAGATATACGATTGCCTTTATTGTTTGCCTTCGATAATAACAACAATTTTATTTAGCAACAACTTGTTCTGCATTCCTCAAACTTTAAGACCTTGTATAAAGTTAGGATTGCGTATCTCAATATGTCAAGCAACAGGCGACCTGATCTCTGGCAGTGCTTGAAGTTCAAGATACTGCTTTCACTACTTGCAATCCCCATATGAGAGGTGATGATAGAGATGACCACGATGACCTTTAATTTCTAGCCCCGAAACAGTCTTTGCCTGTCAGCTTGCTGCAGCAAATGAAGCGATCAGCTCCTCCATCAGCAGACACAATAATCAGAGCAGGGAACACCCTCGACTGCGCCGAGACATGCCGCAGCAATTTTCTTTCAACAAAACCAGAGGACAAGCACTACAGGGTCTGGGTCAAAGTACAACAAAGTCAGTGAAAGGCACTAAAAAAGGCCAGAAAATTCAAAAGTTAAAGTTCAGCCTACCCCAAAAAGTCCATTTTCCTGAATCTACGACTCAGATCATAGCTTAGATGAATAAAAAAACCAGTGTATGTACCTCAGCTTTATGAGATGCTCAAGCCTTGGCAAGTACAATTCTGTAGTTCACTAAAAGTTATTCAAATACAAACTCCAGGACATTGCGAGGTGCTATACTTTTCATTCTTTTGGGGTAATACATTAACGGTAATGGCAGCTCTACATGTACGCTTGGTGTGAATATCCAATTGGATGAAAAATTAAAAAATATTGTCATTCAACTGGTATTTAAAATCCACTATTTTCTCCCTGGCTTATGAAAATAATTTTCATTATGGGGAGTTATACCGCTAGAAGCATTTGGCTTCCAGAAAGAACTATAATTTAAAAGCTGATTCTGCAAGCAATCTTGTTGCAAGAGCACATCTGGAGCATTTTTAAATGTGCTGAGTGCTGACATAATTAAATAGCCTCTGAAACCGTTGATTCAGTCTCTACAGCTGGGATGCTGCGAGACGGGCATGTAGCTTGTTCTATCACTCATAAAACAGGATTGTTTGATCTCATCTCAGCTAAGCAGACAAGGAAGAGAGGGAAGAAATGAAAGAACTCTGCTTTTCCCTTGATTTTTAAAACTGAAGGGACAACCTACATCTTTGATGCACAATGTACTTTTTTTGGTCAAATGGCTGCTGCTGTAAAATAGGAAATCTTTTGCTGAGAAAAGAGAGGAAAAATGAAAAGAAAAAAGGGAAAAAAAGACAAGAAAAACAAAATGCAAAGCATGTAAAATACAATTTGAACCACCAGGAAAAATGTTAAGCAGCCTCCTGCAAGGATAGTGTCCTGCTGCCATTATGGCTAAACCACCACCATCAACATAAAGCCAACTTCTCTGCAATGCCCCTAAATAAAATTTAAAATAATACACACCTGAGAAGAGCAAAGAATGGGGGAAATGCATTTGCTTATTTTATGCTTTCTCTGCAACAGTTCTCTGCATTTATTATACAGTAATATACAGGTATAATTCCATAACTTCAAAATTGTTTCTAAYGCAACTATTTTTATATTATACTGTGAATTACAGAAATATCTGGAGGGAAACTGAGAGCGGGCTCCGCTTCTCAAACAGAATAAGGACTGATTCCTGCCACAAAGAGCTTATTTATACAGTTTGTTATAAACTGTCCTATAAACAGACCCACTCTCATCAACTTACCTCATTAATCCTGGCTTCTTAATTAATTCCCCTGTTCCTCRGAGCATAGTTATCCAACCTATTGGCTTTGGGAGATGGTTTTCCTTCTAGCACCAGCCCTCGCTCCTGGTTTGGGTCCCTCCCTGGCTTCGGGGGCTGCACAAGGSAGCAGGCAGCATCCAGCCTCGCAGGACCAGCGGCCCCTCGCCGCAGCCAGGGCTCCCCGGCCTCGTTTTCCCCCTTGTAAAAAAGAAAGCTGTATTTATTAGTGAGGAAAAGCATCCTCAACTCTGCAAACACGCACATGCTCACCTCTATAAGGAAGCAATGCAGCATCAAGGCTCGCAYACTTATATTTAAATATACATAGTTGTCTCTGTGGAATCAGGGTCTAAACTGAATAACAAATTCTGTACACAAACTGGAGGTCTTCATATGAAATCCAAACCCACAGGAGAATCCCGTGAGTCAGGATTTTCATCATGTATTCAAAACTTATTGCAACCTCAGGCTTTAGCAAAATGGTGAAGAACGATACTGCTACTGTTTAAAAAACATCACTTTCTWCTAGTGAAGCATTAGTATGAAGAAAAGTCATTGATATGTTTAGGATGCTGTAGTCAAAACTAAGATAAAGCCTGGTAAAAGGCACTGGAGGAAAGGCTAATAAGTAAAGCAAAAAATGAAATTTTCCACTTGCGTGTTTGGCAAAAGCCAGCAAAATATAAGTAGGTGTCACTGAGCATCCTGTACAAAATAAAAAACCCCAACAAAAATGCTTCTGTGCTGTGGTTTCATTGGAAAAATCTTCAGCAAACTTTGCTAACGCCAGCTCGGCTGCCAGCTGCCGCCCTCCCGGCRTGCCCATGCTGGCGATGCAGGCAGGAGACACCCGCGCCCTGGGGCGGCCAAATCCACACACCCCCACACACCCCCCCCCAAAAAAAACCTCACCCAGGAAAACAAACAGCCCAGGACAGGTGTTAATTACAGTCCCTACAGCACATTTCAGGTACTGCGGTGATTACCACAGTATAAAACCTAGAAACAGCCGACGCTGCAGCTGAAAGGCGAGCCTCGGAGGGGAGCCGATTTCAGCGTCAGCGAGAAGCCAAGCAAATAACGGTGCCCAAGAGGGATGAGGTAGGTTCAAAACTCAAGCGCCAAAGACAAAGCAGGGGTGAAAGTCCCCAGAGGATGAAAAATCAAGGTGTATATGACCTTTAGCAAACAGAAGACAGCAAGTCCCACCTACCTCTAAGAAGGTGGTCTGCTTCCAAGCATTTAAACTACTTTAATGATAATCCTAACGCATATTCACCTGCTGCTAAGCTAGTGTACGCTGGGCATTGAAGAAACATTTGTTTAAAACTAATCTGCAGTTTATTTCTTAGAGTTACAGAAATTTACCAAGTCGTTGGTCTGGCGTATCTTAAAATAAAAATAAAAAAGCAGATTGCAATTTATCGGTAAAGTTGCAGTAAAATTCAGATAGCGTATTAGACCATAGGGGCTGTTAAAAGACTTGCATCTCCARGGCATATCAAGCCCGATTGTACATTAAAAGAAGTGACTAGAAAAGTTAGAAGAAGGTAAACGATTTTTACAAAAACAGCTGTTTTGTCATTTCTATCAGTCTTTGGTAAACACAGAAGAGCTCAATCACTAGGTGCCAACCACCAGTGCCGAGCAGGCTGCGAACGCGTGGCAGATTGCAAATACCAAACGATTTGCTTTTTCTGCACCATTGCCACCTAAGCTGATCATGAAAAAGAATTAATAATTAAGGGTAATTATCTGACTGAACACTTTTTTAATATGCTGAACTCAGGCCCGTGTTGTTTATGAATAGCTTATGGCTCTTCCTCTCCGGAACGTGCTGCTTCCCCATGCGGGAAGGCAAGGGAGGGGGACAGCAGGCGTCGGGGAGGAAGGAATGGCATAYGCTAACCTTATCATTTTGACTTGTTTTGACTGGACACTTAATCTTACCTCTCATGAATGCCACATTCTTCTTCTCCATATGCCACTTTCCCTTGGCTGCTCACCAGCCCTTAATGCCAGAGGTTACAGGAACGGAAAAAACACTTACTTCCTAATTAAAGAGTCATTTGGCAATGTGTGCTGTAATTTCACTGCCTTGGTTCTTTCCTTCCTATATACGGCTAGACTGGCAATGACTTTTGCTAAATAAAATCTCAACAAAGGAATGACAAACCTGTTAAAATAAAACTTTGATTTGTGACCTTTACACTAAAAAGATCCCCTCTCTTTCCAGCTTTGTTATTAAAGAAACATGTGCTGTGAAAGGTTAAGAGATGGGAAATAGACACCTTGAATAGAGCTCCTCAGAGAAATACCTTAGGACATGCCAGCGAGGATCAAGCAGTATTGACTGGGGTCCAGGTGGAGAGTTTCTCACAAAGCCTCAGCATCCTGGCAAATAGGTTTGTCTAAAGCACTCTGCTGACTTTTCCAGCCAGGGGCTCCAGCCGATGCTGCAAAAGCGTGATGAAGATGAAAAACTCGGGAAAACAAGTTTGAGCTAGGTTATTTCAGCTGATGGGCCAGCTGATGGGTCCTGATGTGGACGCACAAAGATATGTGCAACACTTGACTGCACTCGTACAGTAGAGCGATGACGCTTTGAGAAAGCACGTTGGAAAGAGTCTGACCAGCTGAATATCTGACTGACTAAGGCTGCGGACTTTGTGCAGTATTGACCAAACATTACTGCATTCACCAACACAGCAAGCACCAAAACACAGCAATCCTACGCATAAATTGATACAGAAGCCAGATAGAGATGTATTGCTTTTATGAGACCCAACAGTTACGCAAGGTGAACTTGCACGGCCAGGCCTGCAGTACATGCGCGTTAACACATCTCTGCAGTCTAGGAAACCAACATAGATCCCTAATTTCTGACATTATTTCTCAGCCCAAGTGTCTGCAGAGGACTCCCGGGTATTTCAGCTATGAGCTGCTATAATTTTGTGTGCGTCACTGTCAAAACGTCAACCTTCCATTTTGCACCAGTTTTTACGTGGCTCTGGCAGCCTAAGTGACTTTTCCGCTGCCTTTTCAGATGGCCTTACTTTTCTCATCATAAACCACAAAAGTCGCATGAAATACATGAGTGCACAGTTTCTGTGAGCCAGCTCTAATACAAATTATTTGTCACAGAAACAACTAGCTGCAGCTGCGCATTTGTGGGCAAAGCTTTCTGTGCGTTAAGTGAGATAACAGGCTGGGATGTATGTACATTTTATATCTGAATTCTTACAAAACATCGATCAATGTGCAGTCTAGATCTCTTCTGCTATCTTCAATTGCCTTTCTGCTAACTTTTCTGGCCATCTCTGTGTCCTGTAGGTAGATGTAATCAATTTAAATGCGATACTTGCATCTCTTGCCCAGCAGCCTGGATTTTGCTATCTGTTAAAGGATTTGTACAATTCACAATGAAGTCAATTATTATTTCAAAAGTATCTTTTAACATGTGACACGTAATAAAAGCTATTATATTGCTATCGCAAGTCACAAAACACTATAACCAAGCTTTACTTCCACTTTCTTTACTTACACATATATCATGTATGCCCTCTGTTAAATGAAAAATACTTTCAGATAAGGGGGGAAAAAAAAAAAAAAACAAACACCCAAGAACTGAACGGAGAACAAGTAACTTCTGCTACTTATGCCATTGTACATTGCTTCCTTGTACAGAGAATTTCCAATATTGGAGCAATAATTTCAGACCAAATTGGACCAGTGGGGTCACCAATCCTCTTTAAGAGGCACCATTTCCCAGGAGGGGGGCAGCAGGTTTTATTATGTTCTGTCTCTGGTTAAGCATCGTGTAAATTATGTGATAAAAGCAGATGGTAGTACTCTTTCTAGATATGGTTGAAAAAATTGGACTTGCTTAGAATAGTCCCTGGGGCCTTTTCTTGGAGCATTCCTCTACAAGGAGAAACAATTATTTTACTTTTGGCTGCTATTGTCTCCTGCTGAGGGAATGCATGTACAGTAATGATGAACTCTGTGAAGGGTGAAATGAATGTTGCTGCTGTTTCAGTATACTCAGTGCTGAAGAGTTTTGGCTCCCACGGACCTGGCAGGACTCTGCTAGCTGTAATCACACACTGGCTTGAGTTTGCTTAAAAGCAATGCTTTATGCTGTCACCTGGCTGGAAGGAACCAGGGCAAAGAGCTGCTCGGCAATGAAACCCTTCACAGCAGGGCATGACGAACACATTGTTTTACACCACCTCGGGTGACACTAACAATTTATTTTCCAACCTTTATTAGTAAATTGTTCTTACTGTTGCTGAGCTCAGTTATGTACTAGTAGGCCCTACTAGCTCAGCTTAGCACCACTTTGCATTTGCCCGCATGGTTTCCAAACCTAGCAYGTAGCAATCTTACATCTGTCCACAATAAGGACGGGATGCCCTTAATAACCCAAAAGCATCCTCTGCATGGTTTGACCCAGCCCCACTGAAATGAGTAGGATTCTTTCTAATGGCTCTGGTGGGAGGTAGGTCTGCCCCCAAACTAGTGTATCTGTCAAGGAGAGAGCTGCAGAGAGGTGCTCCTTGGTTTTGTGTGAGATCACAGACTAAAGCCCCAAACTTTAACCAAATGAAGCCAAACGATAGCAAATAAAGTTAATGATGGAAGCCCACCAGCCACAAAGGAGTGGAGGAACTGGCAGCAGCTGTACTTGCAATAATAATCATGGCTCTAGGTCCAGAAGAAGGACAACTCGCATTCAGCTTAGACTTACCAAACCTTCAGTTTAGTCAAGCAAGATCAAGACACTGGTTGTAGCCACCAAACTGTCAGTGGCTAAAGGTCAGGACTTTTTCACGGATTTGCTTTTGGAACTGGGCTATTGTGTCACTAACCTTACTATTTCAACATTTTTCCTGATATCAGACTTATTTCTGAGTAACTGCAGTCCGTGCCATCTCCTCAACAGTGAGCAGCTTGTCTATTCCCCTGTTACATAAAAAGCAGCCTTCTTTATATAATTGAAGATTCTTATAATATTCTACCTCAGGCTTCAAGATTGTTATAATGACTCTCCAGATCATTCACTTCTTTATTAAAACAAGATGCTTAAACCTGATGTAAGGTGTCTAACACTGCTCCAGCTCTCTCTTCCCCAGCACCCAGCCGAGCAGTAGGACTGCTTAGCCTCTCCGATAGCCGAGCTCCTCATTAACGCACACCAGGATGTCAGTCACTTTCTCAAGCCGCTGATGCTGCTGATTCCACTGTAAGCCCTACAACTTTTTCTGCAAAACTGCTGTCTGGCAAGTCGCTCCTTCTTCCTGAATTTGAAGGTATTTGGAAGGCCAGCAGCCTACAGCTTGCAAACAAGGAGTGTTTTTGCAAGTGTGACTCATCCTAACAAAGAAATTAAGTCACTGATTTGAAGGAATGAACATATTTAAGGAATTATTATTATATTTGTGGATCRATGTGGGTTAAAACAGCACATGAAGAAAACTGATTGGAAATGCAAGAGAGCATCTCCCACACAACAGTTATCCTCCACTGTCAGCAGCCTCCCACTGAGACTGTAAATGAGATCTCTGCCCTGGAAGCAACTAAGGGTCCAGATCCTTGCCACCCAGAAAACACAAATGACAGTGGTGGGTGGGAGACACCCCACCAGTCAGCCAGCCCTGGCACCCCCAGAGATATGAGCATCCAAAAGTGGGACTGCACCAGACAGGTCCCAAACCTAGCCAGCAAACCAACTATGCTGCTCAGCTATCTGGGCACCAGAAACGGAACGATTCTGCCAAAGACAGTCAAAAAGTAACTGTTTGACCTGAGGAGCACCAGTGAAGAAGCCAGAGCACAGATGGTGTTACCCTAACATGCTATACAAGAGCCTGGCCTTATGTGGGAACACAAGTATCTTAGAGATAAAGGTGTAAATTAACCGTAGAGCAGAGATCCGATGGCTTTTCCAGATGTAGATGATGAAGACACACTGGAAAACAGCACATGAAGAGTTTGCCCCAGTACACGATAATCTCATCTGTGCTACCACCACCGCTTTTTCCATGAGCCCCATCACTCCAGATCATACGCCAGGAGTGGGGTGGTACCTATCTAGTGGTATAGATGGTGTTATCAGATAAATATACATTTGGTGTGCCTGGAGATTCATAGCAAAAGTCGTAATTTTGGTCCTGTAAAATGGCTGTCTGAGTGTACTTTGAACAAAAAAAAACCCCAAAACTTCTCTCCCCAAAGCACTGTTCTTCATTTCATGACTTTTTGAAGAATATGGCATTTCTTTGGGGCTAGGTAACTTTCCTCTTTCCCATATTTATGGTAGAGTGTGGGGGTTTTTCCTAATATTTTTCATGATATTCCTCAGAGAGAGGATGTTTACATTAAGTAGTTTTTCTAAGCAAATTATCATAGTACACGGTACTAAAAAGACACATATCGCAAACATTAGCTCACTATCTTGATTAGGCACACAGTTTATAAAACAATGCAAAACTCCGCTATGTACTTTCTAGAATTTCCAGAAAGCTGCCATCTGGCCAGAAGCCCTCTTCAAACTTCATTTACATCCATACATAATGACCTGCTCATCTCAATCAAGACTATCCTTAAATTTATACTCAAATAACTCATGATAACCCACAATTTCTATTTGCACATGGTTATATCAAATCTCTTTAGCTGTACAAACACCGACATTCTACCAGTTCTCATCTTTTCCCTATCTCTCTTGGTTTGCAATCGACACCCTTGTGCATTGATGCTGTTCACGTCCTTTTCTTTTACAGGCGCACTGAATCCCATTAAAATTCTCCATGTAGTAGTTCATCCCTCTTTATCTGTTTTTCACAAAGCTGGGCTAGCATTCTTTCATGCAGAATACAAAAGGAAAGAAGGAGAACGTTATATACCGTTTACCATATACTTTTAAAGAAGCTTCCAAAATAGACGTAAAATAAATATTGACAACAACATTTTTCTACTCAGCTTAGAGGTGATCATACTATTTGGTAATTTGCATGGACAATCTTAACACTTCTTTCTTAAGATATGCATCTCATCAAAAGAGTTTCTTTCAATACTTTTGACTAATACAGGAATATGTGCACAAGGCTGGTCACTTACCAAGTGTAAGCACATAGCTTCTTGATCCCAAATCACACATTAATTTCCACTGAACAGGACCTCTGGAGATGACCTAGCCCAACCCCATGCTCAGAGCAGCTCCACTACAGTAAAACCAGGTTTCTCAAATCAGGTAACTTAGTCCTGCCCAAGCAGAGACTGGCAGCGCAAAGGGCTTCTGCAGTTGACCTGTACCTTTTCCGTGCATGATACGGCCCTCATTATATTTTGATCTGGACATACTGTTATCCTCAAATGGATGTAGCGACTACTGCGGGGGTTTTTTTGCCATAGCAGCACCAAGGACTGAGATATRATCCCATGGTGTTTGTAGGATTTTTAGTTCTGTGTTCTGGACTGGTGTGTTATCAGCTTGTCACAGTTTTTTACTGAATTATAAATAAATATGTATCCACTAGCTTCATAAAATTAACTTTAGAAAAACCAGTAGAACTTACCTGGAAACCTGTTCTTTGTTTTTCTGTTATTGCTTATCATGCTTCCCTCATAATAGAGAAGCTTCTCTAGAGCGCATATATTTCCATTCAAATGCAATTAATTCTGATCAGGTATGCACCGATTTACATGCTCCTGGGTGCTGATTAGGTAGAAGAGTAATCTGTTTTGAATTAAACGTTCAGATTACATTACACTATTTCATGCCATTCATCACATTAGGAAATGAAAAGGGTTGCTTTACAAGAAACGGAATCATTGAATGAAACATGCACTGCTACGTAATGCTTCCAGTCTATCTGGATAGCTAGGACATAACTATCTACCCAGATACTGCTAAGGCAACCTACCATCTAAACAATTATTCAGTTTATTTTCTTGCCTATATTCCTTTCGCTGAGATAGAAGTCATGGCAATTAAGAAGGATAAACTAACTTGGAAAAGAGAAAGACCGTTCCCCAAAACCACTGAAATTAAAGATATGATACTGTTATGCTTGAAAATGTCTTTGATTTCTTCGTTATTATCCATGAAAACTGCTGTTAGCCTCAGGATTTGTTGTGCTACCTACATTAAGCATAGGGGATGCTGCAGCTCTGTAGCTGAGTGCTGTGCTGACTCCCAGGCATCAGGGACAGGATGGCAACAAACCTCAGCTAAAGACTCAGCCCAGTCCCACTGCCCCAAACAAAACTGGAAACCGCAATTACATTGCACCACCAGGCACTGTAGGCATTCACCTCCCAAAGAATAACTCTGCTCAACTTTCTGGGAATGAAAAAAATAAGGCTCAAATCTCTAATAACCTTCTTAAGCTTTTGTCATACTTGCCATGATCTAGACTCCCAGGAAAACAAACTCTTTCTGAGCTCATAGCCCTGGGTTACGATCTCAATGATTTAATTAAAAAGGAAAAGTTTCCTTTCAACAGCTAGAAGGCAGCCAAAAGTATTGGACAGTTAGCAAGAAGAGGAAAACAGCTCAAGGATATTGTTAAAAACATCTGGCTGAAAGAAAATGCAAATAACAAGTTGTGCTAGAAGGACACCAGACCAAATACTGAATTTTAAACTAGGTCTAAACCAGAAGCTACTTTCCTTGAGTTTAACCTGTGTTACGGAGGCTTTTTTCACCATACTGTTTGAGCTACAGCTGGAAGCACCACCTCCAAAACACCAACAGCATTTTCAACATCCATGTGCACAAAAGGTACATTCTTCTTGGGAAAAAGAGCACATCTTTCTAGGATCCAAACCCAGGTTTTTGGGCTCACACATCTAAAACTTCACATGTTTATCAGGAACAAAAACAGAACTACCTGAAGTTTGTCTGCCTCTTGCAAGGAGGTAAACAAAATTCAACCATTATATTCCAGAGTCTGCCTTCCGCTTTTGTCCTGCTCGCTACACGAGGGAGAAAAAATTGAGCTCTCGTGAAGAATGCCACAGTGACAGTGGAAGAGAGGTGTCCTGAGCCAAACTCAACTTCTGAAACACCTCTCTGAGCCACTTGCACGTTTCTTTGTCAGGCAGGGACCTCTTCTCCTCATACAAATAGAGGAGAAAATAAAGGGCATAGCTTTGATTCAGCTGAAGGAATAAATACCCTGTTTTCTCTGGAGCTGAGTGAAGCGGGTTGTCTTTGTGTTGGTCTGAGCTCGTAACACCAATTATGACTGAAGTATCCTCATTACTCTTCCTGAATGCTGGAAAGCATAGAAGAAAATCTGGGTTTTACCCTTTAATGCACAACTGATACCAACAGCCTAATTTCACCAGTGATTTCACCAAACCGATTTCCAAAAGCCTAAAGGGCTGAGATATTTAYGGTTTCAGGAGAGAGACCAACCACTGGACAGATTCTCTCGCTAGAAGCCCACTATTTTTTTTCTTTTTTTTAGTAAATAAACCTCTAAAACCCTTGTGTGTGGAGATAGGTTACAACAGTCTAAGTGCAGCAGTTAGTTACTCAGCTTCTTTAAAAATTAATAAATAAGAAAGTGTATTATTTTTCCACRGGTACAGGCTGTATACTTTGTCTCCTCATGTTTCTAAGGCTGAAGTGGGAGAAGATTGCCTTTGCTTAACCCATATATAGAGGTAATTAACCAGGGACATTTAGTGATTCTTTCTCATTCAGGATAATTAACCAGGCTGACACAGAAACAGTGCTTGCACAGGTTGTCTTTTCTTGAGTTCCTCACTTAGGGGTTTTGTTGTGCGTGTGTGTTTTTGTGGGTTTTGGTTCTGTGTTGTTTTTTTGTTTTGGGGTTTTGGGGGGTTTTTTGTTTGGGTTTGGTTTTGGTTTTGGTTTGGGGGTTTTTTTTGGGTTTTTGTTTGTTTGTTTGTTTTTTTAAGAGATCACCAGTTTTATACTGATTTAAAACATAAGAATCTCATCTGATTGCCAGAAATTATCAGAAATGATCATTAGCAGCTCTGCAACACCCTGAGTCAGCTCCCTTTGCACCTGAGGGTCATACCTTCCAGGCAGGCTGATTTACATGTTACTATCCCTTACAGCCTTTCACCTTTCCATCATCTCAGTCTCAACCATCTTGATAACCTCTCTTCATTATTATTAAAGACAGAAAATATATTAGCCAAGTACATCAGTCCCCTTGACTTACATAATTATTCTCTTTTCCTATTTGTAGTGAAAACCTACCAACTCTCCAGGGTTTTCTTCCCAGCCATTTTTTCTAGACCTCTTTCACTTTGCTTCCTCCTATGACACTAGTGCATTGCACTCTSTTTCTACTCAAGTTTACTTGCAGGCTTTCTTTCAATATCTTCCTTTCAGTCTCCTCTGAGACACTGTAGTCAACCCCATGATAGATGCAAAATTTCAAAAAAAAAACATTTCCTGGTATTTTCAGCCTTCAGAGCCATCCAGTGGCACAAAAGCACACAAAATGCTATGATTCAGATACAGCCTGTGGGAGCCAAACACTGAGAGCTGGAAGAATTGCGTACAACTGCTGTAAAGTCAGGACAAAATAGAGAATGGGACCATCCCCAGAAGCACTRGAGATAGCCCAGTCCTGGGTGGAGTGTGTTTTTTCTCCTCAGTCACAACTATTGCTATTTACCCCATACAGCTGCTAAGCACCTATACCACACTTACCTTCACAGGCCAACGTAGGCTCGGGCACGTTTCTGATCAATGTTCTCATCRTATAAGATGTTCACCAAAATGTGTTTCTGTTGTAAATCAGGACTTCCCAAGGATCAGTCTCCATAGAGCTGCCTGAAACAGATTATTTTCTGCTAGTGAGAATTCAAATTTGTTAGCGTGTATGAGCACAGCACAACGGATGAGGACCTAGCTAAAACTGAATGAGGTTTCACAATTACCTTTGGAGGATGAATTCCTCTGGCAGTCCTCACCCCTAAACCCACACACAGCTTCATCTCCCTGGGAGAGTCCCTGCGGTGGGAATACCCATCGGAGAAGGTTGATGTGGGACGGAGCTGGATGTGCGGCTGACTAGTAACTCTGATGCCTGAAAACTGCTACGTTCCTGAATTCACCTGTTCCTTTTTAACCCCAAATGCTATAAATGCTAGCAACATAAATCATCTTTACTTTGACTTGTGGGAAGTATCATCCAGAAAGCAGTGGAAGCCCTCTAGCTCCAGCGCAGGTTCAAGAAGGACAATGGAAGCAAAGAACTTTTCCTTCAAACAGAGCTTTTACAAGGACTTCTTTTTGGTAAAACACCATTCTCCCAAGCACCGTTATACTGACACACAGACTGTACAGCAGGTCTTGCTCACACTTGGTTTACACCTTTACAACTTACAATACTTTTAGTGTATTCATTCCTCAATGGATGCACCAAGAAGCCTCTTGTTCACTGGTATGAATCCTGCCTTTTATGTCCCAAGAAAAATACCCAAAGTTAGATTATTTTTTTAATGTCATTTTTATTCAGTACTTGAAAATGGCAACAAAAACAGAACACTGAAGAATTATGCTTTTAAAGAGGAGTTTCTGTCAAGTAGCTATTCTTGTCCTAGYGTAATATCTCATTTTCTCAGCAGTTGATTAAAATCCATTCTGTTCCACTGGGATACACCCAGTGACACTCCCCTGATACAGAGATATACAGAAGAAAAGAAAAGAAAATAATATATCACTGGCAATGCTCAGAACATTGTTAAAAGCATATACTCAGTACTGACTTATCTTTTATGTATACAGATATCTGTGGTGACAAATAGCCTATTATGGTATGTGATGGACTGAAAACAGAGAGCAGAAACTGAAAAAGAATACCGAATAACCTGATCACCTTTTACTGGTCATATTTTACATTATTCCTCTAATTTTATGCACTTTCAGATTACCCACAGGAGAAGAAAGCAAGGAAAGAAAACAACATAGTTTTAATGTGGCTCCACCTAAGAACTGGAGCTAGTTATGGATTCCTCCAGTAATTTGGCCAATAAACGATGGGACTTGGGTTTACCACTGTATGGAGGTGGATGCCTGCACCGTCTCTAGGTACTTCTCCAGCAGTACCAGGAGGCCTGGACACTACAGTGGTCATCAGAAGAGCAGGCGAGGACTACATCAAAACAGGGACCAGAGCCCACACTGGGATGAGATACCTAAAGGCAGGGGAAGAAGAGAAAGCAATTGCATCTCAAGGTCCTGAGCCCTTTGTGACCCCATACTGTATCTTCCAAAGGGACAGCAAAAAGAGGCACAGAGAAGAAAGAGGCCATAAAACAAGGAAAGTTTAGTGACCAAGTGGTTTATTCCATTTATTTGCCATCGGCTCATCTCACACAGATTATCACACCAGTCATGTCCTAATATATGAAATTTTGTTTGTCACAGGTTTACAAGGTTAAACTCATCTTTATCTTTATTTGTATAGAAGTATTGTGCCTTCTCCTAAACAGTGCAAGATGGACACTTAGCTAGGTGGGTTAGCATACAACAAACGCATGCAGAGAAGCAGACGTGAGACTAGGAAGAAACAAGCTTAGAAATAAAGCTGATTTTAGAAGTCAAGTGCAGAACTAAAAGTGCAGATGCAAAATGACTGCAGTCTTGAAGCAAAACTCCTTTTGACTCCAATACCTTTGTTTCTATGGCTAAAAAAACCAACAAAAAACCCAAAGCATTTCAAGATCCTAAGCGTTCGTATATCGCCATCCAAATAACCAGTGTTGACCTTGCTTGTGCATCAACACTGATGAGCTGAACCAGGACAGCAGTTGTCAGGACACTGCATGGCCTGACGGCTGCATTAATATGTCGGAGGCTTATCTCTCGTCTTCTGAGCTCAAGGACAATTGTGCACAACACCTTCAATAAAATGCTTACAGCTAAGAGTGAAAAATCCTTGAGCTCCTGCTTGGATTTCTATTCACTTCTCATTTGGGCAAAATCTCATTCATTTTAAGTGAAATGCAATCCTCGGTGAAATCACCGGGTGTTTTGACATTGGCTTCAAAGGATCCAAATGCAACAATTAAACAACAGTCTGCAAAGAAACGGAAAGTTTGGCATCTGAAATCCATTCTGGTGCAAATCTCAAACAATGCTGGGCTAAGGCTATGGTTTGACTTGGAATCATATCGTGTGTCTACTGGACTATTTTACAGCAAATTTTCAGCAGTTGCTATCCCAAATATGTTATAGCTGTATACACAGAGTTGTAACAGAGAAAATTGAAAAAATCCCTGTTAGATAGACCTGTACTCCACGCTCCTGGTGAATTAACTAAGGATTCAGTGGCCATACAGCTTATCAAGTCCTTTATGGTTTCATTTGACAGTGTAATACAAAAAATGCACAGGCTTTAAGAATAGCACTTTCAGAGCACCTTTGTTCATTAACTCTTTAAGCTCTCAGTAAAAGTCAACCAGAGTTACTTTTGACCTAAGTACTTTTCACCTTCCCATCCATTTTCTTCATTGACTTAAGACAACCATATAAACTTTTCTCCTTAGACAGATGAATCTATAATTACCCAACTGAGATTTCTTTGCAATTTTTTTTGTGAGCATCAGCTACCCCCCACTGCCAAAGATGAGATACTGGCCACATACTGCTGATCTAATCCAAAATCACTGTTCCTGCTACCCAGCAGGTAATAATTCTTTTCATCCACTTCATTCATTTCACCTAATCAATCATCAATTCAAGAAAGCTCCTTGAATTTTTTTTGTCTATCATTTACACGGGCAAGCAATACATATTTAGCTCCCTTAATATTTCTTCACACATCAAGTCATCAATCTCTCTCGTACCTTAATCATTTTTGTTGCTCTTCTGTGAATACCTTCTGGCTTTCCCAAGTCCTTCCAGCATTGAAGCGCTCTGCTGAGAATGCAGCATTTCAACTGCACTCTCACAAGAGTTCAAAAGATAAAACCTCTTCCTTTTTTACCAGCCATCCAAAATCATAATTATTTTATTTGCCAGTTAAGGCAATGTTTTGATTCCAAATATTAAATCTGCCTTGGTAGTACATAAAGAAGTTTGAAATTCACTGAATTAGCTTTGCAAGGTTTTTAGTGACTGTTTTCTATCATTTTGTTCTCAGTTCATTTCTAAATTTTTACTGGGGATTTCAGGTTTGAAAATAACTGAAAACACCAAAGCTCAACACTTGAGTTTGCTGCATTTCACCTCAAAAAGATGACAAAGGTAATTTGATTTCCATGCAAACACCATAAATCGTTCTTTGCTTTCCAATTCTCTCAACTCATTGGGCATTGCCTTCTTGAACATAGACTGAGTTACTACCTCCCAATGATGTCAGAAGCTGGCAGTCTGTTAACATATTACATATATAGTTTGTGTATGGTGTTCACTGTAAAACAATGCAATATTTCCTCTTCTACTACCTTGGTAAACTTTATTAAACCCTTGATGGACCTGATTTAGGTATGAAGTAAGTTACTAACATCAATTAGGCAACAGCCTGCTGTGACTTCAACGAAAAACCAATGGCTACAGTCTTGTCTGATATCCCTTTGTATTGTAGGAGGTCTGCTCAGCACAGGGGGACCGTCAGCTTCTCCAAAGTCAGCTGTGGGAGACTAGTTAAGCATCTTTCCATGAGCTCAGGAAGAAGTATCATTTTAGGGCATAAACCATCTTACACCTAGAATTTGATTTTCCTGGTGCTAAGCTTCAAAGCCCTTGGCAATGCCTCCTTCCAACTCAACAGCAAAAACTTTTTTAACTCCTTCATTGCACCTCTTATTTCACCAAAATGAAAATGGAAATGTTGCAGGCTTCAGGCTATGACTAGTTCCACAGCCTGAACAAAGCAGTCTTCTCATGGCATACTGGACACAWGTTGACTTAGGCTTATCTGAAGCTTTGAAGAACATGTTTAGATGGAAACTCTATAGCTCCCCTCTCTCTTCTTGATGCTCCTGAACCTTTCTTCTTTTCAGGCATGGGGTTTTACATGGAGACACAGTGTTTTGAGGGGAAAAGTCACCCCTAAATGGGTGGCAAGGGAGGCCAGGTGCATGCATGCAGGTTAGCTGCTTTTCAAGCAGAGTAAATATCAGCAACCCATATAAGCCTAACTTCAGCTAGCATAAAGTGAGGTTCATGAACTAATACTTTGAACCCTATGCTCATTTAAAGCTTTTAAAAATTACTTCATCCCTTCCACTCAATAAGTTTTCTGATTTATTACAAAAAGGTGAAAGGTCCTCCCTCCCATTATCCATTACCTGAGCCATTCAGTCCCCTTTGATGTATCCTTGCATGAATAAGTTTGTTTCCAAACTTCCTGCTCCTTACTTCTTTAACTTAAAATATTTGTCAAACGAGCAATTTTCTACTTATGCAGAAGCYAGCTAATTAGTATGGTAGCCTGTCATTCTGTCACACTACCTTGACAAACAATATAGGAGATTAAAGAGTTGCTAATTRGCTGATATTGTTAACAGCAATTTTATAGTGCTAACGTACCACGAAAATATTAAAGAGTTTCTTTGATCAGACTATGGAAAAATTAAACACAATGAGTTTTTGCAAGATGAAGAATGTTATCCCACAGAAGAAATCCCATATACAGGTAGCACTTTCAATACGGGATTAAGGAACACTACTACTATATATGTTGTAGAGATGCTCTGCCAACAGAAGAAAGTTTCTAGCAAGTCATTCTTGGATTTGGGCACCATTAATGAACAGTAGTGGAAAAACCACAGAAGATATCATTAAAACACAAATTATGAACACATTTAAGGATATAGATACAAAAGCTTCTTATAGGAGTAGCAAGATCCAGTAGGAGTAACAAGGTACTCTATTCCACCATGAAAGCCTGTGACCAAAAAAATCGCCAATGATTACCC
The DNA here is from genome assembly GCA_035582835.1 of Phoebastria nigripes. Classification (NCBI taxonomy): domain Eukaryota; kingdom Metazoa; phylum Chordata; class Aves; order Procellariiformes; family Diomedeidae; genus Phoebastria; species Phoebastria nigripes. Next base: position 1,729,632 of record JAYKAV010003421.1, on the reverse strand, counting down.
CAAATCAACTTGAAATACAACCACTCTCTCCTCAGCCACTGAAGATGAGTTAGAAAAGATTGCAGATGGGATATAGCATGCCTTTCAGTTACAATCAATTAAACAGGAAAAGACAAGATAATAAGGGTAATTAACAACATTTGGACTAAGCTAGGATTATAAAAGTTAACAGCATTAATTTTCTTACTTTCAGTTAATGTACCCTCGGACAGATTTTAAATGGATGGGTAGCAGTAAGGTCAGCGATCAGTGTTACATTCCCATACTTGTCAAACCAATGAGAAAGAAATAAAACGCAAGTAACAGGAAACACGTTAGTGTATTGTTCTTAAAAATACCGGAGCTCTCACTTTTTCTTGGGAGAAAAATGAAACAGAAAGATATAAACATTTAAAAACATACAAACAATACTCACAGCATGATAATATTGGGATACACAAGCCTAGATGAGCTTAAATTTTCTTTTTCACTGCCAAGGCCTCGCTAGATCTCCATATATCTTAAAAAAGCCTGTAACAAAAGATGGTAAATAACTGCACTTGGGAAGATGTTGTCTCCTACCCTATTTTGATCAGTTCAGCGAATGAGTCAGAGCTGTTCTTTCACTCCAGCCGCTTTCAACTTGGAGTTTTCCGATTCCTACAGGGAAAACAAGAAAATAAAACAACCTCCATGCAGTCTCCTTGATAACCATAGCACAGATCCMGAGATAGTGCACGCTGCCTCCCAGAAATTGAAAAATTGAGAACTAGTTTTTTAGATATCCTAAAGTGCTCAGGTACAGATCTTCCATCCTCTGCAAGAGTGCTTTTAATTATGAAAACACGTCATGGCAAAAAGGGCAAGYGAGCATGGAATTTGGCAAGTCAGTGTGGTTGTCAAATCTAACGGGAAATCCACCCAGTACCAGTTACTGCGGGGGATGACATGCAGGAGCTAATTTTTGTCAACAAAAACATCGAAAGTCAAATAAAAGAYGAAAAGCAAAGGACAGAAGTTTCTTTTCTGGCTTTCTGCTGCAAGTTCTCTCCTTCAGGAGCCAACCACGCAGCCCACGTCAAAAGAAAAGATGGCAGGTGGCTGGAAGCGTGGTAGACCCAGAGCCCCACCTGCTTGGCACAGCAGTACTCTCTTTGCATTTTTGGATAGTCAGCAGCAGATAGGACTCGTTGGCAAGACAAAAGAAGAAATTAGTGAGGTGTCTGCTATCAAGGCATTGCTCTTTAGCACCTTCAACTTGAGTCCAAGTCACTGCTGCTTTTTTCCCCCCTCAAAAGCCCTGAATCTTCTCCTGAGAGGCCCTGGGAAAAAAATAATGTTTATGTGTTTGGAGGGATCCAAATGTTACCACCTGCTGTTCTACAATTTTTCTGTATTTTCCTGAGTGAATTTAACACATTAATCATTGACACACTGTTGTTACTTGTTAGAGTAACTGATGTTGTCTAAAATGATGAGCAAGGAAAAGAATCACATTGAATGAATTTCAGTTACTGACTTCTCTTCAGCTACTTCCCAATTTAAAACACTAATTGAAATCAGTCTACTCCTTGTCTCAACAAATGAAGGATAATTATGTTGTTCTTTCAACCTTGTGTTCAGAGATTGCATTGATCTTCATTATATTAATAAGTCAAATTATTCCTTCATTTCTGCTAGCTTTATAAGTGGGGAATTATACAGGAAAGAATGAAATGGGATGCTGTGCATTGAATATACCCACTTTTTTCATCTTGCTTGTTTACTATTAATGGTTATACTTCATTTGTTGCTTAACAAAATTAGTGCTTAAACGATCTGATGTTGGTTCACAGAATTATTATAGACTTAGATGTAGCTTTTTAAGACAAAAATACAGGAATGGCTGGCTGCAGAATTTTTTCCAAGTTCCCAGGGGATAAACAATTAATTCCTGTGGGCTGTGAGGTGCAGATTCATCTCATCAAAATGTAGACAGCTATGTTTATCTAGGCCCATACCTAGTCAATATAGGAGAAGACTCAGCGTTCAATGAATTTGCAGTAAAAGGGTTAAATAAAAAGGGAGCAATTGAGACAAAAAGGCTGGAAAGCAGAGGGAAAAAAAGAAATAACCCACAGAAATGCAATGAACATTCATAATTCTCTTGTTGAGTAAAGCATCTGAGAATTACTCAAGCATCACTGTTTCTTTACTAAATCATCCCGTGTACTTGAGCTCACTATGTAAAAATCTGTTTTTAAAATAATGGAATATTTCAAGAAGCATTTGCTGCATGTATTTAACTCAGTATCGTCTTGACCATTAATCAGGTCCTGGGATTCATTACTTTTTTACCCCCCTCCATTTCCCACAAATTGACTTAGACTGTTACAGTCACCCCCAGGACATGTTTGGCACCTGAGGACCCAGATGGAGGAGTCCAGCAACAGCATRTTGGGGTCTGTATCATCTTCTGGCTAGCCTAGTTTGGCTCAGCTGATGGCTATGGACTTGTCTGTTGAGCTGGAAGAAGATCCCTCTACTGTTGAGCTTCTTTGTAGCCTCACATATCAAAGCCAAAAAGTAGAGTATGTGGTCTTTCTAACATGCCTGTGTGCAAATCTTCACAAACTGTGTGTTAAAATAGTAAGATTATTTTCCTAGGACTTTATACTTCCTGGGCAGACGTCCATGATGAAATTACAGCCATATAACATGTCTTAAAGCTTGTCTCATACGTTGTAACTTTTGACCATGAATTAGAAATAAGATCTGTAACTTCAGCATTAGACGTTGTTTTAAAAATGTAATCATTAAAATATGAAATCACTTTCAGACACCGCAACCCAATGATCATTAAAGACAAAATCATCATAATAGCTATCAAGGTTTTAACGTTTCTGTTAATGACATGTATGACATTTGCTCACACTGAGAGGGTTTGCACACATTTTGGAGAATAAGCTCAAACTTCAAAGTGATGCTAGCAAATTGGAAAAACCATTACAAAAAATGTGGATACCTGCAAACTTCTATATACAAGAAGGAAAAATATCAGCTGCTGAAATACAGTATAGGAGTGAGTTATTAGAGAAATTAGAGAGAAAAGAAACCGAGGAATGATTGGATCACAAGCTGAACTTCAATCGCAGATGTCTGGCTGCTGCAGGAAAGGTAGGAGTGATTACAGGAGGCAGTGAGTGCGGACACATCTGTCCTTCTCAGTGGTGGTGAGACCTCATCCAGAGTACTGTAACTGATAACCTGGTGCTGCAGGTCAAGGTGGCCGTGGATCAGCTGGGGACACATCAGAGGAGAGCAACAAGAGAGACCAGAGAGCTCAAAAATATGACCTGTGAAGAAGGGTGGGAGAAACTGGAGTTACTGGAGCAGTGTGAGTGGGAGAGAAATGAAACCCCTCTTTACCTAAGCAGGTGTCTCAGGAGCTTTCATGGTAGAGTGGGTGCTTCCAGAGTACTCAAAAGGCACTTTCTGAATTAGCTGCCAGCAAAGGTTTGCTGGCAAACAGTTTTGGACTTAATGCCCATGTTACCTAAATCAATCCTTTAATCTGCCCAGATGATCTAGAGGAAGAAGCATTCAAACTTTGGTACATCCTCATGCAATTATTTTGCATGCTGCATGTGAGAGAAATTCTTGAGGACCCTGACTATTTGATTTTCCTGGTAATGGAATTTTGATGCAAAAAAGTATCTGTATAAAATCCTTGTTCTTTTCAGCAAATGAAAAAAGTTACCTGCAAGCCTACAATATTTTAGAAGCATAAGTTCTAACAAAAGAGCAATTAGTCCAACAGTATACGAGTCCTACATAAAAAAAAAAAAAAAAATCTTGCTTTATACATAATTTCATTTCTACTGTGTTCAAGTCTTCTTCTTATGATGGCTAAATAACAAGAAAAAAGAGTGGGGAAAAACTTATGGAGAACAAAACAGTTTCCTTAAGTATGCTATCCRTRTATAATAAAATGTAATATGCAGGCTGCGGTAAATTTAACCCCTTATTAATACGAAGGAGAAAAATGAGAACAGTCTACGAGTGCCGTTAACGGGCATTCATTTAGCACAGATTGCAATTACAATCTATGCAGCAGTTCCTAGCTGTTCTACTGAGCTATGAATGGAGTTTATGTCGCAATTCACAATTTGAAGAGTATAGAACAAGAATGAAAATTATGCTCCTTCTTGTCAAATGACTAACAATACAATTTAAAGACATATTAAACGTTAAACAACTAATCTTGCAAAATGTTAAATTCTTCAAGTTCCATTTGAAATCTTAAGGGCTTAGCAAACCGCACCATGAATGTCTCTGATCAGGCAAAGGTCTGACCAATCGATGAGACCAACTCGAACTTCTCTGCCATTAGCTGTTCATCAGTCATTGTTTTCCCAGTCAATTAACGTATAATAATGAAGGTTATTTTTTTCAGTCAGTCACACCAGATATTTCTCAAAAAGCTTTACTAGGATTTAATCACGCCTTTTACAAATCACCTTTGTTTTCAGAAGCAGCAAACGATAAATCCTCATTTTCCTAGATGTCACATTAGACTGCATCTGTCACATCACACTGAGTGATGGACATAGCCAAACCCATTGCTTCTTAATCTGTTTCCCTATTTACTGTTCAAAGACACTTTGAAACTTTCAGTTAATCAAAGCTAACACAGACCTTTCTATTTGGTTTCACACATGATTTGTAGAAATTGCTGAGAGTATGGGTCAAGCCACCAGCTCCACAGTCATGAACCACTAGGATAATTGGCTTTATGCTGAATAAGCCGGTCTCAGAGAAGGCTGCCTTTTCATCCCTACCTGAAAAAGCATGAAGAAACAGCAAACTTTGCATCAAAAAAAGTTCACACTCACAAATTCAAAGGAAAAAAGAGGGTGCTGCATCACAGCTTGGCTTCCACCAGCATGCTTGACCTTGCAGGCTGCAAAATAAAAAATCCATGTAACTATGTTGGTAAGTAAACTGATTCAGGCTGACACAGTGGTGATGGAAGAAGTGATATACATAGAACATCAAGCTGTCATTTCTATAAAATGATTTTTTTTTAAACTAGCAGCACTTTAGAAAGTGCCTTAAAACACAGCAATCTTTCAGACAATTTTCTTATGTTATAACATCAAAAACAAAAAGGGATGAAGGCTGTATTGAAGTGCTAAAGGACAAAAAAAGGGCATTCTGAAAATCTTCAGTACTGTAATAACAAATGCAACAGTTACTATTCATATAAGATTGGAAAAAAAGAAATACGAAACTTATTATAAGCTTCATGACTGTTTACTAAATTTAAACATCCCTATATTTAACTTTCAGCACTTTCAGCTTCAGTTCAGTTACATTCAAGCTGTATTCATTTTAAACAACCTTTAAACCAAAATATGATATAAAAACATCATTAAGTGCTGGTAATACTTGAGCCTTGCAAGCAAGTAAGCATTCTTGTTCAAATATAACCGTCTATTACTTCCATGAGAAACTCTGAAAAGTACAGTTCTCTCATGTAAATAATGGTGTAGTTGCTACCAACCTATCATTAATCTCAGTGGAGCGTAGACACTTCTGAATACTTCAGGCAACCACATACCACATCGCCTAACTAAGGGATTAGGTGCCTATTTAGCTTTAAAAATACRACGTGTATTCTCCTAATCTACATCTGTTTTATGGGATTATAGTATCTCGCTCACAGGTAAATCTCAATACCTATTTGCAAATGTTTCATTAGACTCCTATGAAAAGTTAGAAAGAAGAGTGAAGTATTGCTGCTATTTCAATTCCAGTATGGAATTTATTTTTTTACCAGTGATGGAAATTATCAATTATACTAGCACTTACAGTTAATTATTGTTAATATAACTGGGATTTATTATCTGCAGGTAGGACTTCAGCACTACTTTTAAAACTTATGCTTATAGCTGTCTGCTATAGTTTGAAAATCATCATCATTTTATAATTAACATGCAGGGTATTAAACAAATTTAATCTTTTAATGCTAATATTTTATGAAAGAGCAAGAGGAAAGATTTTCCCACAAAATAGAAATCAGAATTATTTAAATCCAAAGCCCAAGCAATCACACAGTTCATTTTAACTAAAATAAATCAGTAAGAATCAAGCGGGAGCTCTAGACTGAAGGGAGGGAAGACGAAGGAGAGCACTTGGGGCCAGATGGATGGTTCAGACGGAGCTGGGGTATAGAGGGTGCAGCCTTATAGCACGTATGTTGCTCCCTGTGTGTGAACTGGGATGCAGCCATAGCAGTTGAGACAAAGGTGTAGCAACAATAACTTTTCTTGAACTTTTTACGTGATGGGGATGATGTTTTATTATGAAGCTAAAAGTTGCGTTCCCGTGAGGTTAACAGAAATTAGCTGCTGGTGGGTATTCCCTACATGAAAACAAAAACACCACGGTAGCAAAAGGAATCCTCGGTGTTAGAAGAGAAAACAAAGCCGTTAAAGTGTTGTTAAATATAACCTTCAGACTAGGGGAAACTATTATTTTAATTGACTGTATGATATTTATGAGGCGTCACAGGCAAAAACAAGAAAAACAGAGAGATGCTTAATTTTTCTCTTTTGTCTCCCGTTACTGACACCAGTCCAAAGGCTGGGAAACTCTCRGAGCAATGTAAAGCAGCAGAGGAGCTTGTGTACAAGACAATCAGGGAATGGGTTTGGACCTGATTATCAGCAGGAGCAATTTTCTCCTGGAATCTGTAACAACTCAGATCTAGACTTTTCGTTTTCGACAAAGTACCAGCTCACAGAATATAAAATAGTTGTTACATAAACCATAACAGCAATGAAAGCAACCACAGCGTTACTGAGGAAAAACATAGCAACAGCATATATTTTATGGAGGCGACGACTATCTTGCCCCCCTCGTGTTACATGCCATTTAGATATTCCTCCCAGAGCACATGCTGCTATAAAACTCTTACTGCATTGCATTTCTTCTTTTGCAGTGTAATATCCACTACTATAGTTTTATGTTTGTATATAGGGTGTAAAAGCTCAGCCAGAGGAAAATAAGATGGAGCTGGTCCAAACGTTACATTGTCCTTTTGAAAGGCAGAATACAGCAGTAGACAAGTCACTGTCTGCTGCTTCTCTCACCCACCATTGAATGATAATGATAGTACAGGACCTTCAATAGGAGACAGTCTCAAAGAAGCATGCAAAGGACCCAAGGTGAACGGGTCCAGCTGCAGAGGACAAGAAATTTCATGGCATCATAGAATTTGACTTGATAAAATAAAGCTTTTCATATATCCATCTTAGAGCCATTGCAGACATCATGGGTAAAATTTTGTGTAGCTGCTATGTGAACCATAAATAGTTAAGTCAAAAACAATTAACTCAACCTGAAAGAGGTTTTTCCAGCTTTGGTATATAAATGAGCCTTCGTAGACTGTAAGCACTGTAGGAGATAGTCTGCACAACCTTGTCTTCTGTTTTAAGTCTGCAGTAGTCAGGTGTACATTCACATTTCAAAGAAAAAGAAAGCCGTGTATTGATGTGTCTCTCCTATTAAAATATCTTTTCTCACTAGTGATCAGACTGAAACCAGCAGTGAAAAGTTCATAATCATCGTGACTATAACAAACATGCATTATCATTTATTCTCAAATCAGTTCAGTCTGGAAAAGATTCCATGAGAGTGGTAAATAGTTATGCTGGGAAAAGCATAAGAGCGAAAGAATACACTAGAATACACTAATTCACTTTGATCTGCAGTTGTTGTAAAGTAACCAACATCTGTGTTAAATTCACTTTATTTTACCTTGTGGAGCAAGTACTGCTTTAAGCGCTGCAAATTAAAAACGAATCTCTAAGAACAACCCAAGCTCTTTTCACTGGATTCGTAAAACAGCTGTCGGGGGAGATGCGTTGAGCTCAGGAGAATGAGACCCACAGTCCTTCACGGCAGGTATTAAAATTCCCAAAGAAATTAGGAGCAGTGTCCCCCAGAGTACATCCAGGGGAAGATCCGGAAGGATAAAGGGAAACACAATAAGGAGTATGACAAAATCTGAGCAACGGGTGCTCAGGCTCAGATTTCTTAGGAGATAAGAGTTATCCAGAATTTGTCAGGAATATATTCATCCTGCTTGGAGAAAAATACCGCACGCTTAGAAGAGTCCTGACTATAGGACAACTGCCCCACTCACCAGGCTAATGTAGCTCCAGGAACCTGAAAACTGAATTTTCTCTTTCAGATACCAGAATCATTTGACCCGGCTGCTCAATAAAAAGAGGAGGTTTTCATTTACAAAAATTGATCGCCCTAATGATCCAGAAAACAGGCAAAGGAGGAAAAGTATGCTCTGCGACCCGCCTCTGAGAGGAGACAAATACAACAAATGGCACGTTGATTTTATTCTTTAAGTGGATTTCTCCTTAACTTAATGTTGCCTACCAGGGTGGATTTATCAGATCTGCACAAACGGCCTGAACTGCTGAGGAGCAGGATGACTTTCCTATCCGCTTAACATCACAGGACTGCACAAACACTGGCAGACCGCATTAGGGAAATCGTGTCCGTTGGGGGAAACAAAATTCCGGTCTTTTAAATTGTTGGCTTCACTGTAGTCACATCACTTCAAAATATTCATAAAGCCACAAATTCTTTTTCATGAAAGAAGCAACACTGTCTTCTCTTTCTTGTTGTCTTCTGAAGAGACAGTAAATGCTAACATGTCTTTGAAATGCTTTCAGGGCTGGAGCCAGAGGCAGAGGTCCGTATTTAGCGGAGTGTTTTGCTATGAACATGTTGCAGCAATACCAGATTTCAGCTTAGTTGCAAGGTACATGCAGACCCAAATGTGTTGCTTTGTGGTCCAAGTCCTCCATGTCTTGAAAACTTGACACCACAGGCACCAAAGTGACACCACTCTTCCCACATAGGACGTTTCAGAAAAATAACTCATAGGAGAGGTAGAGTTGCAGCTGCTCTTCAGGCTTCTAGGGCAAAGGACACCTGGAGATCACAGCAGCACTAAAACGAGAAAGAAGTCACCTCCAAGGTATGTTTAGCAATAGATAGCCCGTGCCTGTGATTATATGGGGCTTGGAGCAAGCACCAAGCCTTCAGGAATGGCAGCCACCAACTGAAAAGAAACCACAAGATCATTTTGCAGGCAGCCGGTTGCAGAGGTCTCCTTCCTGAGGAAGGGGTTTCTTTGGACTGGTAGTCCAACGAGTAGAACAACATATTACGGATCACAAGCAACAACTTATTTTATATTCTTTACTAGGAACCACTATGATAGTTGAGAGTGCATCCGTACATTTTATATACGCTAATAAGACCCTAATATTAATAGTATAATAATAATAATTCAAAAATGATAGGAATTCTCTAACACACAAGGTGAGGGAATTCAAGAACTCCAGCGTAAAGCAGGATTAAATGGATCCAGTGCTCTGTTCCCGAGAACYGCCAGCATGATGGACATTGGTTTAGAGCCCTTGTTCAGAAACCTATCACCACACAAGTATCTAAGAATTACCACATATTCAAACATGCAATTTTAAAGCCAAATAGAAATGGGTTTGACCAGGAGGGGGAGGACGGAGGTACTTCAGATGCAGATTCTTAAAAAAGTCTCTGTTTTAATTTTTTGTTCTGTTTTCTAATTATTTTTGTTAAATGGCAGTTTCTGTTGGTTGTATACTTACAAGCTAGCTGAAAAAAATTTATTCAAATTTTATCAGAAAGAAATCAGCCAGTGAATAACCTGGAAAAGTCATTTTAATAGAAGATGAAAGCAATTAAAAACCATCCTTTGGCATTAATATGTTTATGCCAATTTACTTGTAGCTAGTATTAGTTACTCCAGTCACAGCATCTGGTAATGTAGGAAGCACTAAGATGAGCAAAGGCAGTATATATAGTCTCACTTTTTTTTTTTTTTTTTTTTTTTTAAGTTTTATCAACCCATTTTGCCTCTTCCCTGTTTGCCCTACTAATGATTTTTGTATTTCTTAATTTAAGACATTTAAAAACACTATTAGTCCATAATGAAAAACAAACAAACAAACAAAACCAAACAAAACAACCCCAAACCCTAATGGCAAACCAAATAGATTTCAAGACATGTGAAAAAAGGCCCTAAAATGTCCAGAGGGGCTGTCTGGTCAGTGTTTCTGTTCCTCTCTATCACAAGCTAGCAAGGAACAAAACCCTGTCATTGCGATTTTTCACACATTTTATGTGTGTGTGTACTTTGCAGCTGAAGTCTCATCCACTGGCCCAGAGCAATCCTGGCTGTTACTGATACAGAGCAAGTAGTAATACACAAAATAGAAGACAAACTCATGGAAAACAGCAAACTACTTCCACAGACAGGCATCCCACAGGTTTTGCTTGCTCTACAAAACTCCCCGAAGGCGTGCTGGAGCGGGGCGCTTCCTCCCACCGTGGCTGTGAAAGATGCTCTGCTGCATCCGCAGCCGCTCCCTGCCAGTGCTCGCCTRGAGCACCGCACCTCTCCGTTCTCCCTTTCCTCCCAGAAAAAAGGCCAAAGCTATTGTGAAAATATGTAAATACTACGTGAAGCATTGACAAGTCTATTCCAAATAAACTCAGGTGAACTCCCCCACTTTGCTATGCTGTGTATTACGCTAAAAGCTCAAGCAGAAGCCACTGTGCATTTGAGGTTTATATTCTGCTGCTAAAGAAAAGAGAAAAAAAAAAAAAAAAAAAAAAAAAAAAAAAAAGGAAAAAGACAGACCTTGATACTTCTTACCAGACACAGAGCTTCACAGACAGGACAGGGAGAAGCAGCAGGGAGCCGACAGATCGTGTCTCCCTGCAGGAACCCAGCAACTGCTCCCTGCAAAAAGGCAGCGTGCTGCAACCGGATTCTCCCTCCCTGCGGTTTTCAGCTTCTACAGATTAGAGCTGGTACAGAAATAGTTTGAGGACATAAATGTGCAGCTGAAAAATAGAGCCACTGAGTACAGAAGCTGAATCCATAAGGGCTTTTTGTTAATTTTGGAGGTAGGGAAGGATGGAGAGAAGGGGAGAGAGGTGAACGTGGGCATTTGGTTCTTGCTTTTTAGCACAGGTTGGAAACAGGTGCTTCCCGTCGGAGAGGATAGCTGGGGCCTGGGAGACATTTAGTAATCTCTAATGGTTAGTAAATGTTCACCTGAGTAAACTAAAATAAGATCAATAAGGAATGACAAGGTAAAGTGACAAGCTCAGCGTAGGAACGAGGGGCTTTTAGTGAACTAGAAAGTGTATATATTGCACTAGAGTATATGTTGTGTGATGTCTAAATTATTTATAAACAACAAATAATCAAGTGTTCTTAAGTGAAAAGCAGCTAAATGATTAAGAAACAGATTCCTAGCCCACACTGTGTTGACTCAACTCCTCTGAGCAGGACCCAGCTTTCAGGGAAGGCAGGCTCCAGACTCGTGCTCACMGCCTCTGAAAAACTCAACCTAATGAGTCACATTTTAATATCTTCAGGCTGCAGCATATTTTTAAAAAGTTGGAAACCATCTTTAAAACTGCTTGCCTGGAATTTCAAAGAGCACTTTAGAGCAATTTCCTAAATAAGAGTTTCAAAATTTGCCAGGGATTATTCTGAATTAATTCAGCAGAAGAAGTTGTGCTTCCCGTCTCTTTCCCTGGCAGTACATTGACCAATACCCCTGCTTAGAAACCCTTTTCCTCTCTTCCAGAGCACAGGACCAAGTTTGAGGTAAATCGTTTACATAAATCCATAATGCATCCACCAAGCCCTTAGTTCTCAACGGTATTATAATGCTAATAGAGAAATGACAAAGCAGTAGTTTTATCTTCCTGGACCCAACACCTCTATACTTGACATCCATAGCCCTGAACGATAGATACAGCTGCAGGCTTTCCATTGTAGTATTTTCATAATCCTTGCTTCTGGGAATTTACGGTCTAAAGCTGTCTGCTAAGGACTGTAAAAATGTTTTACTAAAGCAAGTTAGTCTTAAAATGTTGAAGATGGCCCTATTTTACGAATGGACGCTTAAACTGATACTTAGCGAGCCACAGACAGCACTTGCAGAACAGCTCATGGCTGCATTCTTAAGCACTGTAGGGCCAAATCAGCACCCCAGATTTCACTCTGTAAACCGCAAATTGCAGGAATAACACACAACGCGTGCCAGTCCTGCTGGGTCTACCACCCTGCTCCAACAAAGTTGGTGACAGATAAACAACTATTAAGGCTCACGACCAGGACATATACATGCAATCCTCTCTTTCTTGATGAAAAAGTACTACAACCTTTTTTTTTTGTCCTCTCTGCCATAGAACAGAATTCACAGGGGCAACATATGAGCCTGACCCACCGGCAGGTGACTGTGCAGAGGAACAGCTCTCTACCTTTGTGTCCTGACCCTTTTTGGCCAACAAAACTATMGTTATCCCAGCACTCTTCTCTATACCATTTTTCTAGGATAAAGGGTGGTTGAGGCAATTTCTTCTCCTTCATAATTTGGGTCTCTTTAAAGTACAGAAAAGACAAAATAAAGCCAGTGGGCTTTCTCCTAGGAAGGAATGTGATAGGGGTCTGGACCCCTATCATTTCGAAACCTTCTCAAAAGGTTTCTTCCAGGCAGTAACAAGCAGAGAGGTAAATTCCTTCCTCATACAGATCCAATGGCTTAACACAGAGATGTAGGAACAGCACCAAGAACTATAAACATGCTGCCACAAAGTCCCTGCTAGCAGAGAAGTAATAATTTTTCATAACATTTTGAGTCTTCTCCCCATGCCACGACACTTTAAATACAGACAAAAGCTTGGATTTTAATTCTGGAAATACAGGGATCTATAGCACAACTATCTTACCTTCAAAATGCTATATGAAGAAGCTAGGAATTGAAGTCCAAGAAAGAGCATCCATGGGTCTGATATATGGTAACCAAAAGAAGCTCTGAAAACGGAATTAAAGAATGGACTGACACCTGCAACGTACTCTATGTGCATCTAAAACACGTCACACATTATTTTTTCCTTAATTTTGTTTCCATTCCAGAGTAGGAGGATAAGAAGAATACCCAGGCAGTCTAATTCAAGCTGCTGAGCACTCAGAACTGCTAACTGCCTTCCAGATATGTCCACCTCTCTCCATCAGCTGTAAGAGAAGCTTAGACTCCTTACTTCACTCCTTTAAATTGTGCTTCAAAGTTTGCTCCATTTTTTGACAGTTRCAGGAACCTTTTTTTCCCTTTTCTTAAGAGCTGTTATTGTAAATGACCTTACATGGCACCATGCGTCCTTTGAAACTTTTAGCAATAATTGATCAATTTTCCAACATTTAGAGGGTGGGGGGGTTAATGTTTTTTTGCATTACTGGAGCTGGGCACACAATACATCTGAAAGCAGTTAATCCAATTGTCTTTCACCCAGAGGTTAGATATTCCCGAAACAACGTTTTAGAAAATGTAGTCTAAATGAGCAGTGACCTGCATACACAACAGCCGTCCTCATCCAGGCATCTGTATAGATCACATTTCCCTTTGCGGGAAACGACGTAGGATACAAAAGCCTCGTTGTACGACTCGGAAAAAGAACAGAATCTCAGGCTTTTGGGGATAGCTACCCCAAATGCTGTTAAAGGAGCTGATCTCTCCAAACTAAGAGATTTTAAACACCAGAGTCCAGCACAACAGTTTCCTCAATTACTTGCACCATAGCCTACGGCCATTTCCACCATTGGGGAACTGCTCAGGAAATGTAGGAGCAGGACAACGTTTTGCACACCGGGAATGTACCACCTTTTATGGCTGAAACATCAAGTCTAATTTGCCACTGGCAACTCGTATAAACTAAGTAATCTCATATCAAGAAAATAACATTGCTGCAGAACAAAATAAAACTATAGTTTGACCCAATTTCAGATTCCCTTGACAAATTTTAGAGGATAAAAACAAAAGTTGATTTTTACAAAGTAAAAAAAAAAAATGCATAACATTAACACGAAACATTTAAGTTAAAATGGAATTAAATGGAAGATTTGGAACTATGCAAAAAACCCTCAGCTCTTGTTAGTATAATGTTGAAACATTGTCCCTCTAGGTGCTCTTAAATGAATAAAGCCAGTAACGCTGCTGATGAATCACCTACTAAAACATCTCGGCTACAGACCAGGTACAGAGGGGATGTAAAAGCAGTCAAATTCTGAAATCTTAATCACGTACTGGCTTTATATTTATTAAAGTTAGTTGTGGGAAACAGAGGTAACAATTCATCAAATAAACCACTTTAAGACCTTTTCATGCATCTGTCAGACTTTTCCCTGCATGGTCTGTGCTGTGCCCACCAGAAGACAGAGTCCCATCACCCAGGTACCGGAGCTGCTGAAAAGCGAGGGACAAGGGAGGGAGGGAAGGAGGGAGAGAGAAAGGAGGGAAATAGCATGGTAGAAAGTTTCATTTAGGTGAATGTTGCTTTGTTTATAAAAGGCCCAACTAAAGTAGTACCCAGTTATTTAGGCACAGGTGACAAAGGAAGGTCATTTTTATCTATAAGCATTRAGGAATAGATAATATGAAACACCCCTTCCTTTCCCTAGGAGCTCTGGTCCTTTCCATATTTAAACACTACAGGAAAAAAATCCTTCTGCTCCCAGTGGGCTCTCCCCTTTTCCATAACAGAAAGCTTCAAAACTACGAGGTGCCCTTCAGAGGTTTGCAAACCCATCTCATTTCCAAAAAATATTCATAGAAAATGCAACTCGAGACGTTTCCAACCAGAGCTGACCTGCGTAAAAAACCTGAGCAGCTGAACACCAGGGATCTCCCAAAAATCCCTGARGTGTCCTTCTGGTTCAGAAAACCTCACCAGCTTACAACCATCTGCTGGTAAGTAAGGATGCACCTCCCAGCTCAGACCATACTATCCTGTAGACTAATAAACCTAACTCTATTATTTTTTCAATGCATGTTGAAAAATATCTAGGACATGACAAAAAGAGCACCTACGTATTTCCTTCAAATCGTACTTGGCAATCCTACTCGAAGTTTTACAAAACACGCGTATGTACGCGCACGCACGCGCTTTTTGTGTATGGATATCTTCATTGCAGTTACCAGCAGGTGTTCTGCTTTCCCCCACCTGTACCAGGAACATTGCTGCTTGCATTTAGATGCAGATTTACAGGTAAATGGGAATACCAGGCAAGGAGTTGCCAATGGAAAACTAGAATATGATAGCTACTTAAAGAGATTAACTTTCTTATTATTGTGTGACTGCACACTGTAATTCAAACAGCTGGTAGCCTCATTTCTGTAACTACAGAAAATTAAACTGGGAGAGAAAGCTCCTTTTTGTGCTGTTGTTTTCATGGCTACAAGACTTGGTTATGTGCCTTTTGTGCCTGTGGTCCTGTACAGGAGGCTCAGCATTTAAAGGGCAAGAGCAGTTGTTTCCCCTATAAAATTTGCTTTTCTTTAATTTGCTAGAAAAGCAGTCCTGTAAAAGCCTTCAGGTAATCTAAACTAATTTGCAACAGCTATGTTAACACCTCACCTTTCCCTTACACAACAAAGGCAGGCAATAAATGCAGCAAAATTAAATTTTCTTTGTTTTAATAGGTTTTTCACTCTAGGCTGCTAATTTTTACAACAACAGATTTATAATTTATGAAAACATATGTAAAACACTGCTGTATATGTTATGAAAAGCAAGAGTAACTCGTTTTGCTGACAGCGGAGACCCAATCTGTTCCACTCCTCACACTTCTCTAGAATTTTGTGCAGCATTAATTTCAGCTTTCGTAACATTACTGCTGGGTTAAAGTTGTTTTCATATGAACATTTGGAGCAAAACTGTCTTGGAGCATAAAGAAAATGAAACCTTTTTTTCCTCTGTTATAAAATCATCTTTAAGCTCCTTTAAACTCTACTGTTAAAGCAGTTACTGTGGGTTAAATTAGCCCATCTTTACTGAGGGACAGGCAGCCACCTTTTTTAGAGAAAACTATTTCCATGTGGGTACCTCAGGGGTGTTTAAAAATCCATGCAGAGTATCTTTTACTCATGTTCAAATTAACTATACGAATTGGAGAAACTCAGCATGTATCATTAGCTTTGGAATTAGTTACTTTCCTTTCAAAGCATGAGTAATTTGTGTGCCTTCCTATTCCATATGGGATCTATGAGCCTTTTATTGAAGTAACAGCTAGAGAAAGGTAATTACTGGAGAAAAACATAGGAGAACTTAAACAGATAATASGTTATGTAAAAATCTGAGGCTTATCGTTTCTAAGGAAGATTTTTCCCATCAACCTCAGCAAAGTGCTAAGGGTTTGCCTTAACTGGTGGGCTAGATTGAAACTCTGACTCATGGGACAGGAACCAAGACGTGGCTCAAGCGAAGAGAAGCCACAAGAGTGGGGAAAAAAAAAAAAAAAATTGAAGTCGAGAAAACATGACCAACAAAGGAAGATTGAGAAAACTGGGGATGTCTGGTTTGCAGATGCCTAAGGGGAGGGATGATAGCGTTCTGCCAGTGTATTAAAGGTAACTAAAATGGTCAGGAATAAACTCTTCTCCATGGTCCCCGGGGAGAAAACTACAACTGATGAGCTGAAATCACAGCCAGAGGGAATTAGGTTAGACACTAAGAAAAATTTCCTAATGGTATTAGGCACAGGAACAGATTGCCCATGGAGGCTACGGACTTTYGTTCAGCAGAAAACCTTACAATAGGTAACGCAAACATCTGTTGAGAACAGTTTTGATGCAATGKTGTTGATGCAGCGGGATGAATTGAATGACTTTCCACACCTATTTTCTACATGTAAATCAAGGCTGCTCTATTCACCAAACCAAGCTCTCGTTTCCAACAAGACCACTATAACCACTGTACTCCCTTTTTGGCAATTTGACAATGGCCTCGCATATGAACAAGTATCTCCCCCAAGCACAAATCCCCCTTTCTCACCTTGACGAGAGCTGCAGGACGGCGACCAGCCAGCAGCACCCGGTGGCTTCCTCGTCTTACTGCAACAGTCGGTTCCCACCTGGCAGTGAGATTCTTACCTGTAGCCCCAATGTTATCCGTGTCAGCCCCATCTTAGAGCATTTCTAAGCTCAGTACAGAAGTTTTCCTCTTGTTGACAGTGTGGTGATTTGGATTAAAATCTATCAGAGTAGAAAATACCTTAGACTGTAGAAAATACAAACTAATTTATTTGTACCCATTTGACTCAGACCTGTAGCTCTATATTTGCACTGACACGAGAGGCTAACACAAATATTAAACCTACAAAATAATGACCTGATACTGAAATCAACTCAATGAAAATACTTAGGACTGTCAATTCCCTTACAATGAATGACTGAAGACCATTTACTATTGCAAAAGAGAAATCTGGAGAAATGGTTTGTATTTCTGGTTTAGCCCTGATCACTAGTGTAAGTTAAACAAGTTCTTGGACCCTCTGTGCACATCATATTATCAGTATTAGAAGTTTTCTGGAGGTGGGACACTCTCTTAACATGATGTGTCCAATACCCATCCCAATGGATATTTCAGGTACATAGTTCAAATTACTTAATATTACGATTGTCTTCAGTTGAGAGAAAACACTGCTTGACACAGCTACCAAGCAGTCACATTTTGTTGGGTCCTAAAAATGTATATTCTTCTCAGTTTTACTGAAATACATTCAGAAGATAAAAGCCTACCAGAGAAGGTGCATAAAACATTGTTCAGTGCAGTAAGGTAAACAGAGCAGTTGGTTGCTTTACTGTTCTTTGGTGGTACATAGGTATTTGGAGTTAGATATGTGAAAAGCTGAGTAAGCAGAACAAAAAAAGTTAGTAAAATGCAAAAGGAAATGTGGTCAACAGCTCACTAAAGCAGTATTATTCACCTGGACTTTGACTATTTAGTTCAGTTAAATTCATGATCCGTAAAATAGAGAACAATAAAATCAATTTTTTTTTTTTGTTGCTGTGTTGAATTAAAGTATTACTAATCATGCTTGAGAAAACATTGCTCTTACTTAGACACTGTTGTAGTTTTTTTTTAATCAGGAAGCTAAGCAATTGCAGATATTATTTCCCCTTGACAAGTTTCAACCCAAATCTTTCTTAATGCCTTAGTACCTTAAAGACTCCCATGAGCACAAAATGCCAAGCTCTAGCATCAAGACACAGGACCCAAACTATTACACATTCAAAAACTACACAATGCTTTAGTTTAAGTCCTTTGGGTTTCAGCCCAAAGTAGAGCCGCAGCTGATGAAAGCAATCCCTTGCAGGCACTCTGTGCCATTCCCCTGCCCTCGCAGCTGGAGGGTACAAGCACATCGTGTCAGGCAGCACGAGCATGTGGCGCATGGGCAGGACAGGCAGCAGGGTGGAGATCTGGGCCCCGATATCTCCTTCTGGTCTCCTGCTTTCATGGTCACTGTTCCTCAACCGTACCACTTTGAGGTTCTCTCTGCGGTGAGGCTTTGCATTTTCTTGTTTTCCATTATATTCTGTACTGCTGACATTTCTATTGTTATTTCTCTTATTCTTTCCCCTTCTCCAGAGAAAAGTTAGAAATTTCCAATGGTAAACTTCATCCTTGCCCTTGAGTGTGCTTCTAGAGCAGCACAGCTAGGGAGATTGCGCTGTGGCCAACCCACAAACTAGAGCTGAAAGGATGGGGAGGCAGTACAGCGGTACGGCATACCTGTCTGTGTCGCCTTACAGACACTCCTGCTTTTGTCGCACTGTTTGGAAGAGACATTTCTTTTGAAAACAGCTCTGTCACAGGTGAAAGAAATCTACTCTCAACATGCATTAACAGCAAAAAAAATCCAAACCCCTATAATCTTCATGGCTTCAATGCTCATTTACAAAGCGCCGATCACGCTGTAATCTAGGTGCYGTACCCCATTCAAATGCAAGTCTTTAATAAAGGTACAGTTGCTCCCAGTATCTTTTATACCTGTAATTTTAGGCTMCTGGCTTTAAATATAAAAAGCTAGATGTCCTGTTGTTACATTAATATATTGCCCTCATTTCTGCATTAACTCAAGTGATTCTCTTAGCCGACTTCACCCTTTCGGTGATAACACCCCCATGGTGTCTAAATGGAAGGTAACTACTTATACGTGAGTTAAGGGGGACTGATGAATTGCAAATAAGGATGACTTACGCAGCAACAGCGCAGAGAGCCAGTACACGTAAGTGGTTTTGAACTACAGGTGTCTGACAAGTGTTCTTTTGCATTTCCCCCTATAGCTTCAAAGTCAAAATTCATCCATTTTGTCCTTTAGTAAAATTTAAATGACTGCCCCATACCTAGCAGTTTGATAAGTGAGACTGTTCTCATTTTCAGGCTAGGAAGGGTTTCCGAAGTAAACATCTGGAAAAAAATAAAAATCAGTCCTCACCCAGCCCTTCAAGCAGAAGAGAACTTTGCTACAACCGCAATTTTGCCATGTACGAGAGCCGTTTGCTGCTGATGAGGTTTGCCCTCGCCGCTCATCCCTGCTGGAGCCGTTTGCTCTCAATGTGTTTGTTATTGATGCAGCTTGCCATCGGCCTCCGCTTCTATCTTGGGATTCGCACCAGCCTCGTACACAATACTCCTTGCTCCTAGCACCATCGACTGTCAGATAAATGCACTTTTCTCGTTAATAGGGTATCAGGCTGGCATTAAGTTTTTGAAGACTGAAGAAACCTGCTGTGTTAGAGGGAACTTGGTAACCCATCTGCTATCAGGTGGTGGCTGCAGCATTGCAACGTTGAGGACCAAGGAGGTGCAATGCTATGCAAGGTGGCTTTTATACAAGTACAGACAGCATTATCCTCACCAAAACAAACAACCCTGCGTGATGTTGGTGATACTTGCTGCTTTATCACTTGTTTCTAATAAAACCTTGCAGTCTTTAGAAAATCTGTCTCCAGCTGTATTCCAGGTAGCTGTGTGCAACTCACGCAGCTCTGATACTCTAAGCAATAGATATGGCTGTAAATAGCAACTTCTCATCACAGTTTTAGTGTCATTTTTACAGAAATAGTAATGTAATCTAAGTTTTGAGGACACTTGTTCAAAAAGACAACTGTTTCAGAGTACTACTACTGTCAAAATATATTAATAATATTGTCCCTTAAATTTCAGCTGCATTTAGAAAATTGAAGGATTCTATCGATGCAAAAAACTTTGCATACACCAAATTACAAACTTTAGTGGAACAGATGGTTCCATAAATATTATACTAGTCAAATGCTAGAAACAGTCTATTAGTTTTAATACCTACATAGACCTTTACAGAAAACTACAGTCATAGAGTCGCAATACAGGCAAAAATATCATTAAAATGAATAGCCTCTGAAAGAGTAAGAAATTACTCAGTAACTTCAGAATCCCAATGAGGATGAATGACCTATAAGTGTCATCTGCTGATACAAGCAATTAAGTCAATGTCAAATAAGCAAAGTGACATATAATTTAGCTCTAGTGTTCCTAGTATATCATAGCAGTAAGTAAAACACAAACATAAGGCTATCATATCTCAAGAGCAAAAGAAATTAAGTTAATGAATCCTTAAAACACACACTTGGGACCATTTTTTAAAAGATTTCTAATCCTTAAATCCACTGTGCCTAAATGCAAATGAAACAGCATAGCCATAAAAATGGATAAACTTCAAACAATTAATTCAGATAAACATTTCAAAACGAATTTATAAAGCTTACCCCAATGTCTTGAACCAGTAAAACAAAAATTCAGTCTGGAAATTCTCTGTGAATCAGACTAATTCTGAGATTTCCAATAATGAGGTTCCTTCTGGTGGAAGGAAAGGCTATTTCAGTCATTTCAGCTAAGCTTCTACCTGACCAATATCCCAAACTAACCAAATATTTATCATAATTTTCAGAATCTGCCTCCTCTTACCAAAATTTTTTAGGTTGTTAATACAGCTCAACAAGTTTAGCATGCAAGCCATCACGTTGTGGATACTATGTTAGGATTATATTTTAAATAGCATTTTGACCAGAGCGATTCAGCCAAAGACTTCCTGAGGAGCACCTCCCCAGGACTCTGCAGGTTCACACGGGCGTATGGATCTGGGCTCGTATCACTGTCTGTTCAGCTGCTCATCGCAACAGGAACCCACTTCAGGTGTTCAGCCCATCCAGTGCATCCTTATACAGGGCTTCCTGAGTGGTAACAGAAGGTAAGTGGACACTTAAATGTTTTGCAAGATGGCATTTTATTAGAGGAGAGCTGTAAGAGCTGCAGAATTATTTCCTTTTTTTTTTTTTTTTCCTTGAATATGGAGAGAAATGTTGAATAAACGAGGAACCCTGTGGTCAGTGGAGTAGCAGTCTGACTGCTATCTGGTCCTGCCCTAACAGATGAACCCATCAAGTGGGAAGCTATTTTAATAAGCAAGAAGATATTTTTATGGTAATTTATGTATTTAAGAGGCAATGCCTCTGATGAAGTGTATTCCAACAGGTTTTGAAAATCATGAAGTCAGAATGCCTTTTTTTCTAGACAAACACTTCAAGAAGATACATTTTATGTTTCACAGATTAGCTGCTGCCATTTCTCATCCAGTTTAGCTCCAGCATATGTTAAGGTATTCCCTATTGTGTTTTTACAGCCACAAACAGTAAACTACCCAAAGCTCTAAGGAACAGAGTGAACAGCATGTGCGTTGTGTTTCATCACAGAAATCACAGAGAACATAAATCAGTGAAGTCATCTGTGTCATTTATCCACCTAATTGGGCTTCCCAAAAGGAAGAATTTTCCCTTTCCCCCTTTTAAGTTCATGGTACACCTTCTGATTTTGGATAYAGACGCATCGTCACTTAAAGAAGCATAAATAAAAAACATAAATCATGGGTGCAATAAAATGTGAGAAACATAACCTTCGTGGAAGCCTTATATAGTTAATGGCCTATCCTTTCAAGCTTAGATGCCAACATTTATATTTCCATTTCCAAATTAATATTTTGATCTGCAAAATAAAGTACATATTTGCAAGTCTCTTTGGATCCTTCTCTAGGTTCACTCTGGCACTTTGAATCCAGTCTAAGACATTCGTGGTATTATGCAGGCTGGCTCAGGTTCACAAAAAACGAGTCAAGACTACTCTTGGAAACACTTTCCTGAGCATCTGTCAAAGGAAAGAAAAAGCATTTCACATGATCCGTCAAAACTGTAAACTGGTCAGTTCAGCCTTTCTTAGACCTGCTCAAGCTTCTTCAGCAGCTAAGTGCCATCAGTGTATGTTTACCCTAGTCTTATAATATCAGAAGTTCGAAGCCTAAGTATTATTTTCAGTGATGTCCCTGATAGATTTCCACCGAGTTCGATAGGATTGATGTCAGGCCCATTTCACACATCACTGTTTAGTCTCCTTTTCTCTTGGCAACTAAACCAACATAACAGCACTCCTTCTGCTGCTCCTGTCCTGGCTCACGCTAAGGGTCGGCACTCCTGGAAAACCCTGTTCCTGTCTGACAGCTCCATATATCCATCCCCCATGGTCTTAGGAATAACATCAGGAAATCTATCCATATGGACAGAGGAAGAGATCATTCTTCTATATAGTTATACTTTTCAGGGCTAAGACTAAGGAATTTATGCTTAATTTAAGGAAAATCTAAGCAAGTTTCAGAAACAGAGGACCTGAATACATACTTGGATTTATTTTTATTGAATTATTTTTCAAGTTAACATTTCTGTAAGCTACAAGTCTCAATCTTTAACACCTTGCTTCTAGCATGCAAGTTCTGCAAGCGTCTTTTCAGAACCACAGCATCAGTTCCTTACGTAAATCAAGCCATTCAAAGATGCATCTATGAAGGCTGGAAGAGTAAAAGCTCTGTAATCAACTGTAAAAATGACCCATTCAAAGTTTTCAGATTTCACACTATACAAAATATTTGAGCTCAGCCTCTAAGCTACTATGGAATAATTCTTCAGCAGTTACCAGCGATCATTCTAAAGAAATTCAGCAATAATTTATGATAAATTGCCAAACTGAAGGGCTTGGTCATATTTAAGGAGATGGCTCTTTTGGTTTTGACCAGGCAGAAAACCAGCAGATAACATCTCAGTCACACAGCACTGGAGTCCCCTTTACAGGAGCAGGCAAGAGGGAATGCACAAGGTTTCATCCGTAAGGAAAGCTTGAGTGCACACCCCATTTTGGAAACTAACCACTATAACTCATTTTGTATGGAAAATATCTAGTTTAAAATCTGTGGAATAAAGGTTTAGTAATGATGACAGTGTAGTAAGTGACAATGTAGGAATCATAACACACGGGTCACTTGGGAGAAACACAGGAGAGCCTTGAAAGTCAGAAAAGAGACTTGAGATCTACTACAAATATCAGCAGGAGGAGTCATAAGTCAGAGGCTGGTATTTGCCATTTAAGCTGACAGATAAACATCAGGAACCAGGATGTCAAATAAAGAATCAAATGAAGACGCCAAATGAGAAGACAAAAAAACAGCACAGCAGATGGAGATAAATAACATGACTGTTTGCTGGAGACAGAGTGCCTGAGAATTACAGCTTATTCACTGAAAAATGGCAGCAGCCGCCTACGTAGCCACCGCAGGCTGCCTGTGCCCATGGCAGCATCTGCCAGCTGAAGGGGAGCAGGGCCATGTGCTGACATCCCCGCTCAGGGGTGAGGACCATCCCTGGTGACTGCTGACCACGCACATCTGTTCCTCTACGTCAAGGCAGAGCTTGAGGTTGGCTTGACTCRATGCACGAACCAAACCTGGAAACCCAGGGAACATTCAGCTGGGGTGCCAGGAGGCTGAGACCTGTGCCAAGCACAAACTAAACTGTTTTGGAACATGGTCATGCTGCGTAAAGGAGCAGACGATGAGCGGCTGACGGAGAAACGTGAAGCGCGGAGGAGACACCAGAGAAAAGCGTTTAACAGAGTCCCTGTGCTTTCCAAGTTTATCAGAGGTGCAATATTGTTTGCTGTTTTGCTATAAAAGAAAAAAAGTTTTCTATTTTTATTCAACTTATATGACAGAAAAGCTCTGCTGATTTTGACCAGGGGAATCCTCACAGCATACTGCTAGCACCAAACTGTTAATGATTACAGGAAAGTCCCCGACTAAAGCAATAAGAATAAAAGAAGCATCTGTCTCTGGATAAATTGCTGTCTTGAATTTCCTACCAGGAAACTTGATTGCATTTAACAGAGAAAAACTAAGTGACAGAGACAGTGCTAAACCAAAGTCCTTCCCAGAAAACACTGCGTCAAAAACAGGCCATGAGGAAGGGTGTGCACCAAAATACGATGCTCCCACTCCTTTCAGCTGCACCTGCACTCCAGTGCAGCAGAGCTGATCCCAGCAGCAGGCTGGGCAGCAAAGCCAGCCCCGAGAGGAGCTCTGCCTGCAGACTGGGAAGATTTACTCCCCAGAACAGCAGAGATGGCAGCACCACAGATCACGTTCAGCTGATTAATTGGACCAGAGCGGTTCAAAGGCCAGGAGGAAGCTGGTTGATATTTATCTCAGAAATACCTGCTTCCCAGGTATCTCCATGAGTGCTGAGGCACTTTGGCTGAAGAAAGATGAGAAGGCTGGGATAACAGGTGGTTCCTAGGCACAAGCCATACTATAAAAGCTCAACACAGTTCAGAAGAAAAAGAAGCAGATCTTCTACCAACAACTACCCGTAACTGACACTCTGCTACGATCTCCTGTTACTAACTAGCCAGCAGAAGAATGTTTCTCCTATTCCATCTCCCTTACGCTACCTTTACCTCACCGACTCTTCAGGTACAACTCAGCTGAGAACATCTCTCCTCCCCTGGGATGGCGTATTTATAAATGCCCCCTCCATCTTCAACCAGTTCATTTTACCATTTACAACTGTATGACTTAATTCAGTGAAACATTTCAGGACACAGTCTCACCACAGCAATTATACTGCACAACATACTGAAGAGTGACAGAGGGTCTGAGGTTGGAGGCACCTCTGGAGACCATCCAGTCCAACCCCTGATGGATCTGGGGCAGCCAGAGCAGGTTGCTCAAGGCCATAGCCAGTTGGGCTTTGACTATCTCCAAGGATAGAACTTGCATCACCTCATCGAGCAACCTGCCCCAGTGTTTGACCATCCTCACCACGAAATAGCGTTTTCCTATATTTAAATGGAATTTCCTGTATTTCTATTTGTGCCTGTTGCCTCTTGACTTTTCACTGGGCACCACTGAGAAGAGCCTGGCTCCATCCTCTGTCCTCCCACCCATCAGGTATTTATACACATGGATAAGATCCTCCTGAGACTCCTCTTCTCCCAGCTAAACAGTTCCAGAAACAAAACACAGAAGCAGAAATAAGGCATTTTGAACTTGAAAAGAAGCACTACTTGATTTTATGCCATATTACATTTTTATTGGAGATAGTTCTGCTTTCTTTGAATAAAATTTGATTTTAACAAGATCACTGTGCCATATGCATAACTAATCACATAAGGGCCTGTACACTTATTTAAGCACCACTGGTTTTGCAACATGCCCTCAATAAAGCTTAGTAGGCCACATACCCCAACTCTGACAAGCCAGACTTTGATTATTTAGAGTTGAATGGTTTCTTTGTTCTCTCTTAGTAAGAGATGTCACAGTCATCACAGCCTGATTGGTACTTTTCATTGAACAGGAGAGAAATTTGCACTTGTTATGTAGCCACTTATAAAGATTTTTGAAGGATGGAGAATTAGAAATGAAATATAAAGAACAGTAAATTAAAAATACAAGATAACCCAGCAATGAAAACAGGAACTGAAGAGGAGTTCTGTAAAGAAGTTCTTAAAAACATATTTCTGCACTAACTATGAAGTCATTTAAAGATTGCCAGAAGGAGGGATCTGAAAACATAATTGCACAAATTCCTTTTTGTCAATAATTAAGTAACCATTAGTAACCTGTCCAGATGACATAGGATCCTCTTCTTCCCTAAGTCAAACTAACGTAAATCATGAATAATTCCAAAGGACGCAGCACTTACTCCAGTCACGCTAGTATGAAGAACAGAGACACAGCCTTGGCCACCCCATGCTGCTGCCTCTGCAGGACTTGTTGTACAGCCGCAATCGTTGCACAGCCCTCAGGGCTGCTTTTTGTAAATGCCTTTTAACTAGAGTTGGGAGGCTCTTTCCCTTTCACTGGCTTCTATGTCAAAAATCTCTGCCTCTCTACTGATTTTGTCTGTGTGATTGTCTTTGTTGTTCCAAGGGAAAACAAAATATACATTGAGAAAAAGAGGAAAGTGTATTGAAACCTGCACAACAGCAGCAATGCTGAGTATCCAAAAGAACTGAATAACAACAGCAAACATTGAAGCAGCCCAGTGTTTTCAAGTTTCTTTCAAAGGACTGATTAGAAATCATAGCAGTACTGACAGCAATTTCATAAAATTATACAAATGCCAGCTACTTGTTGGGTTCCTGCAAACRAGGGTCACATGAAAACAGAAAGACCCTTATGGATGGACCAGAGTGGTACCACAGTGGGACAATTCACAGCAAGGAGTTCATGGCAGCTTCTCCTAAGGACCTGTGGAGGAAGTCCCCTCCTTGTTCAACTGCAGAGCTGCGGTGGGCTCAGGCAATCAGCCTGATCCAGCTGAAAATTCACTTTCACGGAAAATCTCTGTTTCTTTAAGCATYGCAGAAAAAGCAGCCACTACTCGTAGTACCGTTTTTAGACAGAAAATACATTTCCTGCCTAGCATTACCTTTTTCTAGTTGTAAATATTCACTGTGAAACTCTTGTCCGTGTTAGTGGCTTCCATGACCCTGCTGGAATTACCCACGTGAAGAAAAACAGCAATGCGTTTGTGGTTCATGGTAACTGATATGTAAGAGGGATGGGACCTGCTTTGATGGCTCAGCATCATCCCTCAGTCCCCAGGACAGGTCAGCCCCCACATCCCGTCTGGATTTGGTTCAAGTACAATCCAGGTAGGTTCTCTGCTTGCTGTCAATACGGCTGAGGAAAAGCTTCTCCTGAACTCAGCAGGGACACAGGATGGGTTAAAAGTCCACCCAAATCCCATCCAGAAGCAGCAAATTCACCCAGGGAGATAACACTGAATAAGCCAGAGGAGGGAGAGCAGCACTAAATATTTCATTAAACAGAAAGCTAGCACTGTGTTCTTTATTGCTTCAAAAGTCTGAAACTCCAGGCATTTGCAACCAGTGACAAAATGAATTGCAAAAGCTTTGTTAAATGAAAACCTGTAGAATTTAAATTACTAAAGCTAAGTTTTAAAATTGTGATACAGTCTACCAGCTAAGGATAAATCCATTACCCTTGAAACAAAATGATAACAAAAATAAAAAACGGTCACGGAAATCAAAAACGGCCTCAGAAACAGAAGAGACAATCTTKTCCCTGAAAACCGTCATTTTCCCCCTGAATATTCAGGTAGTCATCTCACAGGTGTACCACATGAGAATTCTATCAGATCCAGCCAAAGAGGATGTAATCATAACTATTTTTACATGGCATAAGTCTCCTCCATGGTATTTTTTAAGAATGCTGATAAAGTGCTTCAAAGAGATACACGCAGTCATGCTTATTCTCCCTCCTCAATACAGTGTGTATATTCTGAGAGCTGCAGAAGGACAGAAAATTCAGTGTATTTTTAGCTGTCATTTATATTTCTATCTCTGCATAGGRTTAAGGAAGTTTCTCCTTCTGAGAAAAATGAAAGTACCAAGAATAAAACTGCAAAATCAACAACCAACACCTGCTCCATTAATATTACTGAAAGAATCCATTTCCCAGAGGGATTAACAACAACTACATAAGCATGGATCAATATTGATATAGTCAAATTATCCAGATGCATGCAGAGAATCATTTGCTGCTCCTGAAGATAAATTTTAAAATTTGATAAATGTAATTCCTCATTACTGAATGAAGATATTTGGTATGGATGTGCATCCTTCTAACCTCAATAAAGAAAGGAATGTGAATGCTACTACTCTAGCTGAGCTTTAAAATTTTATTTTCAAAGATATTATGAAAAATCTATCAAATCATTTTGAAACTTGCTTCAGTGTTTCCAAACATATCAGCAACCTCCATGGACTAGGAAACTAAAATATCAGATTTACGAAAATCTAGCATCACAGGTGAAAACCTGGATTCTCTCAATCCTGTAAGGAGCCCATCCAAAACATGTAAGTTGTAATGGGTCAATTTTTGTCACAATTAGGCCCACTCAACCAGAGGGAAGTCAACGATCCAGGAATCAAGACACATTAGGTAGCATTTATGTCAAGTGGCCTTAGTTTAAGGATTATCCTATCAGTTTTTCACTCACAAACTACTTAAGTAACGTTGTGGAAGTTATGGACTATTGACTGCACTTTTGTTTACCTAGGGATGGTGATACTTTACAATTTGAAGAGCAAATTAATTATGGAGGAACAAAAACAAGTTTGTACCTAAATTAACTAAATTTTGTTATCTAGAATTTTTTGCTCCAATTTAATTATAGCTAAATTGTATCATCACTAAATTAAAGCTAAGCCCAATTAGTTCTCCAATTCTTGCTTCAAGAATAAATACTATTTGCCTTCCAGGAGCACTAAAGTATAGAAACTGCTTGAAACTATATCTTTTAAAAGTGTTTGCTACCTACTTCTAATTAAAACCATTCATCACTGGAATATCATTTGGGTTTTTGTTGGCTTTTTTTTTTGTTGTTTTGTTTGTTAGCGTTCTGATAAACATTCCAGACTAAGCTTAATATACTTAATTTTGAGCAAGTAAATGCCTTGCTTTCCTGGAATGAACTGTGAATGTCTCCCATACCAGGGACACTCAGCACCTTAATGCTCTGGAAGCAAAGCCTCTTGAAGCTCCCCGGGGCACGCACCCAAGCAGACCCGCTTTAACTGCCCGGCACTTGTCCCCATGGAATATGCCTCTCCACGCAGCTTTTACACCTCTATTCACTTGCCCTTCGCCACTACTGTGCATGCACTAGGCTAACGAAGACCTAATGAATGGCTTGCTGACATTCCTACCTACCGAGATTATAAGCATTGCAAAGAAAAGGTCAGGAGCGTCCATGTCCTCTGTCATCAGCTGCCCTGCGCTTTTCCCAGGCAGATTCATGCCCAAATTTTCAGCAATACTGGGGCACTTCTGTATAGAAATTGRAGTGCCCAACATCAAAGCCAGCATCTCAATTTCCAAAGTCAGTTGTGCTTTTACTGGCATTTAAGTGTTTTTAATTTAAATAGCTTTAAATTTAATATTTAATTTAATTAAATGTTGCATTTTAACTTTCATGCAATTTAAATGGTGAAGTCTGGATTGCACAAGGTGCTTCAGCAGCCATTTTCTGAGATGGAAAACTGAGGTTTAAAACTGAGATTAAGGCTATTGAAAGAGTTAGGCACCGTGATACTTTGCGGAAAACACCTTACATACCTTGAATAATATGGGTCATCTTCCTTCATCAAGGAAACAGAAGCATGTAGGAGAAAAACAATGAACTCAGAATACATATTCTAAGAGTTTTAGAACAGCATTTGAGAAAAATGCCTTTTATTATGAAAGGAGACAAATCTGGATGTGGTTATACCCACAGAGCACTTTTTAAAAGAAATTCAGTTTCTGCATGCTGGACCTGATCTGCCAATTCCCTTTATGTCAGCAAAAGGTAAAAATGTTTCAAAATGCCACAGAATCAGGCGCTCAAAAAAGTGTCCCTGTTAGCACCCATACTAACTTGTTCTAAAAGACTCTTTCTATCTAAAACTGTAGAACTTGCTGCCTTAAAAACAACATGTACTTCTACTAATGGTTGTTATGAAAAGGAATTTAAAAGCAGAAGTGTCAAAGAAAGGATGATTTCTAAAAACCTTATAAGCTTTCACCCTTCCTCAAAGCCTGGAGCTGCACAAATTACTGACAAATTTATATTCTGGAAAGACTAGAAGATGTGAGAAGCGTTTCTACTCACACTTTTTCTATCACTTAGTTATCTGTTGGGTTTTTTTGTCTTTTTTTTTTTTTTTTTTTCCCCCCCCCCGCCTCTCTTAATCAGACTTGCCTACTTCTTTCTTGGGAATTCATTCCCTGGTGAACAGATAAGTAAAGAGCTGCCTTTTAAGCACAAGGTGGCAGGAGGATAGTATCTCAGGCATCTGGGATGGGTCAGCAGAGATGCAACCAAGATATCTGAACAAGAGCACTTGGGTTCAGACACTGGCTCAGCCGCAGCCCATGGCCCCTTCTCCTGTTCCGTGTTCCCTCCCGGGAGGCAGCCCCCATCCCGTGGCAGGCGGGACGTACCCGCAGGCAGCACATGCCCAACTGACCGATRGCAAATAGCACTTGCAATTGAGGAGTTACGTCAAAGAAAGCTTCTTTTGCTGTCCTAGAGCCTGTCCTAGGAAGACCTCCATCCCCATTCGTACTTGAAACAATGGATTTCATTTACTGATCCCAAAGCTTTGCTTTGCCTAAGGACTGCAAATATTAGGATTTTATGACAACTTGAGACTTCTGTCTTTAAGCCTCCTGCTAAAGCCAACAAACTGAAACAGGCATTTGCATTGGCTCTGTTTTCACAAGTCTCCAGAGTTTTTGAGCGTATCTTTTTTTGAGGCGGCTGTTTTTATTTAGATATGCACAGAAGAAAAATATAGCTTCAGCTTTTAATCCATTGCTGAACTGCCTACTATCACTCTTCCAACTCTTAATACCCAATAAGAAACCACAAACTGCTTGCAAAGGAAACCACTTCTTGCTGAGCCCTTGACTTCCCCCATTGCTGTGTACGGTATCGCCATCAACACCTTCCAGTGCTGCTCTCACCTCGGTATCTTTTAGAAAAGTTTTCTTGGAAGTGCAAAAACCAGAAACGCTTTTAAGTTCACTGTCAGAGATGCAAACTATAATAAAAAAAGAGTGTGTCATTAATGCAGTGGCTAGAAAAAACTCAACAAGCTTACATAAAGAGAAATATTTGGAATTGCTACTTTTAATGGGCTATTACCTCTTCATAACAACCTAGACAGACCCAATCCATCACAGCTTATAACAATATATATATTTCATACCAAGCCAGCCAGAGAGAAGAACAAGAACTGCCAAGGAGAGAAATCAAACTCCACCAGGTTGGACTTCTCCATCTCCACTTCACGTACACTCCAAAGGCCCATCATCTGCAACATTTCCACGAGGACATCGGGGTGACCAGCGAGAAATATGGCTTC
This sequence comes from Phoebastria nigripes, assembly GCA_035582835.1. NCBI lineage: Eukaryota > Metazoa > Chordata > Aves > Procellariiformes > Diomedeidae > Phoebastria > Phoebastria nigripes. The sequence continues at coordinate 1,698,387 of JAYKAV010003421.1, read as the reverse complement.
AGCTGTAGAACATAACATGCATACATACTGTTTGTATGTGTGTTAAAACAGTCTTGATGACCCAACCCTGTGGGCTAAAAATTCCCATAAAACAACATAAAATTGCATAGGCACCGTCCAAGTAACGCCTTGTGCATGGGGCAGCTGCAGTGAGAGCTGACTCCTCTTTCGAGGGCAGGAAAGTCCTCCACAGCAACTCTGAATTAAAAACAAACAATATTATTCAAGAAATTATAGTCAGTTTTGGAAGCTGCAACCATTAATTACTCCTGTGGTTTTGCAGGTTTAGGTTTTTAAACACAGCACCAGAGTGCTTAAAGGTCCTCCTGATTAAATAATTCAAAATGTTTGCACTATATAACATGTTTGAAGGGGAGAGAAAACTATACTAAACGCTTTGAATTCACAAGCAAGCACCTCATTAACATGCCATAATATCAAATATTTATTACCTTCTCCACTGTAATGAGCTCATTTAAGACAAGTATGAGAAAACCCCATCTCGTATTAAAGTTTGCAATGTTTTATTTATATGCACTTTAATATTCACTTTAGGCCACACCAAAACATAAACATACAATTAATATTTCATTAATGAGAAAGTAAAATCTATTTCTCTGGCTTGTGCAGGCTTATTTCATTTGGAAAAAGACAAAGTAGGGGTCGTGTGCTGTGATGCTGCAGCACACACTGCTCTGAGAGGGGAACAATCAATATCCAGTTATTAAAAATCTCCTTTTCCTTCCCAGATTTGCTCAGAGAAGTGCAGCCTTGCTGTTTCCACAGGAGTTGCAATCTGCTGCTTTTCCCAGGAAAACGAGAGGAGCGCGTTGTAAGGGCCCAGTAACAGATTAAATGCAACCTCAGGATGCTTCTCTGCTTGCTCTGTAGCATGCAGTTAGGAGAGGGATTGTCAGGGCATGGGAAGGAGCTGGGGAGATGCCGGGTCATCCAAATTAACGATTTAACCGCTATGAGCGACCTACACATAAAATATTGATTGGCTCGTACCTACGCTGCAGATGTTAGCTCTTAAAAGCAGTTCAACCCCCGGATCAACGCCAGGCTTTGCAGCGATGCCGTGAGCGAGGTTCGGGCTGGCGAACGTGGCAGAGCGTCAAGCTCCGTGCCCCCAGCTCCCTTGGTGACCACGTCTGCGTAAYCCCAGAGAGCGCATCAGCCCTTGTCCCTCCCTGGGTCCAGGTGTCAGACAGAGCTCCTCTCTTCCCCTGCCACATCAGCAGCAGTTCCAGCGTGACCCAGGCGTTATTTTCTCCCCCAGTTAAGTGGAGGAATACTTTGGGTACGTTTCTTACCACCGCCCTATCCACAGCTCTCTTCCAGATTAAACGTTGGATTCATTTTTTTTCCACGTGGGTAGATGCGTGTGGTTTTGTGGCAGGGATCCGAGCTGCAGTGTTTATCAGGTATTAGGCAGTATTTCCTAAGTTGGACAGTAGATTAGCTGAAGTTTGTGAAAGCGACATTGCTCACACACCCAGCATTTCTGCATTCTGCCTACACTTATTTTTCCTTTCAGCAACAATGATAGCTGTAACCTCTTACTGTGTACACCAGTAAGATAAACACTCACCACTGCTTATTTACCTAGAATTGCTGAAAAGTACATTCACAAATAGGAAATCTCATGTAAATATAAACTCTTCCTATCTCTCCTCCGAGGGATGGATTACCAGAGGCAGTGCCACTGCGCTCGGCAGAGGCTGGGGTCAGGTAGACCCTTTCCCTTGATTTTGCCAGTCTCGGGATATACACATCAGAGTTAATAAAAACCTCTTGGCTTCTGGGTTCTAATCCAACACCCTCTGGAGCAAGCTGTGATACGCAAATTGACTTCAACAAGCTTCTGTTGAGCATTACACCTCGGCTCTCCTCCTCAGTTTGCACATTAATTAAATGCCGAGTGCTCTCACCGGCAGCCTGGCTCAACCGGAATTACTTGACAAAGAGCAGAGCAAACCCTTGTGATCCCCCCATAAACGGGGCTGCTGGTACTCACAGCATAGCAAAAGTGTGTTTTGGGTGAAGCTCATCTTTCTCAGCTTTGCCTGCTCAAGTACTCTGTCTCTTTTGTCTGGGTCTTTCAGGTCCATCCTCAAAGGGCTGCCCCTCTCCCTCATGCATGGTGCCCCAGGGCTGCCAAGAGCTGCTCTCCATAGACATGGCATGGGCTTGGGATGCTGCTGCCTTGTTCCGCTGATTTTCCGCAGCTCTGATATTATGAAACTTGTGGAACTACTTTTTCCTCCCCTTGTATGACTCTCAGGCTCAAGGTATTTTGGATAAAATACACCAATGAAGCATTAGACAGGGTATATGTTCCTTAGCTAGAACAAAACAAGTTTGAGAGGTGCCAGGATGCTCTCAGGCTAGGTGGCACATTTCTGTGCTCAGGCAGCAGGTGGGACGTGTCCTATACACACAGTGTGGGGTGTCCACTGAGGATACACGAGGGTACCATAAACTGTTCTCCTTGGTAAGTAAATTAAACACAATAGACTGTAATCATGAGTTTCATTTGTTTTGATTTGCTAAACTACACCTAGAGGTTAGAAGACTGAGTACACCTTTGCACACGTGGAGGAATACTACTATGATAACATCAACGCAGAAGAATATCGAGAATCCCTTATCCTTCTGGCAGGATCTGTAAGGCTAGGCAACCTAGAGATCAAAGCGAAAAATCATTATTTCATGTACATATAGACAAGTGGGAATAGAATAAGTTCTGASAGAGATTTATCTTCAGAGCTGTTAGGTGCTAGGTAGCGTGCTTTGTCATTAACTGTTACTGCTAAAAGTAAAGATTTCAAATAGTATTATTAAGAGTTGACAAAATTATTGGCTATTCCAGACAGCGTGAGACACCCTCGGTCAGATTGACTTACAGGGTGGTACAGTACTCTTGTAACAAATCAACAGAAAATTCACATATGCACAAGATTACCCACCCTCTTCCCCCAAAACATATTGGTCAGGATTGATAATCTTAACCTGGTTTTGCTGAATGCAGAGCAGCGAGCGTTCAACAGATGTACAGCCAAAATCCTAAATAGAAAAGAAAATACTGCCCAATCCATTTCTGAAGTGGACTGAGCAATGAGGACATGCATATCTGACAGAAGATTGAACCTGAATGCATGCCAACACTCGAAATGAATCATTTGCTGCCAGACATGGTCATACGCATTTGCAAACAC
>JAYKAV010003421.1:1647891-1686688 GCA_035582835.1 Phoebastria nigripes | reverse complement strand
AAAAAAAAAAAAAAAAAAAAAAAGATTATGTCAACCCACCCCCTGGGCTTCCAAGTATGTTGCCCTCTGATCTGCTGAGGTTACATCCTCATGGAGAGCTAGGTCTGCCACCAAGCTGTGGATTTTGGAAACCTCAGATTTGCCTGGAAACCTCACCTGCTTACCAGGAGCTCTGCGCAGAACAGGAGAGGCAGAGCTCTCTGGTTGGCCTCAGGCACAAATCCATACGAGTCTAGGGTGCAAGCAAGGAGATTTCAGATGTAAGTCCTGAAAAGTGGAAAGATTCATCAAATCACACTGTTCCTTTTGGTTTTGACAGGTGAGCTTTTTCCAAAAGACCATCCCATCAAAAATTTTCCAACCCAATCTACACCTGATGCTCTAAAATCTTCAGTCAATTAAGGGTTAATCAATTATCGGTCTTAAGTCACACTTTGCCAAAGTCTACAAAATCTAGCTAGTATTCTAACATAAATAGAAGYTTTTCATATTATATATTTTGGTGCACAAGTTCAACATCTATTGACAGGAGAGTAAATTTTACCTTTATGCATGCAGCTACGCTATATCAGCCATGATTTAAGTGCAGGCRCTTGCATGGGAAATCAAACTGTCTCAGCCTCTGAGAAGTTGGTTAATTGACATTTCTTCCATTGCTGAACTTTCACTTTGCACAGGGCCCCTAGATTCCCTTTGCACTGAGTCTCCTTTTTCCCTTCCTTGAAAACAGTTCCAACATTCCCATTCGGAGCAGATAGAGATGCACATTGCTAACATACGCTCTCAGAAGCTTATAACCTCTTCTAGAGATGCATCCATTAGAATAACAGTCCTCATCTTCGCTAGCACAAAGACATTAGCCACAAAATTGTGCTTCAAAAGCGCTTAAAACTTTGGCCATATGTTTATAACCTTGTTTTTGCAAACTCTCTTTAAAGACAAAAAAAGTACAAAAAGAAAAAGGGATCCAGAAGTTAACAGCTGCTTCAGCTAGAAAGGTATTTCACACATCGAGAACCTGCTTACACAAAGCTATTATTGTGTTTATATAGACAAAAATCTGGTTTCCTAATTAGCACTGGGAGGCATGTAAAGCAGGCTAGATGCTGCCTGGCCAGTATTCAGAAGATTGCAAGTTTACAAGTATTTGTTTGGGTTTTTTTGCCCCCTAAGGAAAGGCTCTTGAAGAAATGAATCCTCCTACATTAAAATAACAACTTGACACGTGGTTCATCAAAATGCCTCCACAATGAAATGCTTCTTTTACTGTTCTGCTTAATTAAATCCAACGATGAAATATATAATTCCACAAAATTTGCATTAAGTATTAATTAGCTAGTGGACAAAATGCAAAACCCCCCACTCAAAGCAATAAAGAATACTCACTAATCCCATGGGATTCAGTAAAATAAGACCCGTTGAAACTTTAGTCGATGTTAACATGGAGTATAGCTACAGTATGTTTCCGTTGAACATAAATTCAGTTGCTAATAATTTCCTCATTAAAAATAAACAGATCATCATTTCCACAGAAGCATCTGGATGCTGGGGGTATTTTAAGAAAGAGTAGAGATAAACTGCAAGTTGTGTCCCAGTAGGCTGGGTTCATGGATAATAGAGACACACAGGAATTACAACAGTGTAAAACAATCAAGCATTTTTCTTATTTCTCCACTCTGGGAGAATTCACTTTACCATTCAGTTTCTACTCCTGCTGCTAAAACTCTTTTTTGCCATGCTACAAATGAATTATCAACAGCTACTTTCCTGGTTTGTTAAGACAATCTCAGGTCCCATTCAGCCAACCTGTATCAATTTTCCCTTGCGACCATTTCCTTGCCTTAGATGATGAGGTCTTTGAACTCTCAGTTTCAGGAAGGTCGTTCAATGGATTCAGATACAAGTCCCTCTGAACTGCCCCATCCCACCAGCTTGTAGATATTTGTCTGGCTTCTGGTGCATGTACGGAAGGGCATCCTGGAGAAGATCCTAGCAACACAACTTTCTTATACTAACGTTTTTGTAAACGGTACCTGTGCTGGTAGGGCTGGACAGTAGCGAGACCAAAGTCCAAGGAGAAATGTGAAAAAAAGATTACCCAAAGCTCCTGCAAATTTCCAGAATAGTCTGGTAAACTCTGACACTATTCACAGCTCGAACTTTTTGTCCAGAGGGTGCAGGCACTAATAATAATCCATTTTAAAAAAAAAAAAAAAAAAAAAAAAAAAGAGTTTTAAATCCTGTATTATGGTAGTGAAGGGTTAGGACTTGTCAGGTGTCTCCAGTTCCTTCCTGCAGCATCAGTTGTGCCACTCCTAGGATCCCATATATATCCAAAAGAGACTCTGCGAGAAAAGAAGAAGTCAAGAGGTGAAAAATGGGTTCATAAACTCAGATGGATTGAGTTAAAGGAGTTTATCAACAGCGCAGGGGTAAAAATGGACATAGTGCAAGCTATGAAAGAATTGCAGTGGGCACTACTTAAGGCTGACATTCAGCACAGCACCGACTGAGCTAAGATACCACTGTGCTCTGGATGAATTATTAGCTAAATTGCCCCACACCGACTGCCATAACCACAAGAAACAGACACATCCTTTTCTAGCTCACCCTGGAACGCACTTAAGTTTGGAAACTCATCACGTAGGCGCAGCACCTTAGCCCTCAGACTTTAAAGCTGAAATGATATGCAGGGCACAGGTATATGAATCAACTTATAAACATAGTATCCTCAAAGAATATAGTATAATTTGTGTATTTTAAAGTTAACTTTTTTAAAAAACAACAGCATGTACATAATCCTTTTGCGCAGATGAGTTTCTCTCGCTCTTCAGTAGTTCCTGCTGATTTGCTCTGCACATTCGCTGTCCTTCCTAGGCTGTCCCCCTTCACCTTCTCTGCAGAGACTCAACTCTTCAGTTCCACACTCAACAGCACTTCAGGGCACCAGAGTTACTCGCTGAAACCCCCAGTGTGGCAGCACCTTCAATTTAGTCTGAAATTCTGCATCCGTTTGACTCTAAGCCAAGTCATCAYCAATGAGACCAAAAAGTCTTCTTCGACCTCCATAGTGCTCACAACGTTTTGTGGTTTTCTGCAAAGCCACAAGACAGTTATTAATGTCATGCCAAATTTCCATAACAACGTTCTGTGTTCATCACTGCAGTGGGCTACCTGCACAGGAGAGAAACCAGATCAGAAGCGCTCAGGAAAACCAGAAGTACGTGGAGAGAGAAGTGCTCGTTGTCCATCTACGTACCAGATGCCAGGTATGCAGAATTTGGAAAATTAAGATATTTAAAGCACGCCCTCACACTCATCAGCATCTTCCATGACCAGAGACAGAATATAACAAAATTTAGGTGGAGGAAATGTTTATTAGCTAAAAGCGATAGCGCAAGTGCATGGACTGTCTATTTTTTCATGTTGAGGAGATTCAGTAAAATAAGGAGGTGCAGCTTTACACCAAATATATCAACTGCAAGAATACTGGATTCTCTAGTGTCATTTCATAACCTAAAATACCTTCAGACTGGGACCTGTACATTGTACTCACTTGAACAAATATTCAACTTTTGAGATGTTTCTTGCAGGGTTATTAAATGGATTATCATAAGTAACATTAGAGTGCTAAACCGAATTATAGCATATAAATGAAGATGTGGCAAAACCTTGAGAAGGGAAATGGATTAACAACCTCATAGAAGCAGCAGCATATGAAAGAAGGTAACATAATTATAAAATAAAGTGAATTCAGAAATTTTACTTTTTTTTTTTAAACTTACTCTTTGATTCACTTACTTTGATTTGATTACTTACTTTGATTCAGTGATCAAAATTACCACCTAGCCCACGCCTGCAGTGCATACGGAAGAGAGAACAAAAACAGGAAAAAATAAAAAGGCAGCATCCTATCCTCAGGGGAAAACATAGCTGTGCTTGCTGTGCCCCATGCCGAGAGCAAGGCTTGGCCAGTGAAGTATTCCTCACTCGGTGCCACTGCTCACCTTGGGTAGAGCTACTCACGCGACAAGGTCTTGCAAGGCAGGTCCTCCAACCGCTAGACTGTAACGAGCACACACGTTTTCTCCCTTAAGTTCAGAGTTTGACTTTGAGAGGGTAAAAGCAGCTTTATTTTGAATAATGGGTCAATAAAAACCCGTTTCTGTCCAAGCCCCGTCACCTAGCTGCACAGTGGGCTGAGCCTCCTGGCGTGCGGATGCAGGGGCTGCACGGGCGAAGCGGCAGCTCCATCGGTGCGTGGCAGAGCGAGATGCGGACTCGCRGCACCAACAGGCGCAGTCGGGAGGGAAAGCAGAGAACCGCTCCGCTCGCTGTCACAATCGCTGTCTCCTTACGTTTCATTATGTCCAATTCTCTTTCCTGTCATTTATAACTTGACATTTTAAATTGCACCAGGCTCAGAGGTGGCATGTGCCTTGACAGGCTGCACGCCGTTTGTTTTCCCTCCCTTTACGAAAGGCATCACTCTAATTAAGGCACAGATTAGATTTTAAATACTGAGCTATTGCTTTCTTCAGGGAACTTTGTGTATTGTTGTTGTTTTTATTTTCACATGCGGATTCTGACAAGAAGAGGATGGCTGTGACTTGGTTCCTTGTTTTTAACAGGTATTACCTGTCTTAAGATATTTCTGAATGACATAATCACATATATGCATTTGCATGCTGTCACCACAGGTTACTCGGGCAGCACAAGGTCTCAGCAGACATGTCTATCATTTCTTGTCCACGGGCTCCAGAGGAGATCATAGAGCTTTTTGTCCAGCATATAAATGTACAACAGCCGTACTGGATGCAGAACTCTGGGCATCTGTCCTGGTGTCAGGTTGTGGGGTTTTATTCCACAAGAGGAAACTCATTCTTCTGTAGCGAATGACACTGTAATGACAATAAATGCAGGAGCCATCTGGAACTGGGAGATGCTTTTCTCAAGAGGATTTTTAAACTACTTTGGAACAGCATTTGTTGTTACGGTCTTAAGTTTTGCATTACCTGCCTTCTAAAATGTGAACAGGAACCAACAAGTTTAAAGAATCTTGCTAAAAATCAAAGGAACTGTCACCAAAAAGGGCAAAACCTGTAAGTCTTGCTCCTTTTAAGTCCTGTAAGAAAAGAGGCCAACATCTAGCTTTGAGAACAAAAGGATTTCAAGCTTCAGGACAGAGTCCCTTCGTGGCACGGGCACAGGTAGAAACACTTATCACCTTGAATGCACATCTCATCTGGGGGACCTTAATGTCCTTTACAAGCAGCAATTAAAATTCAGGATGTTACTTTTAGCATACATGAGGACACCATGACATAAGTGAATGCAGAGACCGTGGAATAAAGCAATAGAGAAGTTTTGTTAGCCTCTTCTGAGGTCATTACAGACCCACCTCTCAAGCAGAGTACCCAGAGACAGGCTGTTAGTGCAGCCGACATAACGAGCGTCCGTCTGCAGCTCCTGGGGGATCCACGGGGAGTGCGGGCTGAGCAAAATCGATTGGGAGCACGTGGGACAAGAATAATACTCTTGCATTAGGGAATTAAGGATACTATGACTCATCCAGCTTCCTTTTGATGGGAGTTGAACCAGGCCCTTGGTAAAAGAAGAGATAGTGTATGAATGTAGAATAGCACGCAAGAGCCAAGCACAAGACAGGCTCCGATGGGTGCATCCTTATGTTGGATTTCTCACACCTTGCATCTCAGGAGCCATAAAACATCTCTGTCCTCTCATAGACTGAATTACCTTATACTCACTTTGCCCTTTGGAATCCAAGTTGTCCTGTGGCTCCATACCTAAATGCCAAAACACCTACGCATTTCTGCTCAAGATCTCCAATCTACCCCAGCTTCTAACACGTGAATATTTTCAAAGCTATTTTACCAGTAGTTTTTCAACAACTCATCTATAGCATTAAATCTTTTCTTAAGATTAATTCTGCAGTCTTTCCGTTAAGATTTTGAGCAAACTATTAATCATAAGACTAAGAGACTGTTAACCAATTGATGGTTTTATTGTTACAGCTGTTATTAATCAAGTATTGTTTTGCTGCACTCTTTATAACATACCATTTTATATTTTTACAAATACTTCACACCTAGCTTGTCGCACTCCCAATTGCTTTTGTATTTAATGCAAAACAGAGAGAAAGAGATACACAAGCAAAATAATTAGCAATTTTTTGAATACAAGTGCGGGTTTTTAGAGGGGAAGATGTTTAAACGTATTAGGTGGAGATTTAACAACAAAAGGGCAGAAATTCTAAACAGAGTGTATTTTTTTTTTCCCCCTTGTTAATAGTTTCCATGGCATCCCTGTCTTGCACGGCATTGCAGCACAAAGATAGCAGCACTGAAATATATTAAGCACAACCAAAGATTTCTCACGAACCTCAGCCTATCTCAAGGCACAGTATCTTTCCGTGGTCCCTTGTGAATAGCACCAGCAACGTGCCACGTTCCCCACGCTGCGTGCAACCTGGGAGCCACAACAAAGCCTTAAGAAAACAGACCCCAGGAGCCAAAGACCAAGGCACTGAGAAAGCAGCACCCGGCCTGAACTCCGATCCAAAGTCCTCAGCTCATATGAATTCCCCAGGATATTCTTAAAAGCACCTTCTGCTTTTCCCCATTCATGAATTTACTTTTCCATAACCAGCACTAACYGCTCTGTCTGGTATCTGTCCTTTCTCAGATGGCCTCAGTGCACCCTTTCAACGCCAACAGCTTTTATAGCTGCATTTGCAGAGAGAATATCTTTTCTGAGGATGTGAAAAACACCTATGCGTGTTAAACACCTTATCAGTGTTACTAAATTACAGGGCAAAATAAAGTTATGTTTTCAGCCAATTTTCCCGTCCCCCTCTCCCATTTGGCAGGTGAGATGTATTCCTGACAAGTTATATGCACTACACCTCAACAAGACAGTGCTGAGAATGTCAGAAAGTTATGAAGCTGTATTTACTGTGATCACTGATAAATAAATTAAGATTCTTTTAAAAGTGATGGAAATGGCCTATTTATAGTTGAGAGCATATTTACAAGGCTCAGAGGAAATTTGCAATTATATTTTCAGTTTAAAAGTGTCATTGTCTCCCCTGACCTTTTGTTGCTTTCTCATGCCCTTCAAAGTAAAATGAATTCATGAGAAGTGCCAGATAGAAATAGCAGTTACGTTGTCAATTTGCAGAGCAGAGGCTCTGGCAGCACAAGCCTTTCCACCAGAGCTGTCGACAGAGAGACCTCCTCTGTGAATGGTGCTTTAACTTCTAACCGTCATCGCAACTGATGCAATGCTGAAGGATTTGGTAAATACGCCAAAGTATCATGTGAGGTCAGGCTGGGATTTGCAAGCCGTACAAGCCTGCTTGAGCCAGCTGTGATGGAGATAAGGTGCAGGGGCCATACAGCTGCACGGCCACTCTGCCCCACAACCTACTGTATGTGCCCTTCACCTGGATGTGCCGTAGGGTTAGTCGTTTTTGGACTGGTTTTTATCTGCCATGAAAATCTATCCTTGCTTGTGTGATAAGAGCCCAACCTGCAAGCAGTATACTACAACTGTAACCGTGCTCACAGCTTTCCCAGTGACACTAATGTAAAAACCACATGCTTCTCTATTTATTCTTCCTTCCCATTTCCATGGTCTAAGCAAAGGTCAGCAGGTTTGCAGTCAATCACTGCATGCACAGGAACACYGACACTGCCTCCCACACCTCTCCAAAGACCACACGGAGGAAAGGCAGAGCAGAGGCAGGGACTGGCCACCCCTCCCAGCCCCCCAGCCCTTTGAGCAGGCAATCATGGGGGACATGCTCAGACCCGTAAGGGGCTGAAGACCTCAAGAGCTTCCAGTCAAAGTGGCTCATGCTACCTCAACCACAGGGTAGTTCACCTTTTAGCATAAAAGCTGGGTATGTCCTGCCTTCTCCTCCTTTCCTACCCTGTCCTGCTTTTCCCCTCCTGCTTGCTTATTTTTTTTTTTTTTATTTGCAACATTTTCAGTAAAACTGTGATTCAGGAAGCACAGTTGGATGCACGCTTCCCCAGCTCCCTGGGAAGCCCCCAGAGCAGCTGCGTGCTTATGAGGCGTAATCAAGCCCAGTTTGATGATGATATTTTCAATAAGTCACTAGAGCCTTCTTATAATATGTTTTTAGATTACTTACTGTTTGTTATTAGCTAATTCACTTCCCAAAAAACCTTTAAGTGTTGCACAGTTAAAAGTCAGCAGCAGTTCAGAAGTCGCTGGCATGGGTAGGGCTTGCTCCCTGTGGGCAGAAATTAAGGGACTGCTAACGCAAGCTAACATCTGGTTTAGCCTTTCTGTAATCCAGTTCAACTCCGCCTCACGTCGTGGAACAAGTGTCTGTAGATTAGCTAGACAAGCACTTACACACATTAGCTAACTCAGGTTAATGAGCAATCAATTCACTTAAATTAAAAAAGGACCCAACCTCTCCGACCTAGATATGGCCATCACTGGGGTCTGCTTCATGACCATTCTGCCCCTTGCCCTCTTATTTACACTGACAAATTATGAGCATAAAATATCCTCAAACAAAATAAATGCAAAGCAACAGGCAATAGTCTTAGGGGGACAAATTTACATCAAGGTATTCTCAGAGTAACTCATTCAACTTCAGCCAAATTAAGCTGTACTTATCCTATAGTAAGCAAGAATTCAAATGACTTTTTATTGTTTCAAGTCCATCCCCAAGCCCATTGCACTGAAATCACTGCAATGGTGCTCTCTAGAGCACCTGAATGTTCACAGGTTTCAGTTAATTGTATGCAGATTTCTTTTAAACAGTGTCTTTCAAAGGTTTCTTTATGATGAAGCACTCCATTAAAAGGCGTAAACCATGTTATTAGCATGAATTCCTGCTCGCTTTCAGTTCTAGTCCCCCGCCTAAGCCTGCAGCTGATCCGCGGGCGAGACTGGCAGCACGGCACAGGACCATTGCACYGTCATTCCCACACTTTGCAGGATCTGGCTGCACAGCAAACACTGCAAACATCCCACACGCACCCCTGATAAAAACTATGAGAGTTAGGCCATATATGCTTTCCTGCTCCATTACAAAAAGTGGCTCAGCTTCCAGATCAGCACTTTTAATATAGCTCAAATTAGTTTAGCTATAGCTCAAAAAACACTTTGCTGTTTCAGGCTGTTAACCACAATGTCTTATAAAACGAAGCATGTTTACTGTCGTTTTGGAAAAGTCATTCTTCCTTTATGAATTTGGCAATGAAGAATTCAAAAGATACCAGTCTGGGATTGTTATCATGCACAAGCCAAAGCTGTCAGGCTTCATTACTTCCAAGACAAAAATTACAGAATAACGTATTAAATGCTTGAATGGAAACACGCAGTGCACCACCGCTATCCCGTAGTAATGGGATGACACCAGCCGCCGGTGCCTTGCACTGCACAGCCTTCCCTGCGCTGCAGGAGCCTGCAGCTGATAAACACGGCAGCCCCGAGCCAAGGGTGCTCATCTCGTGCAGCAGCCCCCAGAAACGCTGCCAGCGATGGGAGGGGGCTGCCTCTTCCTGTACAGTGGGAAACCAGCTAGCTGGTTCTAAGGCCAAAATAAGGTTTTCGGTCCTTTTAATAAATGAATATATGCTTTTTTTTAAAAAAAAAAAAAAAACCACCTTTTTGTTCTAGAGAGAGGAGAAACCCCCATTTTCAAAGGTTTTACTGGGATGTTGTAGCCAAAAAATTGACATTTTAGAAACAATATTAGCCAACAGTGATCCTTCATTGCAGCTTTGTGCCTGCCTCATTCCTTGAGGTTTGGGGGGGGAGGGTGTTTTCCCCCCGCTCTCTCTTCTGTAACAGGCGATTTGTTGGGCTTTGACGAGCAGGTGGTACATCTGTGAAGCAGCTACACTCCATAATTTCAGGATATTCCCCCTCCTGCTGCAGTCTTGACCTCACTGTACAACACCCTAAAATTCATAGAGACTAACATCACCCCTCCTAGACCCTCACCAACCTCCTGAGTCACCCAGTTTCCTCAGGCTAATCAGTGCCCTCTCAGGTGGGATACACGCCAGAGCCTGGTACTGCTCCTTTCCACCCATTCCCAGCCTTGCTGTTCTTCATCCTCTCCTTCCCCCACTGCATCTCCTCCCTCCCTTTTATCCTCCCACACTATCTCCTCAGATCTTTCACCATTTGAAGAAAAAACTGTCAGGAGTGTGGCTCAGCCACTGGCCCAGCCCTCTCCGAGATGATAACATCCCTGTTGAGGGGCTAAAGGATGGATTTGGGTCCCAATTTGTACACCTGGGTAATAGATACCTGTTTATAGTCTGACTTAACATCGTGTTTTCCAGTTTCCTCTAAACAGCTTATTTTCCCCGAAATAAGCAGCGAGGGTGAAGTTTACCTGCAGGCAGAACACTTGCATGAGACCCATTTCACTTAAGCTCAATTTAAGCCTTACTTTGATGGTTTAACAGGAATTTACATGGTACACACGACTTGTTCAAGTTCCCTACACAGGGAAGATTTCACCCTCTTTGCACTTCAAAGTCTTAGCTTTCCCATCCAGCTTTTCAGAGTGTGCATCCCATTGTGCTCTTAACACTYTTCAAATTACACCGTGGTATCTCACCGAGCTATAATAGCATCAGCCCATGACCAGCGGGGATCAGTGAGCCAACTGGAAACACAGGGTAGCTCCAAGCACCAACATCAAGCAAACGCCCTACACCACTCTCAGCAGCATCGCACGGTACCGTGCAAACAGCCTCCAGACGTGAGTTCCCACTACAGAGCTGCACCTTCAAAACACTAGTTGTTTTGAAGAAAGAAAGAGAGGGAAACTTCAAGATTGGCTACTTGCTCTCGCTGCTGGCAAAAGAAGCGGTTGCATGTACAGTTCAATTCATGCAAACAAAAGCTTTTACCACATCCTCTGTCTTCCCACATTGAAAGGCAAGATAATTGAAAAAGGCATTTTGGCACTGGCACCTAGACTAGAACTGCTATTTCCAGAAGGGCTTTAAGTTAGCTGAGAGTAGAAAAGCGTGGCCCTAACACAGCCCCAAAGAGAAGATCAGGCACCTCCCGAAGCGCAGAAGCGCACAGAATGCTAAAACAAACAACTCCGAGCTCCTATAATTAACGTATTTAAATCTACAACAGACCAACCATCAAGGAGTTTGTGCTTTCTCTTTCATGTCTCTTAATTAAAAATTTGTCAGAAACTTAGGGCTGGTTTTCAGAAGTGCCCAGCACTCCCCATTTCCTGTTGTGAATCTTAACGACCAGGTTTTCAAGAGGGTTTTGAACAACATGCTTTCTTTAAAGAAATAAAGTTTTATTTTGTGCATAGTTCCATACACACAGGTCTCACCACACCGACAGACTTCACAACACCCCTCTTTGACCATGAACTCCATGAGCAAACTTTGGTGCTTATAAAAGCCAACGTCTGGAGTAGGGGGCTCTGAAAAACATCCCTGGGAAACGCTGCAGACAGATCCTATCCCTGCCTAGGACTGAGGAGTCATATTTTGGCATGGATGCTCCCTGAGGTTTCAAAAAGAAAGAAAAGCCAGCTCTCTTTCTAAAAAGAGAAAGGCGTGAATATAGTCATGACTTAGTCCAGCAGTTACAGTAGTAGACCTGGATTTGCCTCTCCTCTGCCTAAAGGGAATTTACTGATTATCACCCTTTGAAAGACTCCAAATGCCCTGAATCTTGTGCCTGGGTCACAGGAATGTTTTTGAACCATTCTGCTGCAATTGTTTCATTAATCTCAAATCTTCCTTGGATGACAATTACACCTCAGTGGTTGGGGCAGGCTTTTTATCTCTACCCTCCCAAAACTTTCCCTATTTTATGTTAAGGGAATAGCATTTTGCACTGAGAGACAAGTGAATCACGGACTGGGATCTAAATGTTCCCAGAGCCACGCAACAATAGGGTCTTTCTCAAAACTTCAACCTCAGGAAAAAATATTTTATTCTTTCAAAGTAGAAAAGTTTGTACAGAAGAGCCTCCAGACTAACCTGATGCTAGAGCTTGTAAATTAGGGAAAAGAGCTGAACTCAAATCTCCTGCATCCATATATGCTAAGCCACTGAACTGTTTCAGAGGGTTGTGTGGACCTCACCGAGTAGCTTGTTTTTAGGAGCCCATGAGCAGCTCTCTATATCAACAGGAGTTTGACTTGGTTCAGAGGAGACTTATAATGCCAACATAACTCTCCAGCAAACATGAATCTCCTGGTCCTTTCCTAGTTGAATCAAAGCCCCAAAACACAACCTACCCCAGGGATAAGACAGATTACTGGGGCAGGGCTGCTGCGTTCCTGATGCCCCAGAGAAGGAAAAAGTCCCCATCCACTCCAAGCTTACTCAGTTCCCAGCAGGATAGCGGGAAGTCTCAGACACGTCAGTTTGGGACTTTCTCTGTGGAGTCCACTGTGCCTACAGCTGAACTGGACCGAATTAAAGTCTCCAAATCCATTTCAAGCAGTCCACCACAACCTTTAGCCACTAACGACCTTAGCTAGCAAGTTCCCATTTCATGAAGAATTAGACTAAAACAAATAGCTTCACAAAGTAAACTGATAAAGCGATGCTTTGTGCTAAATTTTTCAGACACCATTAGGCATAGCACGATGAATGCTGCGGTGGCTTGATACCTGTCTTTGTGTGGCCTCATGTACTTACAGTTTCTCTTCCCCATTAATACAAAGATTGCGCTGCCCAGGGGTCATTCTGCTTAACATTTCTTAATTGAAGGCTTTCTTGCTATTTGCCATTTTGTACTGATTGCATCCACTAAATGCAGCTTTATAATCCTAGCTCATTTAGCAGTCCAGCCGGCAGCAGCCTCCTCCCGGTCTTGCCTGTCCCGAAAGCTGCTCAGAGTTCAGGCACTATTAATCGAGGGAAAGCAATTTCTGGTTACAGCCCTCAAAATATCAGGCTGTAGAAATAAGCATCTGCCACTGCACAGGTGTTGTAGGCAGAAACCAAAGTAAGGTACAAAGAATCAGGGAAGGCAGAAGGAAGGACAGGATGGAAAGAATTAGATTATTTTTTTTAAAAGAGAGGGAAAGGAACAATAATAAATGGGGAGGAAAAAAGGTCAAGGCAAATCAGGAGCAAGAGGAAGGCGGCAATTACCCAAAAATAAAAAGCCAGAATGTCAGATGTGCCCAGCTCTCCCCAACTCTGTGTCAGACATTCCTGAAAACAAAATCCCCATTTCTGTCTGAAACAAGAAAACAGATCTGGATCTTCGCACTGATCTCTCATGAGAAAATCACTGGCCACCTCTCAGCAACCTTCCCTTTTGGCTTCCATGGCAATAGTCAGGGACCATTTCACATCACCCAGCTCCAGCCAGGACTACTGGCTCTAATCGTCCATCCCAAATATCAAAGTGCCTTCTACTGGCCCTCTGCATAAAATTATGTCCCACATTGGACAGAGGAGGAGAAACACAGCATTATTTGACTCTTTCAGAATTTTGGCCTGCTCTTTTGCTTGTAATCATTTGTTTTGCACACACTTACATGTACAAACAAGCAGCTGTCGTGCCAACAGCAGAGATAGCTACATCTTCCTTGGATCTTGCTGTGTCAGTGAAATAATGAATGGCTTTCCCCAGACCCAAATGCTGGTGGCATCCCAGTACTTTGTCCTCTTTAAGCAGTATTTTAGTAGCTTTCTCACATGTCCACTCTGCTCATGCAGTTTTCAATAATTCGCTTGGATAGCATTACATACCTCTAATATATTTTTCAAGTTAAAGATTAAGAAACATAAAACATCATCTCTTCTGGAGCAGTAAAGAGTTGCCCAGTGTGTTGGAAGCTTTTTTTCAGCAATACAGACCAAGTGACGGGGTTGGGCAGGGGGACGTTAGTTTGGTTTTCTTCTCCTGCTAGAACGGTTAACAGGCAACCAAAACAAGTCAAGTAGCTCATGACGTGAATCAATCTTAATTGCTTTCTACATTTTATAGGAGCAAGGAAAAAAGCCTTGCCCCTACCAAGCAAAACTGGCAGGAAAATATAACTCCTCCTTAGAGCAATTTGACCTTCAAGCACTCCCCTTCTGGATTTCTCTAATCCCAGACAGATACACTTATCAATCACAGTGGGTGAAAGAAAATGAACCTGTCAAAACAGTGAGATTGCTAAAATTATAGCCAGCAGTGCCACTTGTTAATTTGCCCAGTACCTCTCATTTTCAGTTTTTGAGGATTTATCAAAAGTATATTTCATCCAAAAGACAAAATACTTAACCCTTGCCCAAAATCCTACATTTTTCTAAGACAGACTTAAGCTGGAATTTATTCTGGCTCAGGAGCCTAGGACTCTTCTGAGAGAGGCTTTCCAGGGGACTCTCGCATGTCCCAAGACCTTCAGGGATTTCAATTTACCTTCCCACAAAGCAAGACCAATATCCCATCCAAGGGAGATGGTGTCGCTTCAGCTATCAAAACTGGAGAAAAACATCATACAAGCTGAAGAAATCCTTTTTAAATATATATTTTAAGTGCTCTCCCTTTGCTTGTGCCATTTAGCTCCATTTAAATAACATTTTCATTGAATTTAAAATGAACAAACAGGGAAGAACAGGTTTTGTTAGCAGTGCAGCACTTCCCTACATTTCACTGCTCACACAGCATTTTACCAGTCTGAACGGTGTACGATGACTCTGAACCAGCGAGATATCAGAGCCATAGCAAGCAGAAACC
Source organism: Phoebastria nigripes (assembly GCA_035582835.1). Taxonomy (NCBI): domain Eukaryota; kingdom Metazoa; phylum Chordata; class Aves; order Procellariiformes; family Diomedeidae; genus Phoebastria; species Phoebastria nigripes. The sequence continues at coordinate 1,671,940 of JAYKAV010003421.1, read as the reverse complement.
GTACGTTCCAGTTAGGACAATCTCCGCTCCGGTCTGCTTTTAAGTACGTGCAGCCTTTCCACTGGCTAAATTGTGCATTGCACATGAACATCTGAGGCTGCCATCTGACATTCAGCTGGAACAAAATGTTTCTGTTGAAAGTAACTAGAAGAACAATACTTACAAAAATTAGTCTCCAGACTTCYATGTCTTGCAGAGAAATTAATGCATTATTCAGAGTGTGAAACTTAGTCTTGGCTACATCAGTCAGAACAACAGCACAGGAGAAATTGGGATGCAGAAGAAAACATTTAAGGTTTTATTACTTCATTTAGAAGTAAAAAAAATTCAAAATCTAAATAAAATATGGTTCCACCAGAAAAAAARTTCCCACTCCTGCCACTGGCAGTTTTTGAATCAAATCTTTCAACTGCTTAATTCGCATTCACCTACATAGGTTAGTTATTGGTCAGGTGCCGATGCTCTTGACTATTTAGAAACATATAAAACATTAGTAGTAAAACAAAAAGCCACTTTAACATAAGGCTCTCACCTTTTTCTAAAATAGGACTATTTTCATTACAAAATCCTTCAAGTAAAGACAGATATTTTTTCTTTTCTACTGAGAACAGGACTCATTTGCATGCAAGGCAGGACTAATTCCTGAGCAAATGACTAAAAACTTTCCGAGCAAAAATGTTCGTGCATAAAAAACAAATTCTTCATTCTTCCTTGTATTTTGCACGCCCTGATTTTAGAATTATATCCAAGTTAACGGATGGTTACTTGAATATGAATATACCTCAAGTAAAAGAGGAAAAAACGCTCATTGCAACATTTTAGTGTGTTATGCCAACTCACGCGAGCTGGTGGCGTCCATCCCGTTCCTTAGCAGTCAGGTATCTATACCCCCACTTGAAAACAAACTTGAGGGTCATGAAGAACGAGAGTATTGCACAGAGGAGGAGGATGTGGAGGGACCAGGCACAAGTCCTGCTGGTGTTACAAGTGGTCACCAGCACAGGAGCTCCATCCTACTGTCATCTACTYGCTACCTGCTCTGCAGGTGCATGGAGGTATAATTCTTCCCAGGCCATCAGTCCAGCACATTCGACAGGCATTGAAGTTACCTGAAGAAAATAAAATCAGCAGTGCTTACAACTGTCCAGAAGGAAACCAGTAGGAAAACACTGACATTGACCACATGGTTTATTGCCGAATGCTGTGCATTCAGCACAGGCTGTTAATTTGATACAGCAGCCGTGACCCTGCATTCGGGACCGCCTTATATTTATTTGAACAAGATATGCAGTTTGCTTTGAAGAAAAGTGTGCTTAAGCAGCTGAGCAGAGATGGCCATAACTCGTGTTTCACYTTCCGAATTTCATTTCTTTAACAGCAAGCCCAGCATGACATTAACAAAGTGGATGAGGGATCCTTACTCAATGTTATGCTAYGCATTCAATGTCACTGCAAGTTTTCACTCTTGCAGAAGAGCTAAATTTGTGGTACATAAAATTAGGAGGTAAAGAAATGGGGTCAGCTGTGCCTGATCTGCTTTTAAACAATTGCACTCTGGAGTGATTCAAATCCTTTTGGATTCATGGCATTTAGAATAATTGTATCATCATTTACAACCCTGCTCAGCAGGCACACAAATAGGAGAGGTTTTAAATCACATTGTCATGGCAGCGTTGTTAGAGCACCTGAGCCACGCGAGCAGTTTTCATCACGGTTTTACGAGACAGCAGTAAGTACAGCGATCTCTGAGCATCACTGCCTGCCAGGAGGTGGGAAGGTCCATCACCCCCATGACACAGGACAATGGGAGTTAGCTGAGCATGCCAGTGGAGTAGGCTGGCAYGGAGAGCAGATGTGGATGGGTAATGGGAAGAGAACAGGCAATATCATCACCACGCTCCTTGCACACTGGCAAACTCAACGTTCACTCCCTTTCCAATGGGAAATAAATATTGCTTCCTTCCCTAATTAAGTCAATAGCTAATTTCAAGCTCTAAATGTTGGACATTCACTTTTGTAGGAGCGATTCCCCTTGTTTTGAGGGGTTGGGTGGACCAGAAAGACCAACGCAGTGAAGCCTTTTTGAATCRGAGCAGGAATTTGAGTGAGATTGTCCCACGTCTCAGCTGCGTGCCGTAACACCAGGGCTCTGGGCTCTTCTGGGGGTACATCTTCTCTCCTTCCTCTGAGAAAACACATTCTGATTTCAAGAATCGTTTCTGAGGTAAATCCTAGATATTTAAAACATGGCATGAGTGAAACGAGTCCATTCTGACCTTAAACAGAGGTACACTCACTGCACTGAGGACAACAGCGGTCAGTTATTACTTTTGTTTCCAAAGTGGTTCAGCTTCTGAAAATAAGAACAAAGTATCTGGGTCAAAACTGAAAAATAGTTGGTTAAGAACATCAGCAGTGACTTCGAAAATGGTCAATAAATGAGACAATACATAGAAAATGTATTAGGCATTAAAGGGACAGTAATCATTATCTGCTATTGCAGTTTCATATCATGAAACACATTGGTAAAAAAATTGAAAATAATTTACTTTAATGGGCAGATATTTTGGCATCTTCACATTAAGTACTGTGTCATAGCTGAGGTAATTTTTTTTTTTTATAAACTGCACATTTAAGCAATAGGACTTTTTTTTTTTTTTTACACAAGATTCAATAACAGTTCTCATAACCCCTTTGTATCATACAAGTATTTTTCTTTACACAGTGTCAGCAACTCTTGCAAATTCATGGTTTTTTAATTTTATCCTGTTTTTTTAATCTGTAGAAATTTCAAGATTAAATTAACTACAACTTAAGAATGTTTTACACTTATCTTTGACAGTTATAGAGAAGAACTCAAAGGCCCAAAAAACTAAAGGGCAAGAAGGGCAGACTCCACGTGAACTTTATCGTCTCACCACTCTATCTTATGACTTTAGGGATTATTCACAATTTGTCTACAAACATAAAGCTTTGAAAAGACAGATGATACAAGGTAATCAAGCTAACCTATCCTACTGTGTTCCAGCCTTACATTTTAAAGAAAAACAACCAACCAACCCTCTATTTGGCCTTTGATGCTCAATAAATGCAACAGTATATTATAGGCGTTTAACTCACTGATTTGTAGATATCATCAGACATTTCAAAGCAATAAAGCATGTCAGCAAAATTGTACCCAGTTATTTGCAACTATAAATTAGTGCTTGCTTTTCAAAATTAGCCACCTTGAAAATAGTACCACATTCCACATCTTCATATAAACGCAGGCTAACAAAAATGTGGTTTTTTTAAAACAAGAAAAATAAGCAGAGTCAAAGCTTCTCATTAGGACCAAAGTGGTCTGCAATAGATGCAATCACATAAATTACACTGCAGAACAAAACCAACTAATAAAGGCAAGTTTCACCATGTTTTCTTAAGGTTCAGAAAAAAGTTTCCTTTCTCCTACTGCTAATGCAACAATATTGCAACCTTTAAATGCCCTTAAAGAGGAAATAATGTAATCCCTACGTAACTCCATTAAACTATGTTTAATCATTGGGTTTGAGTCTTTAAGATCCAAACAGCCCACGGAGTTGTGAGCTGCTACTCAAAGTACCTGCAGAGATACGAGGTATGGTCACTGGTCTGCTTTCTACACAACCATATTTTCTTTGACTCTCTCACTGTAAATGGTTTTGAGCACAGACTCCCTAACACATTCCAGAAGAGTTTCTTCTTTTGCATAAAACATTAAATTGTCAAGCATTGAAGCCTGCACAGTTCACTGCAGCCAGCAGAAGCCATTGATTCTTGCATTTATTTCCTCTATACTTCAAATCTATTCCGCATGCTGCTTGTCACGTAGGGTTGACATATGTCACAGGATGCCATTATACACTGTGGCAACGCGTAGCCATCAAATGCCATCTGAAAGAGAATAATATATTGAAAATACTCCTATAAACACTGGCTTGTTTTGTTTGCTGCGGCCTCATAATTGCCAAAAGTCAACAGTCATCGAAACAATTCAGAGAATACAAAATATCTCTTCTATTAAAGATAAGAAAAACTGAACTAAGTTGAACATGCACCGCTAGAACGATAAATCTTCACAGCTTGTTTTACACATCAGTCTTTTTAATGCATAATTTATTTGTATTTATCTGCATTTATAAAAATGTAATTTTCTTTTGGGAAAAAAAAGTAGCAGAACTACCTCAATGACAGAGTATGAATTGACRTTATGTAGTGGTCAGACCACAGGATGGAAAGCCAGGATACCCTGCTTCTGCCATCACAGGCTGCGCTGGAGCAGATTTAATCACCCTCTGTCTTGAGTCACCCCACAATAAAATGACTGCACTGTTACTCTGCTTGTAACAATGCTCTACAACTGTTTTCACAGGCTCAGGTGTCCTCAAGTTGCAAGAAGTTACTCCTGGCCGTGGACCACACAGGGGACAGTACAATTACAAGAGCAGCTGAGAGTTCATTACATATTCATTTAGGGCTGCAGAGTGACATAAATAGGAGGTGTTGCACCACCAGCAAATGGAAATTCTTAATGCAGAACTGGGCCCAAAGATGTGTGAAATGTTACAGAGAGAGGACGTGAGGTCTGAGAGAACCACTGGAGAACGGATACGGCCAACAGAAAGCGCAGGCGCATCGGTATGACACAGGCTGCAGAGGTAAACTTCTTCCTACTAGCTCTGTCAAGCATTGTAAATTGTAAACTAATCCCACTCTTATGTGGGAAGATAATTTAGACTTCATATATATTCAGGAACGATGTGGGATTGTATACGACAAAGTGATTTCCTGTAGTATCCGATACTGCTAAGTACTAGTAAAATGTGCCAAATTGAAGTGAAAGGGAAGAAGAGGCTAGAAAGTCTCTGAGACAAATTACCCAGCATGGAACCCACAAATTTTAAATTTGTCAGGATGTTATCCAGAAAAATCCAAAGAAATCAATGAGTTTTTCTTGTTCAGCAGATCCTGCATCCAGCAATCCTTCACCATGTCTACAAGAATAGATAACTCTAAAAAGGGTTGCCCTTTTAGGGGGCCTTTTTGGCTCCTGCTTTATCTTTAGTAATATTTGTGTTATGAAAGTGTATTTGTTTAATTATTTTTAAGACTGGTACTAAAACACTAACCTTTCAGCTCAGAAATGTACCTTTGGAATAACTGTATAAACGCCCTTTGGAATAACTGTACTGTCATGCAGAAAGGTCTTTTCTGCAACTTTCTCACTCCTTATATTTTTGTAAAGAGGAAGCAAATACTATATAAAATTCCTCTGTTCTCTATAATAACAACGATTCTACCTTTAGCAAACACCCAATCGATGCTTAAGCTGTCTGCATGGCTGCATACAGTTACACAAATTGATATGCACGTCTTCCGCGCCTGGTTTCAAAACCAGGCCAGTAAGAAGGGACAGAAGGGATCTCACCACTCATCTTCCCCTTGCCAAAAGAAGAGTCAAGTATACTTAAGATAGTCCCAAATCATGTTTGTCACTAGAGGTTTCTTTAAAATCTTCAACAACAGAGCAGAGAGAAGACAGACATACTCTTCTCAGAAGAGCCCACATATCCTGCATCCTGCCCCTCTAGTACCAACTGTCTTCTGAGCACGCAGTCATGAATCCACAAGGTCCATCTTTGCTTACCCAGTGGCACRGGGCACCTCTTACCTCAGGAGAGTGAGGTCCATCCGCACCAGACCTTTATAAACCTTGCAAATTCTTTCTTTATTGTATTGTCTTTATATTGACATGCCAACGTGCAACGGCTTGTTCTAAAAAAAGAAAAAAAGGGGGGGGGGAGTGTATTTATGTAAACTTTTTAGCAAAATTTTAAACAAATTAAAAGTTTCTCTTGGGTTCTCCACCAGCTAAAAAGCACCAGAGCTGCCTCTGCCCAGACAACCCTGTGCTTAAACCTACTGAGGTCAGGAAACACCAGTGAACATCCCTGGAGGTCTGCATCCTCCATGGGGGCTCTAAGGCTCTTGAGCTTGCTTCGCACAATGATATTAGTTCTCGGTTGCTACCGTCTCCCTCGACAGAAAGAGGCACACTGAAATTTTAGAAAATATATTGTCTTTATTTGAAGTCCTGTTCATGAGAAGTTTAGTCATGTCGTTCTAAATATAAAACCAGACTGCAATAAGCTGCAACCCCTCGTATCCATGAAAGCAAGGTTCCCTTTAAATAAGCGCAGTGGGAAAAAGTGCATTACCTGAGCACATTAAAGTAAAATGCTTAACCTTGGAAACATCTTTAGATGTTTATTTAACATGATCTGACATACTTACAGGTAGAAATACTTTCTAAGCCCTTAGTAATAGCAAGTATTTCAGTCAGCGTTACCCTCCATCAGCTTCTGTTGTAGGAAGTAAGAATATGACACTCGAATTACGCCGAACCGCGCTCGAGGGCTAAGACTGCCTTCAGGCATCTTTAACTTCCATGACGAGCACTTACACTGCCAATAAGCCATACTGACACTAACCTTGACAAGATTATGGGGGCAGCCTTTACATAATGATGAGCTGGTCTTGCTCATCGTTGACTTGTGACTTAGTCATTTGAGGAGAAAGACAGCTCCAGCACACTAGAGCTGTACAAGTTTTGCTTTACTATCAGGCACATGTGTTTTGTGCCAACTGTTGTCTATGCCTAACGCTATCCAAATGACTAGCTAAAAAACGGCACATCTAAAATGATCATCAATCAGAATTACGCCTTTAAACGTCATGGGTTGCTCTGTCACAGAGTTTGATAGCCCCATCCTTTTCAGCTGAAAAATTTGACAAAATCCTTGCTGACCTCAGTAATGTTTCAAAGCCAAGAAATAACCCAGAAAACATCACAAAATTTCTTTTACCAGCTTTGCTCTTCTGAGCCTAGCGCTCTTTAATGTTTTTACACACCTATTATCTTAAATGACTGCTGTAAGTTTTGACCAAAATTTCCTCATTCCCTTTTCAGATACAATGAAGATGATAATATGAGGCTTAGTACCCAGACTTTCTTAAATTCAGAATCTTTTTTCTTCCTCAGTGACATTTCATATCTACAACACTGTCTTCCCCCCATGCCAGGGGCATAAGACTAGAATTTGGTACGGGTAGAGGTACTCTGAAATGCGTTGGCTGGTCAGCAGCTTGCAGGTATTTTTCCAGAAGTTTCACATGCTGTTTCTAGCTCATGTTTTATTTAAACTTCATTTAATGAAGTCCCTCATTTTTTACCAAGGGCTTCCATTAAAACGTTCCATTAATATCTAAAATGCCACGCTAGGTTAGTAAATTGTCTTATATTTCTTGGTGTTAATCATAAAAGCTACCATATAGCTCAGCGTAATTACATAAGCTGAGCTTCATAAAATGTCTCAAACGTAATGAGGAATGCTCTTCTGTATCTATGCAGTGTACACTGTTTACACAGTGTAAACACCGGATTAGTAAATACTCCCACAAGTCACTACACCCATGCTTAACAGTACTAGGAAAAGTGGATTTCAGTAGGTCACATCTTTCTGAAATACAGAAATGGCTCCAGAGGAATTCTCTTTAGCTGTACAAAATCCAAATCTGCAGAGACAGCATTTCACGTGCATGTCATTTATTTAGTACAACAGAGAGTTATCTTTTTAACGGATTTCTTAACCATATGCCCCTATAGCAGTGTTCTGGAGCCTCCCTCATTTCTATACATGGATCCTATAAATTCCCACAAGACTGTAACATGCTGCCTGAAAAGCTGCCTTTCTCCCAAAATGACTCAACCACAACAGCAGCAAGTTACCAGAGCTTTTCTCTCATCAAAATGAAAACCCTGAACTCTTTAGGGTAGATGCTTCTTGCAAAAAACATCTCTGTTGGATGCGAGATGTTCTCCTGGCTTCCCATGACACTGCTGCATCTGCTCAAGTGGACTTCTGCCACGCAACCTCAATGCTAAGCACAGCTTCCAATCACTATCACTATGCAAATACTAAAACCCCATTTCTCATCATACAAGTCAATATACTTAACTGGCTGAGGTGTGCACATTCTCACTCAGATTTAGAAAAGCAGTCTTTCCCCAAGATGCTGATTTATTTACTTGCTGTAACATGGCAACAATATTCACCCAACTCTCCACATTGGGTGGCTCTAGAGAAGTTTATGGAAGTTTAGCCATATAACTGCATCCAATACTTAACAGCTATATGTTTTTGTTTCAATAGTTGTAATAAGACCCCTAATGTTTCATAAGGATATTCATAAAACAAGTAACTCTATTATTTTATTACCTCTCTGTTATAGGACAGGTATCTCTCACCCTTTTGTATCGTCCATCTCAAAAATACAACACAATTTTCCAGAGACTATCAACTCCTTTCTTCTCACTGCATAAGGAGTTTTTACTCAATCATGGCTGAAAAAAAATTAAATTGTCATTCTCAAAAGCATTAATAATCTGATTGGATTAGTCTAAGAGTAGTTACTAAGGTCTCAGTGCTGCCACTAAGTCAACAGGAATCATTTTATGAGATTCAATATGCACTGAATGTGGCTTTTGCCCCTAAATTATTATTAACTATCAGAATATTATATCTGCCAGAGATAAATAATGGCTGCAGAAGTCACTGCATGAATGAAAGCAACATATTCTTTGGTTTTTGAATTCAGTGTCTGCCACTGAATGTCACAAATCCACATGACGTCCCTGACTCCTGGTCTTCGCATTTGAATAGCTAAAAAAAAAAAAAAAAAAAAAAGAAAAAATAATGTGTAAACTCATCTGGCTCAGACAGCTCTGTACTGAGTATTCATCAGAGGAATCTCGTGTGTGCTGTTTATTCCAGCATGTGTTTGGAATACATTTTGCTCCTGATAAACCAGTGACAGGACTATGTGGATAACAAGTACAAAGAAACTGAAACTTCCTTCCTTTAGTTAAAGAATTTTCCTTTTCTTTGTCTTCAAACACAGATAGAGTTAACGCATGTCTGCAACCCTGAGAAGGACAGCAATGTCCCAGCACAATAGAGTTATCTACAGAGGCCAAGAGCCCCTCTTCAATGTAACACGTATTTGGATCCAAGATGAAAATAAAAAGCAAAAAGGCATTACATTATCATTCCTTTCCTGATATCCCAGTCAAACATTCCCTCTTTATGGTCTCTTCTGCATTTCTCTGATATTCCCAGAATACAGCCTAGATCACAAAATAGAAAAGACTGAAAAAATGCAGGGAAAAACGCTATCAGCTTAATCTTCCAGGGCTGGTTAAAAAATATATTCCTTTAGAAGGATGGACCTATTTTAGATAAAATTTGGAATAGATACTTTTTTCTTTCTTTCATACGTTCTCCTTACCTCTTAAGACTTAAGGGAGTGCAGCAGCTCAGCCCCGAGGATGGAGTAGTGCCAAGTGGTGCTGCTCAACCATCCATGACCGCCGGCCCTTCAATTCCTTCTACAGAAGGGAAAGACCCAAGTCACCCAGAGAAAAGGTGCAAGTCCTGTTCTCTCCCTTGGGCTCCGTTAATCACCATGTTTGAATAGAAGAGCAAAACTCCACCTCCATCCCAGCTCCATCATTTTCTCAATAGACCCAACCACAAGAGCACAGAAGCCACATTCTTCTGCAAGACTGGTGCTGCAGTGAAAAAAGTTATGAAAACATCCACAGAATCCCCTAATACTAGAAAACTAAATGTCCCTATGTTCATATGAATATGTTATTGAGCTGTGAATAGGGCTCTGGATTCTGAATCAGAGCACCTGAACATCTCCCTGTACTGGAAGAACACGTATCTCAATTTCTTCTCTCGCTCCTCACCTGTGGAAACTGGACAGTGGTTAGGCCACTGATGTACGGAGACTGCTGCCTATTAAGCCGATTAGTACCCTTTTCTTCTTCTTTACCACCTTCCTTCTGTCTTACACCTATGTTGCAAGCTTTTTTGGGCAAAAAACACCTTCTTTGTCAAGCCAACAGGTCATCTAGTCCATGACTAGAACTCCAAGGCATTGGAATAATCTGATTGTTAATAGCACAGTCTACATTATCAGCCTCTTGTGACAGAAAACCTTGCCATTCCTCATACACTACCTATCTCAAGGGCAATGAGTGATGTCTGCTGGAGCCATCATCACTGTTGCACTAACTTAAAACAACACTACTTGCACTTTGATGTAAAAAGTCCAAGAATATCAGAAGAGAGATAAAACATGTGATCCCCTCATTTACTTTGCTTGAAGTCGCTTTATATGACATAAAGAGCGTTAGCTCCGGCGTACGGTGCACTGCATAGGAGTTGTTTAAGGCTGGCAGCAGCAAGAAGGATGAATATGACCTTTTTGCTTTTATAAACAAATGGAAAGTAATGTTAGTCTGGAATTTTAAATATCCCCTATCATCAAGAACACAGCAATAYAATCTATGTTGATCTCTGCAAAATGATGTTACAGGCTCTCACCATTTCTTCTCTTTATGGATGTTTTGTTCACATAGCTTAATGACAGATATGGCACATGCAGCAAAACTGCCTCTACTTTTATTGCTTTTCCTCCTTTGTCCTTCAGCAAAGACAACAGTGACCTTGCATAATCACCTAGCCACTGCTTTTCAGTTTATCTGACAATTAAAACAAGGTCTCCCGAAGAGAAGCCATGGAGGAAATACTAGAAGAAAGTCAATCATATCCAACAAAATTACTAAAACTGTAGCTCATTCTAACCCAATATTATCCTGCTGTGTCTATCCGTTAATGATATTTTACACTCTGCCTATGACTTCAGTTAATGAAGGAACACTTCTTATCTATTGTTTCTCACTAAGGATTACTGCTGCAGTAGTATTGGGGAGTATTTGCACACATGGGGTTTGCTGCTTACTTAACACAAGTTGACCCAGCCAGATTTCTGGGATTCTTTTATACAACTACTATGCTTTCAAAGACTTCTTGCAAGGGTAATCTCTAAGAAGAGGCAAGGCTAGGACATGGGGAGCAGACCCTCCCTACTGTACCTCCTGTTGTGGCAGCAGCAAATCAATCACTGGTCCAACAGACCTTCACTGTTCCCAGGCAAAGGATGGGTTGGTTGGTTGTGACTTAAACTCTGCTGGGAGGGATGGTTACCCCAAAAATAAGATACTGGCTGGCTTAGAAGTCTTCCACGTAAGGAGTAGAAAAAGCATTGGTGTGGTGCAAAGAGTTTGCCTAGTTTTGAGAAACAGAAGYTAAATTGCAGCAGCACCTGCGGCACAGGAAGAGTAGATAAAGCAGCAGGACAGAGCAATGCAGACAAACAGGCTATTTTAAGGAATTAGGACCCAGTCCCCAAAATGCACACACAAATAGCTAGTTCCTACCATACAGAAAGTAATTTATGGACCATTGGGACCTTGATTTTAGCCATAAAGCTGAATCCATTCATCTGAGAGTTTAGGGAGGGAAACTGGGTACATGCCATCATCACTGCAAAATAAACATAACAGGGATGTCCCCTGGAAGCTGTTGCATTATGGCAAGCATCAGGCTTTGACATTATCTTCTGCCTTCTGATGAGCCAGAAAGAAGTTTCAACTGTTTGGCAAAATCATTCCCTCACCAATTTGCTTTCTTCTTCCCTCCCTAACCAAGAGTCCTGCAGAGCATTGTCCACAGAGTAAGCACTTATGAAAAATGCGTGTGTAAGCRGCCTTCGCAGTGGTATTTGTACACATGCCGGTTACGTGTCCAGCTCCAGCGCAAAGTCCTGCACCTGAATTCAGAAAGGTTGTCCCCATCCATAGGCTACTTAATAACTGTGCTGGGCAATTTCTTTCTTTTGCAGCATGACACCTAACAGTGGGAGCACAAAAAGCAAACAGCAGTATCTTCCTACAAATAACCATTTCTGCTGCCTGAAAAGACCCCATTCTCTACAAAAAAGGAACTGGAGCAGCCCCCATGTACATCTCTGCCTACATGCCCACGATGAGGACTCCAGGCTTTAACAGGGAACACATATTTAACTACAGATCATGTCGGTGTCAAGCACAGGCAGTAGAAGAAATCACTTAAATGGTTATCAGGAGAGCTCAATGCACTTTTTATCATTCTTACACTCTGCAGAAATGCCAGCCGCCCCAAATGGATTATACACAGCATATGCAACATATACATGGGGGAAGGGAGCATCATAAATTAAAATATATCTTCCATATCAGCACAAAACAGGAGACTAGTTCTGTAACTACCACAGACTTTTAAACTGCTGAGCAAGAATGCCATCTACAGGCCTATATTACAATTCTTCTCAGCTAAATACGTACCAGGAGTAGAAACAAACATAAAGTGAGCACTCAGCATAGTATATGTTAATATGACTTTCATATGCTAATGGAAAGTTCATTAAAAATAAACAAATACAAAAGTAAAATACTTGGAACTCCTTTCAAAAAAAAAAAAAAAAAAATCAAAGACTACAGACCCTAAAATACTAAATCTTTCACAGAATAACCTAGAGAGGATCATTATCATTACAACACTGTGTTCTGCATACATATTTTATAAAGAAACTTTTTGCACATACTTTAGAGGTTAGCAGTGCATAACATTTTGTCTGCTGCTTGATTTAACCAAATGCAATGCCCTGAGGCATTTATTAAAATAAGAAAAGAGAAAAATCCTATTACTGTTAACCTCAGATTGTAACACATACAGACTTTCCTAAAGAGGAGCTGTCATGCTTTTCAGTCMTACTTATAGGGCCCTACTGAATTGTTTAGATACTAATACCAAAATAGTTGAGAGTGAAATAATTCTACTTTTATGTTACTTTTATGCAGAACTTCCATACTGATAGCTGTAGACCTGGTGACATTTTAAATCCTCATGYGTCTACAGTCAGTAAAAACAGATTGAGAAAAATGTTGAGTTATGCCAGAAATTTAAGTACAGCACAGACAGGAAAAACATATAATAAAGTGAGATACAAAACCATCTGAAAACGGTAAGAAATTACCGGAGTTTTCAAAACTGAAAAATTATAAAACAATTCCTCATCCAATAACCTCTAGCAGGTATGGCTGATGTTGGTCCACACAGACAGTGCCCCAGTCCTTAGTGGATTTCTATTTAATGAAGCATAAGCAGGTAACAATGATCAGTCCTCATGGAAAGCTAAATGAAGATCATATGCTCTCTTCCTCAGCGGGGTTGATTTGGTTACCCTCGGTTATAGACAAATAAGAAAAGCTCAGGTTGACTGCCATGTTCAGAACCTGCCAAAACAGATGCTACTAGAGCAATTCAAAGCTAGACCGTTCAAAGTGCAAATTATGCACTATCGTGCCTGCTGGATTCATGTAAAGTCATGTCCTTAGACACAGTTCAGAAGTGCTAGGACAGAGCAAGAGGGGAAACTGGAGTCCTGTTGGCAGCCTGAATAAAAGCAGGTAAATCAGCAAATGCCCCAGAATTTGCAGGTTTTAAGTTTTTCTTACTAATTAGAGTGGTCACAAACAGCATCTTTTCTAAAGCCCACTGAAGAAAGGAAGCATCTTAATAAATTTTGACTGAACTTATTTGCCCAGTTCTTCTCTGTTACACATTCACTTCACTGACACTTATACGCCTGCAACCTCATGCAGTTTGTCCTGTAGAGGATATATTAATTTAAGCTGCTATTTAATTTAAAATACTGTTTTTCTCCCTTCCTCTTCCTTCCCCCCTCCCCCRTCTTCTCTCTCTTCCTATCTCAAATTATTCCAAGCCAAATAGCTTCAAACCCATGTTTTTTCCATTTTATTATTCAGTTTGTATGGCTGTCAAACAAATGAATTCCCTTTGATTTGTTTGGGGTTTTGAGTGTGCAGATATATTAATTCTTTGAATTGCAGGCACTGTTTGTTTATTTTTGTAAATAATGTTCTGTGATTACTCAGTGTTGTCATTTCGGAAATAAAACTAAATCGCAAACTTGTTATTGGAGAACGATTTACATACTTTTACCCATGGGAACTGGACTTAATTAAAGATGGCAGAAATAGTTCATTATTACAGCAGCAAAAGTTCTCTATTACTTTTACATATACCATGTTTTTTGTAAAATGTGGCATAACGTATAACATGTTCTACACAAAGTGGCACATCCTAGATTCATCTTGGCTTCATAAGACTCAGCTAGGAACAACATCAAGTAACAGATTCTTCTTTTTCTGATTATCCTGGAAGGTTTGTCTTCTGGATGAATGTTTAGCACATGCAATTTGGCTGTTTTGTCCTCTCGCATCTTGACTGCAATCTGTGAGCTGTCTACTATGAGAACGTCCAGCCGAGGATAAAAAGAGAATCCAAATTAGACAGTGCTGTGTGAACGACACAACTGAGCCATCCTTTGAAGTGATTAACAAAGCAGCAAATTGTGAAGAGATTTCTCAACCAGCATAAAAAAACCTCACTGGTTAACAGGCAGGATGAAGGAAGAAGGTACCTCTACACACTGCCCTCAGACCCACCAACAGCCAACACTTCCAACACCTCTGCCACCAACCCACAAGGTCTAGAAACCCCTACTCACCATCCAGATGCAGACTATTTTTTTTTTTCCCAGGGAATTTAGTCCAAGTATTTTCTCCAGAAAGAATATTAGATTGTAAGGCTGTTGACAGAGGACTGCTGATGGTTGAGCTGCACTTTCTCAGCAAAACAAAGGTTGATAATCCCACTTCTTATTTCAGGAATTTAATGACACAAATTGAGTTATTGGACACAACATGTTGAGGCCAAAGAGAAATTCACTCCAGAACATCAAAACCTGTATTTTGCCCAGAAAGGGGCATCGGGACCACAGCTGGCAGAGGTGAACAAGATCCTGCAATGGCATGCCCCAGGTTGGCCCTGAAGCTGTCGGAAGCATCTACAAGGATTCCCAGGCTGGTCTTGGCTTGCGAGCACCTACATCATATCACCAGTTTTCACATTTTCGAGGCAGAGAAGATGCCAGTGCAGTAGGTAGATCTCAAGGTACGCAACATATAACCGTGATTTACTCTTAGGTCACAAATAATATTGTGATAGTTTCTGGGCTTTGCCCAGAAAGTGTTTCATTCCCACTCTTCTCTCCCCCACAACATACGTTGTCAATTTTGGGGCTTCTATCACCACACATATCTCAAGCCAAGAGAAAACCGGTGTTAATCGATGTGAGATAAGTACAGGAGCAGGAAACTTGCTGCAGTCATAACAGATATCTCTTAATAGGACTGCGATGATTAGGAGCTGATATGATCCTTTTGCTCCTCACACATTTCCAGTCATCATGTTCAAACTAATCATCAGTTCAAACTCTCTCACCCATAACCGTGAGGAGGACTCTATTCCAGCAGAAGTGCCCAAGCGTTACCCATTTTACAGGCTTCACAGTGCTCCCTAAGGGTGACCGAATAATTTGTTTTGAATAATCTGCAGGAATAAATTTACCATTTTTTAATGTATAATTAAGCAAGGAATCATTCCCTACTCTTCTAAACTTATTCTACTGACAAGTTTCTTCTGGGCGGTAAATGCAAGTTCTTATAGCTGCTACTTAAAAAGTTAATCCATTCTTCTTTGAAGGTTAAGAAAACGCTACGGAAAACAAGATACAAGGGCTTAGGTAAAGTGGGAGGTTCCAAATCACTGGAGCTCTGCTTATTACAGAGCTCTGCTGCTTCTGCAGCAGCAAAACGCTGCACATGAATTTACCTCGGAGAGACTGTCCTGACCTCCATCCACCTTCTCTAATGACGATGGTTCTTTTCTAAATGGGAGGTGTTCGCCATGCTACTGTTTCACATTAATTCTTTGTGAAAGCAATTTTTCCATCTGCTGTTAGAATAAGGTATTGCCACAGCACTAGGAGAGGGGGAGAGGACCTTGGGGTGAGGGAGGGCCAGGAAGACACATGTGGGTAAAGGTGTCAATGCAGAGATGACCAATCTGTTTAATATGACATAAAGCAAAGATCTAGGAGTGCGTAGATCCATGATTTACAACCCTTATTCTACCTATATCAACTGCTCTGCAGCCCTTGGCACTTTCCTTCCTGGCGGTACGCACGTGCACCCCTCACCGCTTTCCTGAAGTCAGCCAGCGGATGCTAATAACTGTTAAGACTCCACTAGCAACACAGCGCACCAGGCGACTGGACAGTATCAGAAGGACATTCCTCTTCTCAAGAACTTTGTAATTAAGGCACAAAGACAAGCAAGACAGCGTAGACATGAATTCAGAAAGTTCTGCCATTGGATCCAGTTTCTGCTAATGGGGAAAAAAAAAAAAAAAAAAACAGATCCTATTTAAATTTCTAAATTTAAATATCATTTATCTTTAGCTGCCCCTTTGGTTACTGAAGACTAGGTAGGTAATTTCCCATGTCCTGATGTGTCTAGATATAGAATAAGAATCTAAAGAAAGAAGTTTCAGATCCACTCAGGAACAATAATTCGTAAGAATTACAGACTTCAAAAACAAAGGTCGTGGTGGAAGACGTGAAATAAAGGGTCACTCCTCTGGGGAGTTAGTCTGAATGCTTACCAAACTAGTCCCTCTGCAGAACTCAATTCAATCTATTATGCCTCTTTTTTGAAAAGTCTTATTTTTTGGAACGCCCCCCAAGTTAGAGCTTAAAATTAGCAAGATGCTCTCAGCTGCAGACTGACGATAACTCTATCGTTTCTTGCAAAATATACAAATTCTGAGCATGCCAAGAAGCATATAGAGATGAGGGTGCACTTGTTTCCCTTGGATATAAACTATGCAGAAACTGGAGCTTTGCTTCACACTGATATAAGTGTCCGAAGACACATGCTTCTTCATACATAACGGTGGTATCACATCAGACAGGAAGGAAAGGGCTGACTATGTCAAAGACATTCAAGCTCCTAGTTCCCTAAGCAGGTCCTATACTTTGAGAGAGGAAAATGTTTATTCCATTTCAAGAGAATAGATTAAAATACTCATCACGCACGTGTAAGAAGCCACACCGAGAAAATATTTTAGATGGAATTTCTCCTGGCTCTGTATACCTCAGTAGTGCCTCCTATAGGAGTCATTACACCAAAATCCATGTATTGCCTGTATGCATTTCTAAACTAGTAACTGCCACCTTACCACAAAATGCAAAGAAAAGTATTTAATTACCAAATTATTTTATTAGACCACAGTAAAATCATACATAAAGCATGACTTAAAGGGCCTTTTTCTGATGCAATTCCAGATTTATTTACTAACCACTTCTTTTAAGAGTAACTTGTCATACACACAGCCGTGACCTCAGCTTGCCAAAGCATTTTGGTATCAAGGGCTACCATGGAAACACAAAGAAAGAATTACTGCTTCCTGGGGAGTGCAATCCTGCAACTCATTCACCAGCAAAATGGCTGAACTGTATTCAGTTTAGAAATTGATTTTCCAGTCTTTCTCCCTGTATATGTTTACACAGAGAAAGCCAGAGAATATGTAGCGCTTATAGGTATAAACCATAGGTCTTCCTACGTACAAGAYATAAATGGACTAAATACATATAGGGAATTGCATATTCTCTCTTTCAAAGGCTGAATAAGAAGATAATCGACTATAAACAGGTTTACTTCTGTTCAAAGTTGAAAGTTACATCTATAAAAGTTTGCAATCCAGCTCTTAAATGTCAGCAGACCAGAGAGCAAGCTTACCTTTGGTCTGTCGGCAGCTGCCGATGTCTATAACAGCCGTCGACTCCACATAAACACAGAAGTAGAGTTACTTTCAGATGTGGGTTTGAACCTACCAGGAAGATAGATGGAGGCAGACACAGACCTCCAAGGGATGAATCAACTCAACGTTCCTGCTACTTAGAATTGAAAGGGACTAGCAGAACTGTGTTAATTGTAGCTCTTCACCCAGCTATTACAGCTTCCTTTTAATTACCATTCTTGAGATTTAGGGAAATCTGCCCTCGCCTGCTAATCAAATTTTCTATGCAAAACTACTCCAAGTTATTTATTCTGAACTACCCAGGTTAAGCTACAAGGAGGGACAGTTCTATTATTTATTTTTATACTCTTTCTTTCAGAAGTTATATTTCATTTCTTCACATTCATCTATCAGTCAAGCTAGTAAAAAATGTTGCTTTTCATATTAGCGAAATATACTGAAATTACGTGAACTAATAATAATTATTTTATTTCCTTAGTATCAGAATTGGACGTGCCTGAGAATAAAGAGCCAAACTCCAGTTCCTTCGTAGCCAACCAGAACAGCAGAACCGAGTCCCCAAGTTAATAACACCAAGGACTTGGCTGAGATGAATTACCTTTTCTTATGCAGCTGAGATGCTCAAATCTGCCAAAGTGCTCTGGGTGCCCATATCCCATTCATTTTGGCACACAGTGGTTTCCAAATCCTAGTTTGGACTGAACTGTAAGGCAGCTCTAAAAAAAAATCTCTTAAATTATACTTGAAGAGTCATTTCTTCTGTTCCTAAGAAAAACATGGATGGCGAGGACAGAAGTCCATTTGGCCAGGCACCTGACTCTGACTCAAGCATAGTGCAAGTAGGGGGATCTTCCCTGATACCCAAACTGCATCTTTCTCTACCCTTTCTCAATGCTATTTTTTCCTGGGCAAAAGGAGCCATCATCCCCAGCTGCAATTACAAAGGTAAGTAATAGTCCATATATAAACTATGAAAGGGCAGGAGAGCCTTCATGGCTTACAGAGTTATTTAGGGAAGATCTCTATCTACCTCTAAAATACAGAAAACAACGAAGTGAAATGACTAACCTCATACTCGGACCAAACGTCCCCTCAAATGCATGACTATAGGAAAGGTTTCATTTTAACTCAGCATGAGCTGTCCTCCAGGAACCAATGCAYTTCTCCAGCTCTGATAATTTTGGATGGGATGAGAACAGAAAGCGGATGGACACCGATACAGCCTCTCACCTATCTACAGCCTTCACCCACCTGCTCATTTGGAAGTGTTCTTGTATAAAATTAATTAACACAACAATTAATCAGACCTGAGAGTACTTGTTCTTGTAGTGGGAATGTATATTTGTGTCTGCTATTAATGAGCTCTTGGAAAATTTCCCATAAGATTTCTTTGGACAGGGATACAAGATCTGTTATATCCATAAAACTTAATAGCTTGCAGCTGTGTTAACATGCTTAGAAGCACATTAATGACAGTATATTATTAAGCAAGTTCAAAGAAAGAGCAAACCGTTACAAAACCCACCCCAGACCCAACTGGATTTTCAGTCTCCTAACAGAAGCCCAGCTATCTGCTGGCTGACAGCATTGTTTGGGACCTCTCTGAATCTCCCTGCCCTTTCCCACAGTCCCCCAGCCACAAAGCAGCCTGATTAGGTTTCTCTCCCTACCTCTCTCCACTAATYCCTCCATAATAGAGGCAAACTTAATAGAAACCCTCTACAAGATGCCAAAGAGCCAAAGCAGGCACTGAATGACACACCAGGCTGAAGGTGGAAGGCACAGCACTTTGGCAGAGGCATTTAAGGGAGCCCCAAGCTCTCAGGCACAGCTGGAAGCCCRCACCATGCACAGTGGAGATGCTGGCAGCCTATGCACCTCGGATGGGTGCGTCTTTGACTTTGTTTTCCCTTCCCAAATCTGARATTAGGTATGTTGCTAAGAGTTGCTTATACAAAAGTTACTCCTAGAATCTATATAATCTCATAGTGAACTGCAGTGACTATTCTCCCCACAGTTTACCTTAGTGATCTTAATGCAAAAGGCAAATACTCATTTCCACAGTATAGACTACAGACCACACAAAGCTTGAACTATTGTTCAAAACACAGCAGCATTGGTTGTATTTTCCACCAGAAACTGTTTTTTTTGAGGTAGCTCGTCACGAAGGTACCACTACCACTCCAGTTTCACAACTAAATGCCAGAGCATCTTAGATCTTGCTCAGCGTAGAGCCCACACCCTGTAGCATTGCCCTGAAAATAGTCACAAAGAAGGGGCTGAAGCTGCTGGACAAAACAARAGGTAACTAAAAGGCAGAAGAGAGGCCACCAGTAGGGATGCAATGAGCTGGACAGATGAACTTGGGGAAAAACAGTGGGATATAAGGGGCAACAAGCAGGGTCAGGGGACGCAAAGAAGGGAAGAAAAGAAGAAAAGAAAGAGTGCTGGGCTGGCAGGAGGGGGCTATCAGGGGGCACAAATGGAAAAAATTGCTGAAGAGAAAAAAAAAAAATAAAGAAAAAGTTTTATTCTCTACAAGGAAGCGGATGAGACGCAGACAGTGGGATAATGAGCTCAGATAGCWCTGAGGAGCACCCAGCATATTTAAAGTGCATTTGGAGGCTGTCCCTGAGAAGGCACAAAGACACCAGCAGGACCAACAGCCCTTTCTGAGATCCTCTCTTATTTACTGTCAGCAGAAATTCTGGGGCACATCCCACAGGAGTCATCCTGTATCATAGGAGGGTTTCCTCAGTTTTAAACAGGGACGCTAAGCAYCAAGAAGTTTTGAGTCGAGCGTGCACACAGCCTTATTTTTACCAGAATTATCCAAATACAAAAGAAAGTCACATCAAATAATCAAGCAGGCTAATCCTCTGGAAATGACTAACTATAAAACTCTATGTGGGAAGTGGGACATCCCATCAGCTTCACCAGTGTTTGCAAAAAAATTAAAAACAAAACAAAAAAAAAAAAAAATCAATTTTGCTTATAGTCAAAGAGAAGACATTCATTGGCAGATGGTCATCCTAAGTGCTATGGTTTGTCTCCATATATAATGAAAAATATATAAACCTTCTGTTGTGCAGTAGAGAGGCTTGAACACCTGTTTCAAATTATTATGATACTATAAACATTCTTGGAAATTGGAAAGCCCTGTGTTTTAAGAAAGTGAGAAGTGCCATTGCCAGCTAAACTAAATTGAGTAGGCTTGGGTCCAGTAAGCAGTGAAAGAGAGAATTATGTGTATAGCCGCTGGCATACAGCTGATAAGAAAACTGAGTGAGCATAAAGTTAAAACCTAACACTACAGAAATCCTGTTATTTTATGAAGTATATACATAAATTAGCTGTGCAAATTGTATTTCTTAACGTACTTCCAATATTTTCTTTTCAGGCTTGTCATCTCTGGAATTCCTTCACAGCCAAGTGGATCATTTGAAATGTCCAAATTAAGAGAAACATTAGGTAGGTTTGGCTAAAAATGTTCATCCAATGTCTAGCAAAGACTGATTGAATTTTATTTTACTCTAAGGGATGCGAGTTGTTGCCATTTCATCACTTCTTCCAAACCCATTCCAAAGATGGATCCAAGCTCACGTCAGCAACCAATAAAGTTGTCAGTGCCTTTTGCCGATTCCTTTCAGAAAACATCCACTTCCTTGAAGCTCTCATAACAAAATGCTGACAAAATACTGTGGGGCTGCATGTCCAATGGTTAAGCAAGAAAGATATATGCCAATGGCAAGAGGCTATGACCTGATTTTTATTTGATTTTTTTTTTTTTCATTAGAGCATTGGCAGCATGTTGTCCTATGGCTCAATCCACATTCTGTTCCATGGAGCCTTCAATCTAGGACTTTAATGTAAAAAAGTTTGTCCTTCCAAAAAAAAAAAAAAAAAAGGACTTGTCATTCATAAGATTGAGGTATAGACTTGGAGAGTCTCTTAAGTACATGATCAGAATTAAAGCCAAATTTCACTTAATGTTGCTGCTGTTTGTCTTCACTTTCATTAATTTCCCCACCGCTCCATCGTGGTTGGGAGCTCTGAATCATAATTTTTTTCATCTCTAACATTTTTTTCCCCAAGGAGACACTACATTTAAAAGTTAATTAGTTTCCTCACAAATGCGTCAGTCAATAAAATTGAGATATGATTATTAAAACCACAAAAATGACACCAGTCTTACAGATCTGGACTATTTCTGAACACGTATTCATCTCATGCAAATGTCATCGGGATACAGATCATCTGTACTTCATGCTCTGACAAGACAATGTGTTGAGACAGGGATGAGCTTTGAAAGAAAAAAAAAAAAAAAAGATGCAAGGTCATGGGGTTTTTTGTTTGGTTTTTTGTGTGGGTCTGGGTTTTTTGTGGGGGTGTGGTATTTTAAAGAGTGCAATGTTGACTAGTGGCAGCCCGCAGAGCTCTTTTGCTGCCTGACCTCTCCTTTTCTTCTCTTTCACTCCTCGTTCATGGCTGCAATTGTCATTTGGATAATTTTAAAAGAGCAGTTAAGTTACTTGCCTGGGTAAATCTGCTGGTAATACCAGAAAGGTAAATGCTTGAACCAGTAGTGAATAACTTGGCTACAAGTAGAATTTCTGAAGGAAGAACAACAATAATAGGAAGCAAATAGCAAGTTACCAAAAAATTCTACTGTGGCGAAGCCTCAAGATTCGGTTTTCAGTTTAAAGCTTCAGAAACTACATTCACTGAAATTGGTGTAGGTGAAACTGGTCTTGCACATGCAGCTGTGCTCACAGGGATGCTCAGCAGCCCCTCGTCAAAACAGCAAGGTGTGCGTGGACATCCGTAGGGTTGTGGTCTGGGTCTGAGAGCGTTATGTATTTTTGCTGTTGGAAGATGGACTAGAGCGCGTGCCTGTTCAATCTAAGGACAGTCAAAAGCTGGGAGGGACCCTAAGCAGGTTTGGTGGCACAGGTGCAGTTTTAAAAGATCTTGACGGTTTGGAGAAACAGCCTGGAAAAAATTGTTCCTTTTTTGCAACGAGGCAGTTTACAAGGACAGATGGGTTGCTGTACTCTTTAAGGAAAATATTCAACTTGGGACGTATAGAGTGAGGAAATCTTGGCTAGACGTAGGCTTGAGAAAAATGTATGTAGGTATCTGTGTCTGTCACCTGCGTGTATCTACGAAAGTGGTTCCAGTAAAACTAAAGCTGCCAATGAGTCAAAAAAGGTACACGATTGTCTAAAAAAATGCAAAAGCTGTAGTGGCCTGTATCAACAACTGTACCAAAGATGATGCAAAATACTTTTTCCTCCACTCAGCTGTAGTCTTCACAAACCTTCACAAAAAAAGGAAGCTTTAGATTCCTGCCCAGCTTTATACTAAAGGGTTTTTTCCTCTCTCAGCACAATGTCAACTGCCACCTTCTCACCRTGGTTGCCCTTTCTTCTGCCATGAAAGTACAAGACAGATGGAAAGGATCCATAGTGGTCTGCGAGTACAAGGTACGTCTACGATGTGTGTCTGCCTTTTTCCTAAGGTACTTGTAGTATGGACTTTAAAGTTAACGTTAAGAAGGTGCCAACTCTCCTTCTATAGTTTTTCTATGAAATATTTTAACACAGATACTAAAAATAGAATAAGGTCTGTTCTGGAGCATGTTACGCCTATGAAAGCTTACTTCCCTCTGTTTGTTTTCTCTTCCTGAAAGCATACTCTTCTGTTTCTGTGCACTTACTATTAAACGATACTGTGAAAATAACTTTGTACTAAAAGAGGAAAGAAACTGTTTGTAAGAGATCAGATGTTCAGAAGAAACAGACTTTGTTTTCATGATAAAAGCTTTACGCTTTTTCAGTCAATAAGTTTTTAAAATATCTTATAGTAGTACTCAAGAACCTTACTGAGACACTAGCATCTGCCCTAAAAGCAATCAAGGTCAGAGAAGAGACACACACAAAATAGGACAAATTGGCATCGCTTCTGTGTGTTTTCCAGGCTTTCCCAAGAAGCATTAGCAGCCTCGTAACTAGCGACAGTGAGTCCTGATGGGGTTTTGGTGAGTTATTGCTTCAGTAATGTCCTTTTTCCTTAACCTATGGCGTGTAATTTTTGACTTCAGTTGGAAAGAAATTTTCCAGAATGGAAATCTTCCTCATTCAAAGAAAGTGCATTTTATGACCTTCCCATCAGAGTGGCTCTTCAGAGGTGATATACTCGGCAGTAGAAGTCATCAGCAACAAGACTTTTCACTCTCTTGCTCTAAAAAAAACAAAACAAAACAAAAAAAAAAACAAAACAAAAAAAAAACCCCCCAAAAAAAAAACACCAAAAAAAACCCCACATACCCC
>JAYKAV010003421.1:1635323-1647772 GCA_035582835.1 Phoebastria nigripes | reverse complement strand
TTAAATTTTCTTTCTGTATCTCTGTTTTAGTTCACTGTCCCTGTTTTTTTTTTTAAAATTTTTTTTCTCTTTATTTCCCTGCTCCCCATCTCTTTTTAAATGTTCTACTTTTATCCCATTCCCTGTCTTTATTTCGCTGTCATTTCTTCTAGTTATTTCTTGTCTTTCCTTAGTGCCCCCGCTTTTTAAATTTTCTGTCTACTCTGTTTTAGTTCGCTGTCCCTATTTCATAATTTGTTTCCTTTATTTCCCTAACGCTCATCGCTTTTTAAGTTTTCTTTCTATGCCTACCTTTTATCCCGTTCACCGTCTTTATTTTTTAATGACTTCTTGTCTTTCCTTAGTGCCGTCACTTTTTAAAATTTCTGTCTATGTCTGTTTTAGTTCTCTGTTGCTGTTKTTTTAGTTCTTTCCTCTCTTAATCCTTTGGCTTGAAAAAWTTTCTATTTTTATCTCATTCGCTGTCTTTATTTTTTAACTATTATTTCTTGGTTTTGTTAATGCCATCACTTTTAAAATTTTCTTTCTACATCTCCGTTTCAGTTCGCCATCACTATTTTTAAATTTTTTCCTTATTTCCTTAATGACGGGATAAAGTTTTGTCTCCTTTTATCCCATTTGCTGTCTTTATTTTGCTGTCTTTATGTTTTAATTATTTGTCTTTCCTTAGTGCCCTCACTTTTTAGATATTCTTTCTACGTCTCCATTTTAGTTCACTGTCCCTATTTAGTTTTTCACCTTTATTTCCCTAATACCCCTCGCTTTTTTAAATGTTCTTTTTATGCCTACTTTTTTCCCTTCACTGCCTTTTTAACTATTTCTTCTCTTGCTTCTTTGCCATCACTTTTTAGATTTTCTTTCTATGTCTCCGCTTTAGTTTGCTTATGCTATTTTTTAATTTTTTCCTTATTTCCTTAATCACTATTGCTTTTAAAAGTTTCTGTCTCCTTTATCCCATTGACTGTCTTTATTTCATAGTCTTTATTTTTTTAATTATTTCTTGTCTTTCCTTAGTGCTGTCACTTTTTAAATTTTCTGTCTATGTCTGCATTTTATTTTGCTGTTGCTATTTTTTAGTTCTTTCCTCTCTTCATCCTTTGGCTTTTAAAATTTTCTCCTATTATCTTGTYTGCTGTCGCTATTTTTTAATTATTTTTTCTTGTTTTTCCTTAGTGCCATCGCTTTTTAAAATTTTCTTTCTATGTCTCTATTTTAGTTTGCTGTTGCTATTTTTTAATTTTTTCCCTTATTTCCTTAATCCTATTTGCTTCTAAAATTTTCTGCTACTTTTATTCTATTCACTGTCTTTATTTTTTACTTATTTCTTGTCTTTCCTTAGTGCCCTAACTTTTTAAATTTTCTTTCTACATCTCTGTTTTAGTTCACTGTCCTATTTTCAATTTTTTCTTTKTATTTCCCTAATCCCTGTTGCTTTTTATATTTTCTATTTTTATCCCTTCTGCTTTTTTAATTTGCTCTCTTTTCTTTTAATTATATCTTGTCTTTCCTTAGTGCCATCACATTTTAAATGTTCTTTCTACATCAGTTTTAGTTCACTGTCCCTATTTTTTTTATTTTTTCCTCTTTATTTCTCTATTGCTTTTTAAGTATTCTTTCTATGCCTACTTTTTTTCCACTTCCTGTCCTTTTAAAATTATTTCTTGTCTTTCCTTAGTGCCGTTGCTTTTTCGATTTTCTTTCTACATCTCCGTTTTAGTTCACTGTTGACTATTTTTTAGTTTTTCCTTAATCTTTCTTTCTTTTTACCTTTATCCTGTTCATTGTTTTAATTTCTTCATTATTTCTTGTCTTTCCTTAGTGCTCTCACTTTTAAAATTTTCTTTSTAYGTCTGCRTTTTCATTTGCTACCAATATTGTTTAATTCTTTCCTCTCTTAATCCCTTGGCTTTTAAAATGTTGCTTTTACGTCTCTTGTTATCTAGTTTGCTGTCTCTATTTTTAGTTCTTTCCTGTCTGTCCTGTRCCTCATCGCTTTTTAAATTTTCCTTCTATGCCTAGTTTTGTCAAGCTCCCTATCTTTATTTTTCATTTGTTTCCTGCCTGTCATATACCCCATTGCTTTAAAAATTTACTTTGCCTGTCTCCGTTTATTTAATTTGTTGTCCCTATTCTTGAATTTTTTTCTTTACTTCTGCTACTCCTTATCACTTTTAAAGTGTTCTGTGTCTACTTTTATCCCGTTTGATGTCTTTAAGTTTTGAATTATTTCTTGTTCTTCCTCAGTGCTGCCTTTTTAAAAATTTTATATCTACGTCTCCGTTCTAGTTCGCTGTCCCTATTTTTTAATCTTTTCATCTCTTAATCYCTTGGCTTTWAAAATTTYGTTTCTATGTCTACTTTTATCTACTTYBGTGTCCCTATTYTAAWTTKTTTCTTGTCTGTCCTGTACCTCATTGCTTTTAAAATTKTCTTTCCATGACCACTTTTATCAACAGGCCTATCCTTATTTTTTAATTCTTTCCTGTCGTTTAACATGTTGCTTTTAAATTTTCTTTCTATGTCTGCTTTTATCCAGTTCACTGTCTTTCCTTTTTATTATTTCTTGTATTTCCTTAGTGCCCTCACTTTTTAAATTATCCGTCTATGTCTTTGTTTATTTAGTTTGCTGTCCCTATTTTTTAATTCTTTCCTCTCTTAATCCCTTGGATTTTCAAATTTTGTTTCTACATCTATTTTTATTAAGCTCCCTATCCCTATATTTTATTTCTTTCTTGTCTGCCATGTATCCCATTGCTTTTAAGATGCGCTTGCTATGTATCCGTTTATTTAGTTTGCTGTCGCTATTATTTAATTTTTTCCTCTCTTAATCCCATGGCTTTTAAAATTTTTTTTATGTCTACTTTTATTTCAATTTTTGTCTCTATTTTTTTAATCTCTTCCTCTGGTAATCCCCATCACTTAAAGTTTACTTTCTGTGTTTTCTGTTTATTTCGCTGACCTTATTTTTTAATTTTTTTCCTTTATTTCACTAATTCCTATTGCTTTTCATATTTTCTGTATCTTCTTTTATTTAGTTCACTGTATTTTAATTTTTTTCTTGTCTGTCCTTTACACCTGTACTTTTAAAATTTTCTTTCTATGTCTGCATTTTAGTTCGTTGTCCTTATTTTTCAATTTTTTTCCTTTATTTTATTAATCTTTTTTTAAATGTCCTTTATCTACTTTTATCCCATTCACTGTCTTTATTTTCTAATTATTTCTTGTCTTTCCTTAGTGCTGTCGCTTTTTAAATTTTCTTTCTATGTCTACTTTTATCAAGCTCCCATCCCTATATTTTTTTTTAATTTTAAGCCAGTAGTCTAAACTAACAGTCATCCAACAAAATAATTACCCTACTTCCATTTTATCTAATCTACACAACACAAAATTAGGGCAGTGACACACTTGCATATATATTTAGGCTCAAGAAGGCATTTGAGTCCCTCCAAGGTCAAACACACATTTAAGTTATTTCTGAAATCGGGCCAAACTTCCCGGCTTTAAGTGGAAAACAGTAACAAGTAAAGACGCTAGAGAGGTTAATCATGGTTTCCTAAATCACATCACATGGAAAAAAAAAAATAAAACACTCAGAGACCTGCTTCTCTTACCTGCACTGTCTTCTGACATTTTGGGCTGAGAACCATTAAATGCATTCACCTTCAGCCTAGGGTACCCATTTGATTTTCACTACTCGAGAACTTTTCCGTCAGCAAAATGACTAAGTGATCCCACCTCCCACAGACTGCCTAACTTCATCCCATCAGCAGTGCTAATGCTGCATATTAAATACTCTGGATGACATCGCACACAGCCTCAGCTGAACTCAGGATTACTGGTGTTCTGGATATATGGCTGGTGGCAAAGTGTTTTGTTCCTCTGCTTTTCACAAACCACGAATTTTGGTGTTTTCCCACACACCCTCAAGTAGAGGCCCGATAGCAGCCTTTAAACATGTAAAAGGTTCCTGCAATAAAGGAGGAAGGACACTTTTCTTCATATCCATTGGGAACAGCAGAAGAGTRATGGGCTTAAACAGAAGCAGAAAAGATTTAACTAGGATATTGTGATTTTTTTTTTTTTCCACTACTGAGGAGAGCTCATCTGTGGAACAGATTATTTAGGGATCTCCATCAGGAGAGGTTTTTAAGAACAGGTTAGACAAACATCTGCCAGGCAGGCAAACAGATTAGAAAATCTCTCAGTTGTCGGAAAGAGGGCAAGAGGGGACTTTCTTTGGGGGCAAAAACTCACTTCTAGATTTTTCACGTGCTTAATTCAGTACTTTGCATATTGTCAGTGTTTTAGCCAAAAATTAGAGAGGTCAGGTGACCTTCCTGCTGTAGAGAACAAAGTCAATGGCAGAAATGGGATTATAAACTCAGGAATTTGGAACTCTGGTCSTCCTAGTCCTTCGCAGCAGACCCATTGTATATATTTCTATACGTACATACACATATATGTATATGTATACAAAAGCATTCATAGTCATCTGGCCTATGAGCAGGAGGCAATACTCAGGCACAGAGCCACGCTGACGTGTCTGCACAGCTCCTGGACCACGGCTGGTTTGCATCCCATCCTCTTTTGAACACAGCAGAGCAAACGTTTCACTTCAAACTATGCACATCTATCGCGTGAAACGTTTCCCTGAGGTTAACCTATGTGCTCTCCTTTATCTCACCTGGGAAGGTGGCAGCTGAAGGGTGTACCCATGCCTCGTGCTCTCCCTGGAGCAGGGCAGGGACACRTCCCTTCAAATCCCCCTCGGCAGCATGAAGAAGCTTCCACTTAATTCTTAAGGAACAGAGGAGTTTCCCTCCTGGCCTTGCCAGTGCTTCCTCCTTCATCCACAAGTGAACACTACATGATATTTTATACATTATATTTTTTTAATACACATTTTATCTCTCCTCCTTTTTAAGTTTTATTTAATAGCAAACAGCTTGTCTCCTTAACAGTAAAGAGCAAAGTGACAGAAAACAAATTAGTTTCTAAATTTAAAACTGTGTTATGTTGCCAAGGCAACTGAAGATCTAC
Source organism: Phoebastria nigripes (assembly GCA_035582835.1). Taxonomy (NCBI): domain Eukaryota; kingdom Metazoa; phylum Chordata; class Aves; order Procellariiformes; family Diomedeidae; genus Phoebastria; species Phoebastria nigripes. Next base: position 1,642,732 of record JAYKAV010003421.1, on the reverse strand, counting down.
AATTACATAAAGCAAATAATACCTACTTGTAAGAACAGAACTAAAACTAATTCTGGAAAGAGCTGGTCTTGGAATATAATTACAATAAAATAATAAACTAATAATTTTAAAACACATTAGCAAAACCGGGCTATAACTGGTTGCATTTGGGAAAGTCAAACACTCCCAGGTTACGCTCAGGAAATGGCTTCCAAGAGACAAGCAATAGAAATCTGTGTTTGCCTCATTACAAAAGGTTTATACACGCTCCTGACGCAGACACAGCAGTCAAAAATCATTTTCTGATGCAAACAAATCATGTCTTGGAGCCCAAATGTTACAAGGGAATTGTTCAACACCCAGCGGTGTAGAGGAACACAGCAATGGTGAACCCTTCCAGGGGTTCTTTATAAACTTTTCCTCTTCAGTTTAGCTCAAATGAAAAATTGTGAGGTCTATAGTTTTCCTCTGAAAACAAAGTCATTCCTGAAAGTGCATTCATTAAAAAGCAAATCCTGAATGAACGAACAGCCCCCCGTCGGTCAGGCGGGCAGCTCTGCAGCAGCAAGAGATGGATCTGGACACGGGTCCCAGGTCTCCCATCGACCCCGCACCATGCGCCAGGGAAGCTGCCGTGGCAAGGGATACAGGGCCACCCCAGCTGACCCCACAGCCCTATTTTATTCCAAACGTTTTGTATAAAGGAGTATATAAAGAATACAAGCCCTGCCTTGGGCAATAACATGCTGGTACTCACATAATCCAGCAACTCCTCCAGCTCCTCAGCTCAAGTGCCCATGCCACCAGATGATAGCATGAACCCATACGATCCCTTTGCACTGTCACCCTTTGTCTCTGAAACCGCGTTACATGTCAAACCGGTGATCCACCGCTTTCGGATGGGCACAACAGGAGGGATGAGAGAGCTGGAAGCGCTTTGTGAAAGACACAGCAGCCATAGCTGGGATACAACAAAAAACAGCAAACGAAGCTCTCAAGATGTCCTACTAGCAGTGCGAACTCTGAGGCAGCAAAGAAATCAGGAGACCAAAAAAAAAAAAAAAAAAAAAAAAAAAAAAAAACCAAAACAAAAAACACACCACACAGATTTCTGCTTGTTTGTTTCAAAGAATCCCATTTGTCCCACATATGCAGATTTGAGGAGACCATGAAAATCAGGCAACAGAAATAAAAGCATTAACATTTGATGCTGTTGAGCAAAGTACCCACTGAAGGGTGCTGTACAGCACCTGTGCATGTAACTAGAGGCTAATCACCTTACTGAGCCCTGCAGCTCCGTACCCTCAGTAACACGTACGGGACTGCCTTCGTAAAAACAATTATAGATATCCTTTTTTATTTCCCACCCTTCTATAACCAACTGCCAGATTTCAAAGTAATAGGCACTTCTGGTTGGCCTTCTACAAATGGAAAGAATATGTTACTGAAGAAGATATTCAAAAACCCCATGTTCTAAAAACAAAAATCAAGTTTAAATGTTAAACGTTATTTTAAATAAGTGTTACGTATAGCATATTTTGCATGTTCTTTAATTCACCTGGGTATTTCAGTGGTCAGTAAAGAACATGACCAAGACCAAAAGTGTCCTCCATCAAAATCCGTACAGGGAAGAATAGGCCTGGACTGTGGCTTTCTCCCCTTCATGACACATAAATTACTAAGGGGCTTCAACTCCATGCCTATTTAAGAAAACAAAGAATCCCGTTGTACTCCCTCTGCTGTCCCCCTCAGTCAATACCTGGGTAATTCCTAGCTATTGGGCTCCAGCAGCCCCCGAAGCTGAAGCAGAGAKAGACTCTATGTAACCGTACACACACACAAAAAAAAGGAAAAAATCCCATTTCTTCATTCTCAACATTTCTTTCATCAAGGACATCTCAACATCTGCAAATCCTTAATTCTCCTTCCCTAAATCAGCRTAGGGGCTGTTATAAAGACCTGATAAATAAACTAAGCCTTCCAAAGATCTACTATGCATGTGTTGTTGCAGCAGGATAGATGTCTCCGCTGCCTGTTCCATTCTATTTATATTGTTTCCCAAAGCACAATTTAAAGGCCAAAGAGTTTCCGAAAGCTTTCAAGCCCTCTGCTTCTCTAGCTTGCTGTTGCCGAGACAGATGAGTATGGACAAGACAGAGAAAGCAGTTTTCAGTTGCAGAATGTACGGGACTGGCAAGCTGGTAACATGTTTCTAATTGGATTTGTCTCTTGCTATTTTAATTTGGGGTGCTTRGCTATCCAAGTGTGTTAAGAGTAAGTCTGAGAGCCCCTGGAGTATCAGGGGTACAGTCACTAAAAACACGTACAGGCACAGCAAGTTGCCTTTCACATTTACTCCCATACATGAATGGCCACACTTGTCAAGGGAAGACAGGGAAGCACTTCTCTCCAGATGCATCCAAGAAATGTTTGGTATTTCTTTGTAATGTGTCATAGTCCTGCAGTGTGACTGACTAGCCCAATAGCATTTCAGAAAACAGTCTGCTGGTTGTCTTTTTTTTTTTTTTTTTTTTTTGGAGCGCTGCGTCTAGGTGGGTTGGTGCATGGTATTAGAGGGAAGATGTGACTGGTGGCTATAGGACTACATTACAGTATTTTTTTTTTTTTTTTTTTTTTTGGAGGTGTATATATATATATATATAGATATAGTCTTCCTCACTAAAATAGACATTGCACTCAAGACAAACCTTACCTCTTTCCAGCTCCCTTTTCTCTGTGCCCTACAGAACAAGAAGTTTACAGCAAGTCATCTGCTGAAAAAAGTTACGGAGAATATATCTGCACCACAGGTGCCAACTAAGCACTAATTCAAAATGCAGCCCCTCCAAAGGTCGTTCCATGTGAACGTACTTGCTCTCTGCAAGAGGCAGACACTGCTCTGAATACATAAGTGACAGGCTTAAAAATTTAGCCATGCTCCCTCTGTATACTGGTGTTAAGACCTCTACGGATACCAGCAAGCTATTCAAATGCCACAATGGTTGTCTAGACATGTCTGTAAGTTACTTTTGAGGGGTACATGAAACTCAGCTGGGCACCAGGAAGCTCTGAGCTCTATACTATTAGGAACAGAGAGCTGGAAGGGCTCCTGGGCCATCAACACCAGCCCTCTCCCTACTGACAGTCGTAACCTTTACCATATATCAGCCCTGTCCCTCATAAAACCAGTTGTGTTTCTTACCCAGTATTCCCAGTCCTCCTGCAGCTAGAAACCTTCCATTAATTTCCAGCCTAAATTTATTCAAACCTAGTTTACATCCCCTTGTCCAGCTGACAAAAAATGACCTCTAAATAGTTTCCCCCCCCTTCTTTTCTTTATCCCCCAATGTACTTACACAGAGCAATCATATCCCCTCTCAGTCTTTATTTTGCTCAGCGTAACAAGCAGAGCTGCTCCAGCCTCTGGTGGGACCGGTTCTCCCGTCCCCCATCAGCCAAGCAGCCTTTCCAGACATCTGTTCCAGCCCCAGTTGGGTTTTCCCCGAGCACAGGTAACCACAACCCCAGACAGATTTCAGCTGAGAACTTGACAGCACCTTTCACAACACACTGCATCACATTAACAGGTCAAAAGCATCCTGTGATCAACTAAATGCCCCAAAGGTCTTTCTCTTCCTGTTGTTGCTGAATGATATTCATCTCATTAATCCTCAGGACATGACCCTGAACTTGCACTACTCAATTTTATCCTGATTCTATTATTCTAGTCTTCGAGGTCATCTAGTTCTGCCTAATTAATCCAAGCCTCCTCAGTGTTGACACTGTCTCCCAGTTTTATGTCATCAGCAAATTTCATTAGCACATTTTGACTTTTGTGCCAAAGTCATTAATGAAAATATTAAATGATAGCGGCCCAAAACCAGTCACTGAGGAACTCCACTGACAGTTACCCTCCAGCCTGAGACTCGCTCTCTTTCAACACAACCCATTGTTCTCATGTCTTTGGTCCACTTCTTAGGCCCTTTACAGTTTTCTTATTAAATCCAATTATCCCCCRTTTAACTAATAATTGGCTTCCTGGAAACCCTGCTCCACAATTTAGTCTTTAGAGACTAAATTAAATTTGTCTGTTTATGCAGGCAGGAAGGATACGCATTGCCCAGATTTGTGGGAAATCACTGGGATGTTGACACATGCATGGGGCAGCAGCCAAAGCTGCCCTGACACCTTTTGTGTGARCAAGGACCATGGTGTGAGCCCAGCATCCTGCTTTACACCATCCGGAGGGCTAAAATGGCTGTGGGGGCTACCTACACCTAAATTTCCTGGGTGGCTTGGCACCAAGGGTGGTCTACCATCTTCCTGCTCTTTGGTAAAGGAACACAAAGTTTGCACTACTAAAATATCATGAGTATGAGACTTTTTCTAGAAAAGTCCCCCGGGCAAAATAGGTATTCCTGTAAGGATATTTTCACTGTTCCAGAAATGGCACCAACTTCAGTGAGGTTACACCAGGGATTAATTTGACCCACTCTCTTTGATACACTCAAAGCAAATCAATCTTTCATAGGTCTCAAGCTGTGAATACCTGCTCAAATAATTAAAACACTCAGCAGGGAACCTATTCAAAAGGTCATCTTTTAACAAAGATTAATTCAATTTTATCTCATACCCATAAAATTTGAGACAAAATAGCAGAAAGCAATGGATTATCCAATGTATCTCTCATATTAGCATTAAAAAAATGCTATTTATTTAATACAAGGAATTAGAAGGAAATTGCCCATGCACCTTAAACTGATGTCTCATGTAAAATTAATGCAGGAGATTGCACTGCTGGTCCCTCAGCRGAGGGTAAATAAAAGCATTTTACTTATTTATTCGTAACCAAATCTATATGAACGAAAACTGGTTTTATGTTGCAGCATGCTTAAATTCTACATATCCCCAGGTGCAGATAGAGGATTAYATGGTACTAGTTTAAGCCTTTCTTTTGCAAAGCTTTTGTGGAGGCATCCAGCTTTCAAACCAGAGGAAGTCCTTTTTCACGCAGCAAAAAGTTACACTGTGCAACATGGCAAATGTCCTTCTTTATTTCGCTTTCCCTAAACATTTCCTAGGCAAGCAGAGTGTAGGTGACATTTAATAGACTAATTCAAGAACAGGGAAAGTTTTCACAGAATGCAATTGGAACAAGAGCAAKGCCTCAATCCAAGTGGGGCTGAAGTCTCCAAGCCTGGATGCTGTTCTTTAGGCATTCAAYAGCAGTCCAAGGAAATAAAATTCAGTTTGCCAGTCTTATTTACGATCTGCACCTCAATCACTGATTACCATCCTTCAGAAGCGAGACATCTCAAAATTACATAGTTCGTCTAAACTCATTTATTTGCACTAATCCATTTGATCTATCATGATGGTCTTCATTTCATCATATAGTAGGCATGAAACTGATGGTTGAAAAAAAAACAGTACCTAAAAAGCAAAAAGTGCATATTTCTGGAAGTAGATTATTTCTGAGACCTTTAGTTCCAGGACTTTTATTTCTCCTTTCTCTGCATAGGCAAATCCATGCATCTGCTTGAAAAAGCCTACAAGACTTGACAACATTTGGACTTTCCTTCAATATATTTAATTCTTAAGAACTTTAAAAAAAAGAAAGTCATTCTAGAAGCGAAAGTGAAGTCTCAAATCTGACATTCACAACTCTTGTGATTACACTAAAAATCCTATTCCAAAATACTGGCAAGTTGTACATTGTTGCATTTATCACAGATAGGAGATTTACACCCCCATGTCTTTATCCTAAGTGCTTCTAATTGGTATCTCACACTGGCATTTAGTTTCAAAGGGTGGGAAAATGTGAACAAGAATCAATTTTTCCAGTATCAGACCTATTTCATTCAGTTCAAACAATGGTAAAATCATGGACTCTCAAAGAGATATGGACTTTTTTTTTGTGGGAGTGAGATCTCAGAAGATGAGATTTTGATTTCCCACCTGGCTCTCAAAAAGAAAAAGAGAGAAGGAAAAATATTCTGCATCTAAAATTAATTTGACTCTTCAGAAAGGCTACTAATTTCATGCAGGAAAGAAAAATGCCCTAAAAATAAAGAGACACATTAGCAGAAAGTGAAATAGATATTAATATGCTTGTCTCAAGATCAAAAACAAACTCTTACAAGAGCTAAATGGTGGCTGAACCAAGACAAGATGTTAGTTTTTTAGCACTGCATTTCAGCAGCAATCACTAAACCAACAGGAAATTCACTTTAAAATATTACAGAATACTACAGTCAAGTTATGAAATATCACAGCGTGAAAATGCAAAATGCAACACGACCCTTGTAAAATTAATGTCAGCCCCTACCAAAAAAAAAAAAAAAAAAAGAAATGTACTAAAACAGCAACGCAGCAGCTTTTGCCAAAGATTGAATGCCAGTGTTTATGAGCCCAGTTAAAAGAGGTCTTTTCATTCTTTTCTCAAAGCAATAAAGTGCAAGAACTCATCTCAACTTGTAAAAGCGCTGAGTAGTAGGAACACCACCAGTGTCTTTTCCGTTTAGTAGACAATGCGCATTTGTGTAAGTTGGCGGGGGGGGGCGGGAAGGGAGCTAGAGTACCTATTTCCGTTGGTCTTAAGTTTGTGACTTTTAACCAAGATTTGGTTTATAGTCCGTGCATTACTCATCAAATAACTGCAGACTTCAAGCCATAGTCTCGCACAAATGAAAAGAAATCACCATCCACACGATAGGATGCGTAAAACTCAAATCTAGGGGAAGCTGTTCCTTTCTTCGCTAGACTGACTGGCAGAGCAGTGGCTTACAAGTAACATTAAAGTGAAATTTAAAATACCACATTATTTTTTATTAATCAAAAAATGAAGCAAGTCATGATATAGCAGAAAATTTCAGGAGATACAGTTCTTGTTCCTACTAATTCCCTAAAACCAAGCAAATTATTTCAGCAGTATCTTTTCTCGTCTCTGGATTATTCTAAGCTATCCCCTACTATAACAGAAAAGATCTTTGCACTGATGCAACACTTGAAGTAAAACTCCAAGTACTCCGAGTTCTCCAACAGGTTTTAGCACCTCGTGGGAAGCTGAGACTTGGGGTTATTTAGGTATTTACATTTAGACTTAAGAAATCTAGCTCTTTTACCAGAAAGGATTAATATGGGGGTTTTGTTTGGACTGTGTCTCCTCTAGGAAATAAATACTGCCCAGTGGCATTCACCTGTAAGAGAAGGAAATCTGCTGTCAGATAGCTAATCTTTAGTACCCCAGACATCCACCTTTTGCAATGACAGGGTATGAGCTGCTCCTTTGGAATCCATAAAAGTGACATACTGCTTCTAATGGGAGGAAAGACCTCAGGGACCACAGGTCTTTTTAAAGTAGGGTAACATTGGGGGGGTTTTTTGTTTTGTTTTGTTGGGGTTGGTTTGGTTTGGTTTTTGGGTTTGGG
>JAYKAV010003421.1:1608719-1625409 GCA_035582835.1 Phoebastria nigripes | reverse complement strand
TACTATACTTTATAAAAAAAAAAAAAAAAAAAAAACACACACACACCAAAAAAAAAAAAAAAAAAAAAAAAAAAAAAAAAACACACACCAAAAAAAAGCCACCAACCAACCAACCTACTGTTTACAAGAAAATTAACTGGCCTTGCAAAATTGTCCAGGTACGGAGCACGTAGTTACTACCCAAGTTTAAATAAAAGTTAACTGTAAAAGTTTATTCTTTTCCACATCAAGAATTTGTCTGCAAGAGAAAGCAGTGCAGGAGAACCTGGACGTAAACGTCCCCCACAGCATCTGGCGGGAAGGGGACCGAGGGTTTCCCTGCTCTGCCCTGGAGCAGCTGGAATGCTGCTCCAACTCTGACAACGTTAGCTCAGGGTACACGGAGCAGGCTGCGAGGCCAAGCATGCAATAAACAGGGGTTACCAGAATTAAAATCATCAATAACCAAAATATAAATAAATTCACGCCACTAGAAAAAGGCAGCATTGGTCGTGCTTTTAAAAACAGATGGGTTCTTTGGAGAAATAGGTCATGGATAGCACAGACCTTGGAAGAAAGTCTTTGAAGTTTTGCTTCTTGTCCTTACTTTATCATCTCTTCCCCCCCCACCACCACCTCATCATCTTAAAAGGTACTTTTTAAACAGGCAGACGTGTTCCCTGCTATTTTCACATACAGTGGCCTTTCTGTAGCAGTTAATTACGCAGTTAATCTAAATTCTTCTAAGTGTTACTATGCAAATAGTTGTTGAGATAATAGGATCGCTTGTGTACTTCGAGTATACTCTGTTTGCAACCTTTGTCACTAGCACAGCACAGGCTATAGTTCTGTTTCTCACATTTATTTCCATGGGTCTTCTAGRCATCTCTCTGGCCAGTTTCAAGCCTACTTCATCCCACCGGGAAGCCAAGAGACTTTGAATAAAGAAGTGTTCTTCAGAAACTTAAAGAATAATGTCATACTAAAGTACTAATTCATAAAGACAGACAGACATAGCTGGAAAATATTTGCTATTTTTAAAAATTCTTTCACAATGCAATTAGATATCTTTAAGTACACTAATAGACAGTATTCACAGAAGATATTTTATTTACATCTATACCATCCACACTTCTGCAGATGTAGCAGCGTTAACTCCACATGTCAGAACACTCAATATGACACGTTTTTCTAAAGTTTACAGGTTGGATGGTACATCCAAGTTGTACATGGTTGGATAGTGTCAGCTATAACTTGACACGCAGTAGGTAGTCCAAGAAATACTGTATTTTCGTTAACCAGTTGACTAGACTAGAACCCTCTCAAACAGTAAGGCACTACTAGGACATGTAGAAATTATTGTGGCACGTAGAGATGCTGAACACCTGTAACCCTCCAGTGACTTTGACCATAGTTTGGTGATACTCTGCACTGAAAAAAAAAAAAAAAAAAAAAAAAAAAAAAAAAAAAAACACCAAAACAAAACACACACCACACAAACCACACAACCACCACCACCACGCACTACCAAAAATCAAGATAGACAGCAAAACAAAGGAGTAGCCAGTCAGCAAACTCACATCAGAAAGGCTAGAAACCAAGTACTCAAATAGCAGTCCTCAACTATCTGTAAATCACAGAATATTTTCCACAATGTTGTTATACATTGCAAAATTCAGTAGCCTTTAGGCATGTGTTAAGAATGACAAGTTTAACTTGGAGAATGTCAACACAAGTATCTCTTAACCCTTCATGAATAATTGTTGCAAACAAACAAAACCAAAGAAAATATCAAGACTGCACATTGCAGTGAAAATTTAGATGGTGGTAAATTACCAAGAGGTTAATACTGCACGTTGGGCAAGGGGTGTTGACTCCCCCCGCCACCTTTTTTCTTTACATAAACAATTATATAGAATTATACCAAATATTGAGGGCAAAAGCCTGCTCTGATCACCACTGGAGCTCACTATCGCTTACTCTACATGCAGAAAGCTCCCCAGCATCAATGGGAACTCCTTGCAGGGAAGCGGGGCAGAATACAAAGCAGAGATCTGCAGCAGAGAGACGAGTGCTGCAGTGAGGGCAGAGGAGGATTCTGCAACAATAGAAGACAGAATTATGAAAGCTGGGAGAAACTCCGATTTTGGCATGCTGTGGGGGAATATATGTTCTCTGGGCTTTCAACGTAAGCGGGTTCGCAACCAGAAACTCAAACTTTGCGTTGGGGTGGGCGTGGAAAGGGGCTCACAGATATAAGATGGTCATCACAAGCCAAAAGCAACTGCCTCCTGAGCAAGTTACACTACACCTTTTTATATTTTTCGAAAAAAATACTGCAAACATCAGGAACCTCTTCATGCATCCAGCTGAAGCACCAAATCACTTCTGACTCACCAGGAATGCATCTCCAGCCTTTTTTTTTGGTCTCTTTTTTTTTTTTTTTTTAAAAGAATGTTAATTTTTAGGGTGGTTGACACATTGCTGATGGACTGATCCTTGAACTGAAGCATCTCAAAATACCTGTGAACATTTCAAATGACTTGCAACATTTCCAAACCCAGAATTATTAGACACATTTCTAGATACACCTAGATACCTTTATAAAAGAGAAATCAGTTACCAGCACAGTTAGTGTTGTCCTGTTTGCTTTGAAGACTAACAACTCACCAAGACTGTCCTTTAATTTCTTACAGAGCTATCTAAGTACTGCCTTATTTCACCTGGATTACTCAATATGTTAATTACATTTACCTGATCACTTCAGTTGGAGGTTTTGGGGATTTTTGTTTGTTTTTGGTTGGGGTTTTGGGGTTTTTTTTGTTTTGGTTTTTTGTTGTTGGTTTGTTTTTTTTTTTTTTCTTTTTTCTTTTTTCTTTTGCTTAGTATATAAAAAGTTCATGAAAGGAAGTCTGGGTGGTTTCTACATTTATCCCCGCAATCAACATTCAGATGCTGAGGAGACACTGAATGAACAGGAGGTCCCTTTATGACTAGCTTGCAGCAATCTGAAAAAAATACCTTCTCATAATTTATACTAAAACCTTAACATTTGGTTTTTGAGTCAAAGACAATGCAGATTCCTTCGACTATGTAAAAAAAGGCAATACCAACTGGTCAACTCAAAGTCTGAGGGACACTAAATCTATTTCTCACCACATCAGCACTAAAAAACCAAAGCACCAACAAGCTCTGAAGATGAGAGATTCAGCTGAGTTTCATGCAAGATTATCTTCTCCAGAAGGTCAGAAAGCTGCAGGGAAGCCAGCCAGCAAGCCTGGGTAGAAGTCTGCATTTGCGACAACCTAATCATGTCAAATTGGTTGGGGTTTTTTGTCAGGTTTTGTATTGGGGGTGGCTGGGTGTTTGTTTTTTGTTTTGTTTGTTTAAAAAAAAAAAAAAAAAATTAAGTATTCATACACTTAAGCAAGGAGCAAGTGAGATGCTCCTCCGGAGCATCGACACTGTTCTAACACCATGTTGTAAAGTACTCCTCTCTCCAACACTAGCAGGAGCCTCTGAAGACGAGGTAAGGCTGTGGGGTTTGACATTGCTGAAGTGTTACCAAGAAGGGTGAGGTTTCTTGCTCCCCTCGCATCTATACAGTCCCAACAACAGAAATCTGAAGCCATGGTCTAATATTACTAACGCTTCTCAGAGGCATCACTTACTGCCTCACTGTTTCATTATTTAAATCTTTATTATGGTGCTGTACGGCTTTACTTGTGCAAAAATTATCACTATAAAGGAGCTGCTTTCAGACTCCAGATATGCATTAATTTTTGAAGGCTTTATATTAGGAGCTTCAGTGCAGAACCCCACTCGTGTTACTCACCCAAGTAGTCCCAAAGGGTTCCTAACAGAAGTCAAGTGAGTGGGTGAGAAAGCGCCTGCTGTTTTTTTCTTTTGAGGACAAAAAAATTAGGCAGATTTGGCAGGACTAGGCTTTGACCTAAAAGAAATCTGAAGACCAGGGTCTGAATCTTGCTATTTTCTGCTCCAAAGCTTTCCTCGGCTGAGCAGACAGTACTCAAGGATGGAGACACCTTGATTTAGAATTCAAGAGAATTTAATTTTCAGGAGAAAGATGACTTGTGTGTCATGTGTGTGTTGTCGTCCCCCACACCTTTTTTTTTTTTCCCCTCTTCAAAATCAGCTTACTTTGAAGGCCAATGCAAATATCCTAAATGTACGCTTATGTATCTGTCCTACTTCTGCAACCTATTTTAAGCATTAAGCAATTCTAAACAGTCTGTGATTCATCTCAGGTTATTAAGGAGAGAGAGCAGGAAACAAGAGAAAAGAAGAATGGTCCTTAACATCTGATTTAATTTGATAACTTTAATTCTTTCTTTTACRTATGTAATAACAAGTAGTTGTTATGATTCTGTGACAATTCTGAAAAGAATCATTCAGTTTCTAGTATTTATCAGGATTTATGTAAATTCACGTAATTTAAATGCAATATGATGATTAAGACAGGATTTTCAATTTATTTTCCCAAGTATGTCAATGTCCTTTCTCTTTATGCAAATTATCAGGACTACTCGGTACTGTTCTTTTTAGATCACCACTTTTCCCAGAATAAAACACTTAAGTACGCACAATGGCATTCAAGTCTTACCTGCAGTTTTGCACCAGTCTAAATAAACAGTTGGTTTTAGCTGTAGTCTAACCACCATTTTTTCCCAACAGCTTATTCTTCATATAAATGAAGATGAAGAAAATAGAAATGAGAGTATCCATGAAACAACTGTGGTCAATTTGTCAAGTCTGATAAATGTAGTGCCTGCCTCTAAAATAAGTGTCTCACTGCTTTGTGCCCTTGCATCAATTAACATTTAATTTGACTTTTTACAACCTCACTTATCACCAGTTTTCATTCCTTTGAAGCTAGCAAATGTTAGCTTTTCAAGTCTGGCAGTTTATGATTRCTTATAACAAACACAATTTCAGTTTAAATGTAAAAAAAGATTAACGTAACACAAGCGCAATGCTCCTACGGTATTTGAAAATGAAAAGAAGAAATTCAAAGTAAAAAAAGACTACATGATCCTGCTGGCAGTTTTCTAACAAATAAATACATCTGATGACAAACTAAACCAAGAGCAGCTGCAGAAACACATTGTGTCTTTATCAGTTTAAACATTATCTGGGCCTTTTGGGGAAAAATAGACTATCTCACTTTCCTATTTACACTGCAACAGATCAAAGTAACAGCTAATTAAATTGCAATACATATTTACACTGCCCACCAGTCCGTAACTGTTCCGTGAAATTTTGACACCAGATCTGCAGAAACAAACCGGTGACACCACCATGGTTTTATCAGGATTAGAAGAGGAGATTAGATGAAGGTTTGTAAAACTGAGTAGAGATAACCCCTCTCCTGTGAGGGTACGACCTAACCATTAACTGATGGCAGCACGAATGAAGTGTGAACACAGATGGTGTTTTGTAACTGTCCACCTTGAAGTTTCTTCTCTCTTCTGCAGGTTTCTTGAAGTGCTGCTCTCGGTAGATTCACAACCTACCTACAAGGAGACACCTTCTTGCCTAGAAACAGGCATGCGTAGAACAGGCCAGAGTCATCAGCATCTCAGTAGATATCAGTTGCTTTATTCCAACTGAGTGGTTAAAYAACCCAAAACTATCCCGTACTCCTACCGCTTTTAACGAGAGTTTTCAGATGAGGAGAGTCAGTGTGGCACAGTTGTACATCTCCCACGTACTCACAAAAGTTCAAACATGGGCTATAAACAGAGTCCCTGTTTTCTCAGCTCAGTACCTTAAAGAACCCATTCTTGCAACAAATTAAGATTCTCCGTAAGGGACTGGATGCACACTCATTTACCTCCATATCTCTGGTCTTCAGAACAAATCACAGGTGGCCAAAATCAGGCTCATGAGTTGAATCTGGTTCAGGAGGCTCCAAGCCACCGTACTTCCTTCCTTCCACCTTAATTTTGTGTTGCAGCCAGGGGAAGGGACCAGATGAGGCCCTACAACGAGGGAAGGGAAACCACATATGGCATGCAATGCCATGGAAAGTGGGAGACAACCATAGGCCATAGCCTGGGACAGATGTTTTCTAGGCACAGACACCCAAAACATGTTCATACCCACTGCCCCGCATCCTCCTGACACAGGGACAGGAGTGCCCAGAGGTGAACTGCAGGGGCAGAACGTGCCAGGGGAAAACACCCATTTCCATGCAGTTTAGCTACTAATACTTTTCTTTAGATAGCAAAAGAGTCCTGCTTATGGAGAACTGATGCTTCCTCATAACCAGTGGCTTTCTTAAAAGGAATGAGCATCCTTACAATTTTCCGATTCCTTTGATGCTATAGAAAGACCACCTGCATCCATCTTTCTGTTGCCTTCCGATGTCTTAGCAGCCTCTACTGCCAAGTGAAATTGCTCCATAGTTGAGAAAGCTGTAAAAGAAAGAGAGATTCCATCTTCTTCCTAGGGATTTGCTTGATAAGATACATCAATAAAGAGAAAGAACATCCAAATCTCTAGTTAGCTGTTGTGATGAACTAAGTAAAATGATCTCAGTTAAGCAGCCGGTTCTGAACTATGAATAATTTTTTACTCCCCCCGCCGAGTGGTGCACCAGGCTTCCCCCTGGGGAGCTCGCTGCAGGTTGGCTGCCAGCAGCACAGATGACAACTAAAACACACAAAAGGTTGCTTAGGAGGTGACCAAGTCCCAGGGGACATCCTCGACCGCAGAGCAGCATTCCCAGAGAGTTGGTTGCCAACTAAAGATTCATTTCATGTTCAAAAACCATATCCAAATAAACAAGACCTCTCTAAACTCTCTCCTCTCTCCTGCTTTCTTTGGGGCACTTTGGAGGTGTCCCTTAAGATTTCCATGAAAATCAAATGTGACAAAGAAATTTAAGCACATTAACAACTGGAAATTCAGTGAGATACTCAGAGATGCCCAAATTAAATTGCCACAGCACTACAGTGCTCTTGAAGCATCTTTCCTTTCCAGCTGCAGTCAACGTTAATTGAAATACCTGTTTTAAAGACAGCGACAGGAAGAAAGGTAGAGGAGAATGCTTTGATCTATAAAAACATTGAAAGGAACATGTTATAGTGTCAGAAGGAAGAAAGAAAAAAGAGGAAGACGACCTAGGAGAACTAAGGATAAATCAAGCATAATACAGCATTAAAAAAAGAATTAAATGTCAGAGAAAATTGGTGAAGGGAAGCCTCAAGAATAACTTCATGTAACTCCTTTTAATGTTAGAAAATTTCAACACCTATGAGAGAAAATCTGAAGCATCAAAACAGCCACCAAGACAAAAATAAATAAATTCCCATGCTTGAAAAAAGCAGCAGGCTGGTTGTGCCAGGCAGAGTTTATCATAAACAGACTTTTCCTGTGGAAGATGTGCATTTTCAGCAATTAAGTTATTCTAAACTTGGCCAATTCCAGCCAGAGCATTCAGCTCCTACTTTTAATAAAATACAACCCCTGTCTGCATTCATTCCAAATACAGACCCTTTGCAAGTTAAAAACAAATAGATAAATAAAAAGGGGTATGACCCTCTCGACAAGAAATATTTCCATGAATAGAATTTTCTTCCCATTATTTACAATTGCTTGTTCTCAATACAATAGCATCAGCTCTTATTTATAGTGATGTTTTCACCAGGCAGAATTAGGCCTTATTCATCCATGAAAACCCCAGTGTTTTCATGAAAACAGATTCATCTAAGCACACATTAATACAAATCACTTATGAAGCATCTAGCAAGATGTAAAGCTAGGAAGCTCTACTACTCTTTTAAGCTTCAAAAGCTGGGAAAATGATATTGCAGCAAAAGGCGTAATATTATGAAAACTAACTTTAGGGAAATAAATACAGACTTCTAGCAGAGACGTGTAACCAACCGTTCCAAAAGGATCATATTTATTTTTCAGAAGTGAAATTAATAGATAAGCCAAACCAACAATTTAAATTTGTCCAGGACTCTAACCAAAAATCGACAGAAGTCAATTCAAAGCTTTTCAAGGACAGATCTGATCCTTTTTGTCTGATGACCCAAATCCCACACGAAGCCAGTAAGACCGCTTTGCTGGCAAGGGACAACACAAAAGAAAAACCCTCACTGGGATATAAAAGAGTTCTATAAAGCAGGAATAAACACATCAGTGTTCTTCTCTTCATCTACCTTTGTACCGATTTCCTGATGTTGCTTGAACTTAGCCCAAGCACGAAGTCAGCCTCCATCTGTTCTCATGGGCAAGGAAGCAAACTAAAGATTGCTAAGTGACCCCGAGAGCTCCTGCGGATGCTGGGCTGGCTTGAGAGAAGCAAAGAAATCTCCCAAAACTCTCGAATACAAATATGCTGCTTGTCCCCAGACTGTCATACACCAAAGGGTATCAAGTTATCGCATTTTCTTGACTGGGTAGAATCCCTTGTCTTTCCTATTCGGGGGGAGCCTAACTTTTCTCATTTCTCAGCGTTACCCGATATGTTTGGATGTACAACACACATATGCCAGCAGAGCATTGCACAGCTTGGTAGCAGCTCCTAGACTAGAAAATAGACTAATGTGCAAATAGCTAAATTAACTAAAAGTCACTGAAACCTTTCTTACCTTCTACTCTACAAAGAAAACATTCCTTCAGTCTGCCTCCGCAACATAAAACATCACGACATGCTCTTACCTTGGCTGTATCAGAGCTAAGGACAGGGATTTTTGTCAGCCCTGATTTGTGGGAGCTGTCGAGGAAGGGAACATTTGTCTAAATGGGATAAGTGACACAGGAATGGGACACAAGCCACCGGTTGGGCAACCTGGGGCCAGGGCAGGTGAGGCGAGATCAGCCCCAGGCAAGATCTTGGCAGCAGAAAAATGTATTTGTCTTTGGTTTACAGTTTAATTGCAACAGTTCCTGTAAAAGCACCAGCATCACTGCATGCAAGGAATGGGCCATTTTGCTTCACAAAAAATACTGGTTGGGAAAAATTGATTACTAACAACGAACCACACCACAAAAAACACAAAATGTGTGTTAATAATGAAAACGTTATTTAATACATTCTATGCTTCAAATTCATTAAAAAATATCCCCCACATTTTCCAAACTATAAGTTATATTTAGCTGAGATGTTGGGCTCTGCTGTTCAAATTACTCAGCCACCCATCAGGTTTGGTTCGTAGATGAGTTCCCACGCTAGGTAGATGTTACCAGCTCTGAGCTCTCAGAAATATGAAGCTCTTCAACGTAGCTATTCCCATTATTAAAATTCTCCTCAAGGAAATAAGAGGCCGAACAAAAGGCTTACTTGAAGATGCTTAAAAGTTCATGCATATGCTGTTGGAGCTATCAAAAGGTGCATTAAACAACTTCCAACAGGAACAGACCCATCTGTTCTATGCTGTCTTGCATACAGTTAGTCTAATTAAGCCTCCTAGGCAGGGTACAGTTCCCCAGTGGGGTCTGAAATCTGTTTAAATTTAGAATATCATCAAAATCTTTGAGCCTTTGATTGATGTCCCAGTTACTTTGTGACCATTCAAGGGATTCCTCTGCTTGCCTTTATTTTAGTTAGATGACTAAATTACTGCGTAGTCCATACCAATTAACACTCTGATGTTAGCAGTTAAGACTGGTAGTGTTAACTATTTCTGAAATGCAATAGCACTTCAGGCTTCATCACCAAGGGTGGGGCAGGGAATTTCTGTACACAAATCCAAAATAAGAAAAAACACATGATCACATGCAGATCTTTACATGGGTTTATAGTCAATAAAAAAAGTCAGTCTGGGGGATGTCAGTCTGGACTATTGGGCAACCTTGACAGGCAGGCACACCATRAGAAACACCGTGGCATTAAGTAGGTAAAGCTCAGCAATAGGTTTTTTTTTCCCCCAAGGATTAACTGCTCAGAAATTCAAGGGAAAAGTGTTGCATTTATGAAGCTCCTGGTCTTTGTTTAAAGATTTCTGATCCAAACATCCTGAACAGACGTAAAAATATATCCAGTTCTCMTGAATATACCCTCCAAATTTGAGTATGTTCTCTTTAGTATACTCAAATGAATATCTGCCCAAAAATATATATCCTCCACAATTTAATTCCAGAAAAGTAAGCACTTCTTAGACTAGGTCTAGAAATACCTCTACAGTACAAACATCATTGTGTTCAGCATGCCAGAAGCCAACTCACCGCTGGTATGAATCTCTGAAGTCTGTGGGGCCGTATGCACTTAAGCCAAACATTGAATTTGTCTCAACATCTACATGTAGTTTCACAAGTTCAACAAGGTCCACACTACACTGGCATTTTTTATGCCATTGAGCTCTATTTCATGTGTTTCAGTTAAATATGTATAATTTATTTAAACAGACCTGCATGAAGAAAATTAAACTCAATCTCTTAAAAATCAACAGGAGCGCAAAGGTATTTTTCTTCCTGGCTCTGCATTAAAACAGTTGGTGAACTAATTCAGAGGAAGCAGGAAAAAAGAAGCGATAAAAAAGCAAATATATTTTTAATTCTCGAGGAGTCTGCAACAGGTTTCCAGCACTGCCCTCGTCCTTCCCACCAAAGGTTTCTGGTAGCTTTATGCTGGCTTAGGAGGCTCAGAGCTGCAATTCCCTATGGGCAGGCACCAGGGTAAGCATTGCACATAGGTGTAAAGATCCCACACAGGTGTAATAAGGTGTTTATTAGAACTATAGGTATCATAGGCAGATGTTCTGGTTTTAATTTACAATAAAAATTCATCTTTTTATTTGCAACTATTCCACATCAGACAAGTTCTCCAGTAGGATCCACTGAGAAACTAYGTTGAGATGCAAAGAAAGTTCATGTAAGCGCTAAGTTCTTTATACCTGAAGTAACACGAACAAACCTCAACTTCAGAGCTTCACACAGTTAATATTTTCAGTGCCAACATTAAAAAAGATAAAGCCAATATTTTCCCCTATGAAGATTTTGAAGTGACTGCGTTTAAACGTCAAACAGCACAACAGTATTTTCATCGACTAGATGTTACCAAATATCAGCTTATCCTCGATAAAACGTGCGCTTCCTGCAACCGCAGAAATATTCTCAACGGAGCCAGAAAAGTTTTCTGCTGATCAGAATGTATTTTCATTCTGCTCTATCCATCAGAATAAAAGGTTTTAAAGGGAATACCCTTTCCCTTTAATCTGTTGGGGAGTAGAGAGCAGCACTGGGACCACGACAGGGCTCTCCAGCTCAAGCCGTTCGCTCCCTGCTACCAGACAGCCCCCAAACACCTAAGAACATCATGTCTTAAAAGCAGTATTTATTTTACATTTTCAGTGATTCTTCTTGTAAATGATTCATTATCTGTCAAAACAACATCTTTCTGCTTCACATGCAGAACAGAGTATTAGGAAATTTGGCTAAAATTAAAGTCACATCACTTAACTCAGATGGCTAGTAAAGCAATTGACCTCCAGAAGAAAAATCTCTCATTAATAAATTCCCATCTCAGAAGAACGCAGCAGCAGCTGAAACCACACTCTACAGAAAAATGAAGAAAATCACTGTTTCATGAGACTAAATCACGTTATGAGAAAAAAAATATTTTTCCATTATTAGTTGCCATATAAATAAGGAATGTACAATTATTTCTTACAGCTCTCTGCATGTTCTGAAATATTATTATTGTCAGAAGTATAATTGAAATAACTCTCCCTGACACTTGGGCTTCATTAAATATGAATTCATAGCTTTCACTAAAGGATATCTAAAAATATTAGACACTTTGCATGCTATCATTAGGCATCCGGGAACATGTTGCTATTATAGACAAGGATGGCAGTGAGCTACAGAGACACGAACAATGAAGGAATATGTCATCTTACCCAGCCAGGTAGTTATGGATAACAAGATTATTTCACAATAGTTGACCTAAATTAAAGATAAAGGATTAAAAAAACATCACTCTGGATATTGGTATCCTCTAATTTTTCCCCCCCTTGAAGCTCTTCTGAAATATTGACTTTGTAAGGACAATATCATCACTTTTTCAAACTAAATTGATTGGATTTGAGCCCACATAAATAAAGCAGAGAATAGAGTCGCAGACATCCCCAAGCAAATATCAATTATTTCTTTGAAAGGTAAAGCAGGACTGTGGTTATCRTACCTATTCAGAGACAGGCACCTGAGCCACATCATTTCATACATTATAAAACAAGATAGAAGATTAACATGCATTGCTACCAAATTTCATGACATTTTTGTGAGGCTCCTAATGTAAATTGTAGAGCTAGTTTATGTACTGCGAAGCATAGGTATACAGGCACATACACAGGCAGCACGCTATGCCCCAGAGAAGAGGACGAGCAGAGCACAGGGTTGCACGAGGGAGCCCATAGGTGCCCATGGCAGGGCTGAGCTTGTCAAAAGGGAGCTGGAAGCAGCAGTGGCTTGGGTTGGCCTACCTGGTGCTTGTGGGAGACCAGAGGGGTAAGAATACGGTGCACATCACAGAAGCAAAGGGATCAGCCCTGCCATGTCCATGCCAGAGGCAAGCCACTGGTTGCAGCAACCCAATTAAAACAAAGCTTTCAGAAAGTCACGCTGAAAGCTGAACACTCAAGACCAAAGGGGTTGGGTCTCAGGGCTCCTGGAGTCCTTCGATTCCCATCGGATTTCTTGGCTCCTCTTTTGCAAGGGGAGACTCAACAGAAAACAGGGTTCGCAGCCTGTCCTGGCTGCAGGGTTTCATTGCCTTTTTTTTTTTTTTTTTAAAAAATATCTCCTACTTATGAAGGGACCAGTAGAAATTCTTGGACAGAAAGCTGAGAAAGGGTACAAGGGGAATATCGAGCTTTCCTGCTTTTGGATAGAGCATCGCTTGACAAAGAGATGTGAACTGCTACAGTAAAGCAGCTTCTCCAGCCTGGCCTCCATACCAGGAGGGAAAAGGAAGAACACAGCAGGAGATGAGGCTGCCAGAAACCCCAGAGTCCAATGGGGTGTCTCCATCCAGGACAGCACATGGATCAAAGACAAAACGGCCCAAGGTGCCCAGCAGACCCCGAGCTCCGTGCAGACTGGTGGGCTCCGCACGCCTGTGCTGATCAGCCATAAACCAGAGCATCCTTAAAGCAGGAGCTACTAGATATCCAGCAAGGAGGAGCTTCAGAAGAACAGTAATAAACTCTTGGTAACCAAAAGCTGACAGTTTTTGTTTAGACTGCTAGTGGAAAAGTTAAAAAGAAACAAGTAAAAAAAAAAAACCACACACACAACTTGCTGCTCTACTATTCACTTGYGTGTGGCAGCAAGTCTGTAATATGAAACCCAGACCCCAAAAACCCAGGGGACACAGGACATCTGACAGAAAGCAGCAGGTTTGATTGCACATCATGGATCTGGTCCATTGCCAAGCTCTGTATCCATCAGCGCATACCCAGCGGCTCCAGGTGGGAGGAGGAGACAAGAAATACAGTAATTTCCATTCCCTGGTTCATTGTGGGCCAGTTCAACAGAATTAGCTCTGTTCCCTAACCTGCTAATTAGCTGAGGGATCAAAGGGGCCATCGAGCACCTCCTTAACTGCAGCAGAGCAATTTTTTGAAACAACCTGGATCTAATTTCAGCAAGAGGGTTTCGTTATACTGAGTAAAGGAAAATCAGAAGCTCCCCCATCACTAGTCTTTGGTCAGACAAGTGGCCAAGGAGGAGGAAATAACAGCAGCAGAGCTCAGATTAATTCCTCTTTGAACAGGAGATAACAATGACGTTTTGCTATCAAATGTCAAGGTGAAGGTACAGTCATGGCAAAAGACCACCGAAACACTGATTGAGTTAATGGTTTCTTTAACAATTCAATGAGAAAGATTTACCCTTTTGTGATAGAAAAAGGCAGCAACAGAGATAAGTTTGCATTACAAAAATTGCAATCTGAATTGCATTTGGGATTTTAAATACCCTACGTTTACGAGCATTTGATTCGTTTCATGCAAAATGTGTTCAGAGGGCCTGTTACTCTTACTTTAGATGTAGTGTGAATTTTGAATGTCCTCACAAGTTTCATGGTACAGGCTCAAGCCTCCTCTCAAGGTCATGATTTAATTGTATGAAACTGTATTGGAAACCTACATAAGGATACTTAGAGTAATATAGGAGTAGTCCACCTCTGTCCCAAAAATGAATTTATTAATCTAGATTACAAAAAAAAAAAAAAACCCAAAAAGTTAAGAATGGAGAGCGATAACCATGAGATCATACAGATGCAAGATTTTAATTATTTATGTTTAAATAAATTGTACTGGCAGAAGTTTTCAAGGGAGTTTAAAGGAAACTGGCTTCAAAGTTGCTTTAAAATTCAGGATCTTTTGAAAGTCTACCCATCATTAATGTCAGTAACTCCTGCTGGCCAGAAATAGTCTGGAAATAAATATGCACTACGTCAAGAAGAACTAAAGAGAAGTAATCAGATACATACCTGCTTCCCACACTATGTTTCTAACCTCCTACTCGAGAAGGAGCTCAACTTCAGGGTTAATTACTAACCAGAAGATAAAAGCATCTTCCCTGTTTGATGCACAGTGCACGTACAGTCCTTGGCAGCTGTGAACAGCAAGCGTAAGACAGCAAGAGAGCAAGTGCAGGCTGTACCCACCTCCTCTGCCTTCACAGCTCTTCTGGAACATTATCGGGTTTGAGACCTCCATGCATTTTGACTCTTCTACCCTCCCCGCATATGAGAATGTACTTTGGTGAATCCTCAGGGAGGAAGGGAAAAAGAAAARAAAAAAAAAAAAAAAAGGAAAAAAACCATACCAAGAAAAAACCTCACTTCTCACTTTTACATGGTTTCTGTTTGATGCACAACAGCCACCCCAAGAATAGTGATCCCTAATGGCCAGCTACAGAGGGAACAGAAGCATTTGCTGCATTTACCAGATTTCAATGTTTTTTTGTTGTTTTGTCTTTCACTATTAACTGTTGACTTGTTTTATTTTTAGACTGTAAAATGAGGGATATTCTGTAACAGTGTTCCATGGGCTATGCCATCAAAGGTTTAAAAAAAAAAAAAAAAACCCACAACACAAAAAACCACACACAAAAAACCAGTACCCTCATGAACTCGGAGGTCACCCACCACAGGACCTGCTAGCTGTAATGCATTAGGTACCGCTGCATAACCGAGACCTTTCTAAATCTGTGCGCCATAAAAATACATCACGAAAACGCAACATTTTGCCTCTTATTTGTAAGCACGTCGTTCCAGGTTACCGCCTGACTTCCACTGTCAGCTGCTGCTCAGCCATGAAAGGCAAGTTACCATCAGAAAACAGACCAATTAAGAGAGTATTAATAATCCAGCCATGTCTTCTTGGCCATGAATAAATTACAACATAAATGTAAATTAAAACATACAGTAACTGTTGAATACAAGATGTCTGCAAACTATTAGTCTGCTGTGAAAATAGGACACAATATTGCACAACAGAAGGGCATCTTAAATCCCTTGGCAATGCTTCCTGATCCTGTCCTTGAACTAAATCAGCACCCTAGATAGTTGTGCAACATTATGCACGTGTCCATATAAACACATATTCTTCACCAAAACAGAAGCGGACCTCTACAAAAAGCAAACAAATTATTTCTGTTGCTGCAAAAAGTTCAGGGTCAACAGACCTCTGCTCATATGTAGGTAGTGACCTGACAATCCAAAGGCTGATATTTGCTGTCCTCCTCAGAAGAGTTCCATGAATCATTTCCCCATGAATACAACATCCCCTGCAAGAAACAGCATCAGATATGCACAATGATTCGGTCCTGGGTTTTGTACCAACACAAACTCCATCGTGTCTTTCTTAGGAAAAAACAGCACAACCACTTTGGCAAAAAATAAAAACACACTTACCCCTTAATTGAGGAGAAAAGCTACTTTCAACACAAAAATATAAGTGATGCTTCTTTTAAGGTGACGGGGGACAGAAATAGCTGCTTGCAGCAAACTATGAGATTCCAATACCTGTTTGCTCCATCACGTTGGGCGAGGGAAGCTCAGATACCCTACACACAAGGCATAGGTTCACTCTGCTTGCGTGATACCAGCTCGCGTCAGGGAGGATTCACAGCTGCATCACAGCACCAGTCCTACCCAAACAAAACCTGAAGCTGCTGAGTGCTGCCAGCTAGAAATGATGTGGGCAGCATTGTAGGAGCACCGCAGCAGCTGTACACACAACAAGGCTGCGTCTGGCTAGGATGGGTTATTGTCCTAAGCCATACAAAAGCAGGTAGCTTGCTTCTACTCCAAGACAGCTCTCATGTCCTTTTGTCTATGGTGAAATTAAAAAAAAAAAAAAAAAAACAAAACACACACCACACCATCAGATGAGTTTGGCCATAAACACTTTCATGCATGATATCAAAAAGCATTTCTCCATGAAGTACTATCCATACACTTCTCATTTTGAGAACACTCTACATTGAAAAAGAGTTTTAAGAAAATGTTACAGCAATCTGATATTCAGAGCCAGTCCTAGGAGTAACCCCAACCTAACTGGCATGTGACACAGAAGACGGAGAGTCAACAAGCAGCGGCRAAGGCTGAAGAGCTGGGCAGACTTCAGAGAGAGGTTACCAGAAAACAGGTTCCCAGTTACACAGTGGGGAAAGAAGTGCTTGTAACAGGACATTACAGTGGGGAAAGAAGTGCTTGTAACAGGACATT
>JAYKAV010003421.1:1556203-1604145 GCA_035582835.1 Phoebastria nigripes | reverse complement strand
AGAACTTTAAATTTGGTTGCAATGCCTATAGGACAGGGCAGATACCACAGGCCTGAAAGCAGCTCTGAATAACTAATTTAGGGCTTGATCCCATACCCTGGTTAGGTCCAGGAAAAGATATCCATGAATAATATTTCTCACTTCGCACACCTTTCTGGGATCACCAGCATTTGTCAACATCGGCCAAGTGCTTCAGAGGGAACAATAAGCTGCCTTGCACCAAAGCGTTCAAGGGTTGCACAGAGCATCAACTCAGGGTGGACTAACACACAAAGCCAGGTATGGGCTTGCTCAGCTGCCTGCTCGTGCCATTGCAAACACATCCTCAAAGCTTAGAATAGGCTAGAATGACAGATTTTACTAAGCTCATTTATATATTGCAGTTAGCAACCCACTCCCAGCCCAATCCAGAGAGCCGGCATGTCAAAACATAACATTTTTACACAGCGCACATAGCAAATCATTCACAACCCTCCCTGCGGACAAGCCATATGCTCCTCAGCGCTTCATCCAGAGCTGCACGTAACCGACCCTTCCTCTTGCACAGCCCAGCAGCAACAGCTCGGATAGCCATGGAAATCACCATGTCGAGAGCTGAAGGGGCTATTTCAGGGTAACCCATCAGTTCACATCCCACAGCTCCAAAACCCCTACCCAGCAATAACCTGGAGCATCTGAAACCACTCGCAGTAAATGAGGTCTTACCTCCCCAAATTATCCAAAATTTATCCAAAGATAAATCTTATTCTCCTTTTGCATCCCAARTTCATTCACATTGATAGTAAAAACTCCCACAGGCTTTGGAGACCTCTTATAACATGTTACACATGTGGAGAGGCTCTAAAGAACAGTTTGAGCTACATCTGAATGAGACAGCTCAATTTGGCTCTAAATAGCTCCTATTATCCAAGGCGTAGAATTGCAGATTTCTGTTGGATTGCATGTTTTACCACACACTCCCCAGAAGTTAGAGAGTTGCTCTACAGCTTTCTACTGGAGAGAAAAATAGTTTTATTTAGTTTGATTAATAAAGACTTGCTCAGATAATAGCATTTCTAGCATTTGCAAATTTGAAAACACTGTAAATCCCCAAAGCTTCCCTTCTCTAAGTCTTTTAAATCTCAGGCAGATTTGAAGTCGCTTTAAATCTCACGGAAAGTGATTCGCCATAAATCCCAGCGCAGCCAGGGCGCGTTAAACACATTTTGGCTGATAAGAATACCTCTTGAGCGCACAGCTATCGTAACGGGTCCAGCACACCGATTCTGCTCACGTCTGCYGTAGACTTCATAGGAGGGGCTGGCTCTGGCAAAACAACGAAGCGCTCCTGAAGCGTTACAGAAAGACAAACCATCATTTTTTGAGAGTAGAGTTTTTTCTGCCCCAATAAACTTTTTAATGTTTTCAGCAGCGTTGATTTATTAGGATTGCTTCGGGAGGCAGCACTCAGAAGCATCTTTTGCTGTAAAATCTCAATGACGGAGAATAACTTTTACATCTTTCAAACTGTCCACTGTGAAAGATTTTTTCATTAGGATGAAGGTGTTTAGGGATTTTCTGTGTAATATGGAATGATAACCCCTCTGAGAGCATGCCTGGGCTTGGTTAGGAGCCCACGAATGATGAAGTACTCCTGGATGGACAAGTTACTCTGTTTCAATAGCAGATATTTCTCTATTTGAATTAAGTA
This sequence comes from Phoebastria nigripes, assembly GCA_035582835.1. Taxonomy (NCBI): domain Eukaryota; kingdom Metazoa; phylum Chordata; class Aves; order Procellariiformes; family Diomedeidae; genus Phoebastria; species Phoebastria nigripes. The sequence continues at coordinate 1,602,455 of JAYKAV010003421.1, read as the reverse complement.
AGCACTAGTGAAGAAATCCTGCCACCAGCAACTCACTGCGTAAAGCTCACCAGAATTTTTTTCCTTGAACTGGGATCTGTAAGAGCCAGCAACAAAGCAATAAAGAGACAGAAAACTAATTAGCAGATCTCACATGCAAACAGTATTTGCCATATCACACCTTGGACTTTTAAGGCAGAAGTGCTAACAGGTGGCAGCAACAACTTCCACCAGAGCACAGAAACACAGCACAGGGACTGCACCGCGATCCCCCGTCCCTGTGCCCTGGCACCTGGAGGTAATTTTCCAATTGCTTTCTTGGAAAGCACGTACATGCCAGGAAAGCCCGGATGGGCGTGTGGCACCGGCCACAGGGAGAACATCACCCTTCCCACCCTGTCCAACAGCCCCCTGCCCCAGCACACATAGGGCTTGTGTAGCAGGCTATTCGGTATATTCAGTGATGAAGGAATATCTATACCTTTTACACCAACTTGAAAAATTTTGCCTCATGCATATTTGACTTTTCTAGAAAAAGAAGCAAAAAAATCACTATTTTCCCATTAAAACTATGCACAGAACAGGCCAGGACATTTTCTTATCCGATATTGCTAAAGAGTATTTTTGTATCCGTTACATATTTTGTTAATGCATTAATGACACAACAGAAAATATTTTCTATCTTCATCAAAGCCCTTCCAGTGGTTTTAAGCAACTCCTTTGACAAATAAAGGCTCCACCAAGAGCCCGGCCATGGGGGAGCGCACATCTGGAGCACCACAGCTTTGCAGCTGGCACATATGATGCAGACTTCAGCTTACCTGCATCAGGCTGCACACCTCTCACTCCAGAGCGCTCGAGAAACTCTAAAGTACCCAGGAAATTAATAAGTACGTTATTATCTGGGGAAGAAAGCGTTGCCTCTTGAATACCTTCAACTCCACATGCCCCTCTTTTCTTTACAAAAGAAATCCAAGTGCTGTTTTCTGCACTTAATTCATATAATTTCAGATACTGGCGTCTGCGGGTTCACTTTAGATACTGGAGTTGTTGAGACTCCTGCAATTTCAATTATAACTTGTTTACTCAGAATAAAACAGAGATGTGGATATAACTAACTAGATACCTGGTTTGACCAAGTGACAGTTTGTTACTAAAAATTGTTTTTATTTTAAGTTACTTTTTTACTCAAGTGCTTTATTTTAGTTTTAAAATAACTTTCCAGCGTCTGAGATCTTTTTAGTTTTACTTCTTGATTACTCTTTTTGGCTGCCAAGAGATGCTATAACTCTAATCATGTTGCAGATGAATTTAGTCTCCRTTGGGAACAGCAGCTCATATACAGGATTTATTTTTTTTAGTTTTAGGGAAGGTTTTATGAACCTCTGAAAGAATATATTTAGGCATTTTTTTTTTTTTTTAAGTTATTTTCCTTAAAGTGACTGAGTCAATTACAACCAATTGAGTGGAAACATTTATATTAGAGCTAGAGACAGATAACAACAGTGAATAAGAAATGGGAAGATATATTTGGAAATAGCCAGAGAGACTGTGGCATGGCTGTTTATAACTGTGATTACTGCTTTAATAGCTTGGAGTTCTTTTCCATTATTGTTATTCAACTGAAAGTTAAGTTGTGCTCAGTTTCAACCTATAAAGTCTAATTCAGGAATAAGAGTCACGATTCGGCACAGCCAAGCCCGAGCCTCGGTGCATCGTGGAGGTGTCCTCCTGCCCGCRGGCAAGACCTCTCAGGGCTGGATCCAGAGCAAAAATTCTGCTCCTTTTAAAAGGCATTGGAGCAAATCTCGAGAGAGAGGTCTGAAAGTCAATAGCGCTCGGCAGCCCTGCCTGTGTGGAGTTAAGAGAGGAGTTAAGGCAGAGTACAAAAGCTACRTTCAAAAGCTACACATAGGAGCTAAAGGCATCAAGAGCAGAGTGCCTGCTAGCTAGGAGTCTCCTTTTTGTGTGAAGACTGAACAAAATCAATCCATTTCAATTATTCTCTACGTTGTCTAAAGTGCAGGAAGGTAGGCTAAACTTCTCATTTTGGCTCTGGGGTCACACATTCAATAGGACTGTAAAGCACTGCTACATAAGAAGTTATTGGTCCAAATTATCTTTGATCATTAATATTCCAGATTAACAGTAAAACCACAAGCTAGGACGTACCTGCTAAGAGGTAAATACAGAAGGAGTTGGGCTGACCCCCCCCCGCCCCATCAGGCATCAACGCCGCCATGCCACTTCCAGCTTGCAAGTAGCTCAGTGGCAGCCAGCATTGATGTCCCCGAGTTGTGTTTCACACAATATCTCTACGGGTGTGCCTTGAGCCTGCAAAAATAAGCGGTCAAGCCAGGGAAGGACCCTCTGGAGTCAGTGAGATAAAGCCCATGAGTAACAGAGCAGAAGCAGCATATATGCAGAAGCAAACACAGGATCAGCATCTAATGTCAATACCATCATCATCTTYAGTCAAACCCACAAATCAAAAAGCYGGCTCCCTTCCAAAAAGCTATTTAGTCCTCCTGCCAAGGAGCAGTTACCCTTAATCTCAATATCAAAAATAGCACTAAAAGGCCTGGGGAGAACACCACACTCATACACAAAGATCAGTGTGCTACATTACCAAGATGCACAGCAGATTCTTCCAAAAGAAAGTGCGTCACACTTTACCATTCATTGCAAGCCTGTTTGTCCAGATCTCCAAAGCTTTATCAATGCATTTTGGAAGTATAAATTCCAAGTCTGATATTTATCACTGGCTTAGAAGACAACTTGGGGTGGGGGAAGGTGGAATTCATGGTTAATACGCTGCTCAGTGACCTCCTACCAGCGCACAAGCAGAATTTTTTTAAAAAAAGTTTAAGATACCTGAATATTGTGTCATTCTGTGCAGTTGTTATACCATAGAACATGCACTGCTCTCATGGGCCACAGCTGGATCTGGAGTGTCCAACCCATTCATAAAAAACGTAGCTACAATGTTAGGTCCAAAGGTCTACCGCAATGGCTGTAAACAGCAAGGTGATCCTGCAAATACATTTATTCCAATTCACCTCACACAGTTAAATAGTATTTCCAAACTATAGCCACTGGAGGAGTGTTTTTAAATAAGTTCTTCATAAAAACAAAGTTGCAAAGTCTACCAAGCAAGTCTCTTTATCTCAGCACTTTCATCCAGATTCCTCTCGTCTGGAGTCACCAGTAGGTAAACCTTACAGAAAAGCCTTCAATGCTGAATATACAATGCACTAAAGATGACAAAAACCATTTTATCTTCATGAAACTCTGGTATTCCAGAGCTCTGAGCTTTCAAACACTATTTGTTGCACCTTGGTATCTTTATACAATAGCAGAGCAAGTAAAGCTACAGCCAATAGAGCCTGTGACTACTTCTCACACACTAAATCCACATGAATAAATCTTATTAAGCTTAAAGGCAAGCAGTTACTGCACCTGTTTGATAGATTTATTATCCCCAAAAACTAGTGCACTGATGCAAAATGCAGGTATGAATTGAATAGTTACACTGTACAAACAGCCAGCTATTAGTTATATTATGGAAACAAGAAGAACGTTGATAAGGTGCTCCATTGGGATATTTAACAAGTGTCAAAGCCTAGATTGAAAGAGGCATTTGTCTATGAGAGTCAATGAAAACATACATCCTCATACCACAGTTAAATTCCACTCATATAGCATACAGGAAAGCAAAGGAGGAAGAAAAGGGAGGGGGGTCCCCCCTTCTATTATGTTAATCAACTTTCTGCAGAATACAGAATATATTAAATTGTTTAGGTTGGAAGAGACCTTTAAGATCATCAAGTCCAAATGTTAACCTAGCACTGCCAAGACCACCACTCAACCATGTCCCTAAGCACCTCATCTACACGTCTTTTAAATACCTCCAGGGATGGCGACTCAACCACTTCCCTGGGCAGCCTGTTCCAATGCTTGACAGCCCACTCCATGAAGAAATTTTTCCTAATGTCCAATCTAAACCTCCCATGGTGACACTTGAGGCCATTTCCTCTCGTCCTATCGCTTGTTACTTGGGAGAAGAGACCAACACCCACCTCGCTGCAACCTCCTTTCAGGTAGTTGTAGAGCGCGATAAGGTCTCCCCTGAGCCTCCTCTTCTCCAGGCTAAACAGTCCCAGTTCCCTCAGCTGCTCCTCATAGGACTTGTGCTCTAGACCCTTCACCAGCTTTGYTGCCCTTCTCTGGACACGCTCCAGCACCTCAATGTCCTTCTTGTAGTGAGRGGCCCAAAACTGAACACAGTATTCAAGGTGCAGCCTCACCAGTACCRAGTACAGAGGGACGATCTCTTCCCTACTCCTGCTGGCCACACTATTTCTGATACAGGCCAGGATGCTATTGGCCTTCTTGGCCACCTGGGCACACCACTAGCTCATATTTAGCCAGCTGTTGACCAGCACCCCCAGGTCCTTTTCTACCAGGCAGCTTTCCAGCCACTCTTCCCCAAGCCTGTAGCRTTGCATGGGGTTGTTGTGACCCGAGCGCAGGACCTGGCACTGGGCCTTGTTGAACCTCATACAGTTGGCCTCAGCCCATCGATCCAGCCTGTCCAGATGCCTCTGCAGAGCCTTCCTACCCTCCAGCAGATCAACACTCCCGCCCAATGTGSCGTCATCTGCAGGCTTACCGAGGGAGCACTCGATCCCCTCGTCCAGATCATTGATAAAGATRTTAAACAGAACCGGCCCCAATACTGAGCCCAGGGAACACCGCTTGTGACCAGCTGCCAACTGGATTTAACTCCATTTGCCATATGTAGATGACACTACAGGACCCTGATGAAGCTGCTATGGCTTCAAAGCTGACCCTGACTTGGTTAGGTGGTAGACCAAAGATCTCCAGAGGTGTCTTCCAACCTAAATCATTCAACAGCTGTGCTTCCAGYCCAGCCACATGTCAGCCCCCCCAGCCCACTGTGAACTGCTATTAGCCACAAGTCCTTGACAAAGCATCTGATAAGCTGGGGGTGGAGGTCTGGGGGGACATGCCAGACACCTCTCACCTTCACAGAAAGCCCTCACTTAAAAGCACAGATTGACTGTTTTAGGAAGCCTAGAGAGCATAGTTATAGTTCATCATAAAGTTTCAGTTTTCAAGAATTTAAGTGACACACACTACCTGTCCCCCCTAAAATTGTCTGCCATTTGAGAGCCAGTGATTAAATACTGTAAGACAACCACCTCAGGGATGAATAAAACTCAGCTACTTTGTACAGGTGGTCTTTCATTAAAGGTCACGCTGTGTTATGCTACACATACTTTAAAGCCTTGCTCAGTGCAAGCAATCCTCACATCTGGCTTCAGTCTATTTTACGTAACTTAATTTCTTTCCTCGGTGATGTTAATAACACTTTTGTCTTCTCTATATGCCCACACTATTTATGTTCTGTCTCATAACAAGAAATTTTGCTGGCGTTACTCATTTGGGTCTCCTGACAAGACAGGATTTGTTCTTTCATACATATAAACTGTGTGAAAATCAGCTTTAAACCATTTGACTTCCATTAAGCTATACTGAACCAAAAACAAGATGTTCATCTCTTTTTATTCCCCATCTGCTTCAGTACATTTCAGAGAACATTACCGTATTAGAGATTTCTAGTGAAAAAAATTATTATTGCTATTCTAAAATAGCTTAGACTGGTGTGAGTGTTACTGACAGTGTTTAAGAAATCATTGCATTGCAGCCTAATGAGAAAAGTAGTCTGTAGTATAAGAGGTACTTTAGAAAGAAATATCACTTCGTGCTTGTGTGAAGCTTGGCAACGTAGCAGGAATTAAAACCCCAGAGCTCTTCAGAGGTCAGAGTCCAGCCCAGATCCAAATTCTGCATTTCTACAGTGTTTGTAACAGGCTGTTATTCCTGGGGTCAGCAAGCGCTTGCCAATTGTGAAACTGTACAAGATACAGAAAGAACAGATTTAGGAATTGTGATTAATTTGTATATTAATAACCATTTTGTCCAAGAGAATTTCCAAAGTCCAGCTTACAGCTGAAAAGAGAAAATAATGTGGATACCCAATTTTGATCCTCTTTCACTATGACTTTTTTTTTTTATAAAAAAAGAATAATTGTGCATCCTTTTTAAGTGGAGAAACAAGTGGTGTCCAGGGCAGAGGAGCAGGARGGGACACAGGCAGGGCAGCRGGCAGCCTGCGGTCACAATGCAGGCAGGGCTGGCACCCAGCTCTGGGGTTTGGGAAGCACCCACCAGTGTTGGGTGTCAGACTTCATCACCGGGGATCGGTGYCTTCAGGTGCTCAGGAGCAGCTGCTGCATGAGCTACAAGTAGACAGAAAAACAAACAAAAAAAAAAGTAAAAATAAAAAAGTTTTCCAAGCACACATGGGGGGTTGGGGAAGGGAGGGCAGGAAAAAATACTGTTCTCCCCCACCCCAGCAAGTCTCACAGCATAAAAACAGCTTATTGATTAATCTCACACCATCCAAAACCAGTCCACCTCTGCCCAGCTACACCAGGAGAAATACCTTGTGAAAATGAGATTTTTAGTAAATGGGAAAGCTCCAAGGCAGAGCTTTTTAAGGGAGGCTTATGTCATCCTTCACAGTGGAGGCAGTAGTTAAGGACACAAGACTACAGCAGATTCAAATCCTGGCTCATTCAAAAATTAGAACAGATCTTCCGAGATAAGATAAGAGCATGAAATTAAAGARAGCTAATATATCCATCAAGTTAACTGCCTATAGTGCTTGCAAGCTCTTCACAAAGAATGGAAAGAGCAATTATTTCATAGTGCATCTTCCTGAAAAGCCTTCACACTGTGTTGCAAACAAGATCTTTACTGGTTTACCAATATTTTCTCAGCTGTCAGTCACCAGATCAGTCATGACTGCCATTCAGTTATTGTTTTCCACTCTTCATTCAATAGCTTCTGCTAATATCTCTGGGTCCAGACAGGTTGCTCAGAGAGGACCCATTTCCAGTCCAAGTGCTTGGCCACTGTATTCATGTGCCCACGCTACTCGCAGCATCTATTTCTTCAGCTGGGCGAGTAAACCAAGACTTCAAACCTTCTTGCACCAACACTAAGAAATACTAGTGGGGTCCTTCAGCCCACAAAGCACAGAGAAGTTAAATTCCRATATTCCCTTGGTTCATTGGTTAGGCCAAGAATTAAGCAAGGGGAAAAATATACTTTTAATATATAACTTTCCACAATCTCTAGTGCTTTGAGCATGCATTAGTTATGAAATACAGACACCCAGTAACAGCTCCTCAGCACCATACAAGTGTATTTGAGGGCGTGCAGAACATGGGCCCTGATGTAGTTTCATTTGCTTGGTAACCGTAACCCTGTTCTTCAAAATAACTCCCACATTGCCCCTCTTCTCCCTGCTTTTCCATCCAAAATGAGCTCAAGTGCAGATGAGGCACCTGGGAAGTATCAGTACCTGCAAAGAAACCGAGAACATCTTTTCTTTGTTCTCCAGGCAGTAAAAGGGAAAACAAAAACATCTCTCACATTGAAAACCCACTGGATTTATTTGTGCTTCAGGCTCCAGAAAGCCTAATGAACCTTTTTTTTTTTTTTTAAAAGACCACCTCTAATTATGTACCAGTAATTTGCCATCCAAAAAAATCAATTTCAGGTGCAGATAACAGCATTTGGATGTCTAATTAATTGATGAGTCTCACAAATCAAGTAGATGTCCAAGAGCTGTATGTCGCAYTTACAGTTTTTCTGCCTCCTAATTTTGTGCATTTGGAGACACCARGAGTGTGAAGTTTTAGGTTTTGGTCCATTTTTAGCTTTGTTTTTTGCATATAAAGCCTGGGCTAGAGTCCCCCATGTGTTCACACACTTCTTAAGACTCCGGACTGTAACGGTTGGGGAATAATACACATATTATGTGCTGAAGTTTGCACTCCAGCTCTCTGAATTCAGAGCTCTCGCCATGGACACGTATCCTCTGTGGTAAAACAATGTTTAATTCAAAATAAAAAACAAAGCTAGCTTCAGGGATTTGATCAACATTTATGAGTTCTCAGCACAATCCCTCTTGAAGAGGCCTGCATGTTTTTGCAGACCACATACAGGTCTTCAGCGTGATACGCCACRACAACATGTGCCACAGTTTATTCTATGGGTCCCAACTGGTAAGGCCGAGAGTGAGGAAGAGGCTGGGAGGAAGAAACAAGCAGACACAGAGGCAGATAACAGCAAAGGTACCAGGTGATCTCATTCTTCATGTCCATAACGGCTCTAAAATATACACAGGGAGCCACTGTTAAGTGTGAACCACCCTACTCGTGGACCCAAGCTTTGCCYTTCTGCAGTTTCTGGGGCATTAAGTCATAAATTGACCTTCACCGTAACCCACCATAAGTGGACGGGACGCCCCGGTCATGCCCACATCATCACCACAGCCCTGAGCCCAGCGCTCTCCCACCTAGCCRAAATATCAGCTAGTGGCAAAGAGGACACGGCGAGTCTGAGGATGACGGACAGAGCGGCTCACTACAGGAAGCCTKTGGAGAGGTTAATGAGCAGAGCAGTCTATACACCACACCTAATTACATCGGAGACCAGAACCGATCGTACAGCCTCAACTCAAGCATAAAGCCCCTCTTYGCACCCACCCCACCAAGGTCAGAACAGAAGGTAGGTCCTACACAGTAGCAGTTGCCTTGACTTTTTTAGGGGACTTTGTAGGCCAGACCAGAATTTCCTCAAATTTGCTGGTCCGTTTGTAGCACCACATTGCCATCTGCTGTCCCTCGCCCTCCCTGGCAGCCTCGCCAATAACCAGGTGAAATACAGCGGCACAGCTAGCGCAGTCTAAACAAAGCTGTTCAAAATGCAAGTAGGTCCGYGATCCATCACTTATTTAAATGGATTTTAACATTTTAATTAACTATTTAAGAAATACAGGACATGAGCTTGCAAGGACGCAGCYGGATGAAGTGTCACAAACAAAAAGCAGTGTACAATAGCAACACAAGTATTAAATCTTGGTGCATTAGGATGGTAGTATGCACAGGTGCTATCACTTCAAAAACAGCTTTTTTRTACTCCAGCAATTCAGTCATTCAAGAATAAATCATGCCTTTTCAGCTAATAACATCTTGTTTTTATCATCCAAACATGCACTAGTATTTTTTTAACTGGTTCCTGAAATGATACACCAAGCTATTTGCAGCAGATTTAACCTTCTGCTTAAATCCTGCGTGCAACCAGGCAAGCTACCTCCTTCTGCAAACAACATTCATGGCTTGCCCATGGTCCTGCCCATTTATTTTCTAAAGAGCTTGCAGAAAGAGCTCTATTAAATACAGGCTTAAGCAGTGGCTTTGGGAAAAAACTACCCAGACTCAGGGGATGGAACTTGGGTCTTAATTACRGTGAGAAATTGGAAGAATATTCTTTTTCAGAAAGTTACCTGGGAATGAAAAGTGAGAAAATAAATCTAGCAAAGGGGACTCCTTCCTCAGAAGCTGCTCTCCAGCCTAGTACACTCAGCTGGTCACAGCCCTCTATTAAGGTGTGTACAATTACTCCATTTGCCTAATGATAACAGGTTTGTGTACAGACCATAGGCAAATAGTCACCAAAATAATTTGGGCAAGATGCACTGCTGCTTTTCTTGTTTTGTCCCCCTTGCTTTAGAAAACACTTGAGAAAACACAGCATCTTCAACACGTTTTCCTTCAACTTGTGTGTTACATTCCCCCTTCCACCAGCTGGGCAAGAAAGGCCACACAAGCAGGACCTCCTGGAGGCTGCTCCTCCTCCCGGCACCACCACCCCCTCCCGGCTTTTCCTTCCAAGCAAACTCCTGACGGCAGAAGCCCCATTTTGCAGGTAGAGAAGAGGATGCTCCCAGAGACGAGCCTCAGCTCACTTTGACCCCATCTTCAGCATTGCCAACGCATCATAAAAACCTGGAAAATACCCCTCTTCACAAATCCTTTAATTTCACCATGTCTTGTTCTTCCTTTGTCTGTGGGATGAAAATAAAAGCCCCTTACTAGTGAGGGATGTTGAGGGGATCAGTCAGCCACACTCATTCAGTACTTCAAAAGAAATCTAAACCAGTAGCCAGGAAACAGCATTAACCGTCTCTGCTGCCGGAACAAAGAGAGAGCAGAGTGCATGGGGGAGCAAGCATCACTCATTAACTTCCAGGGGAAAGCACAGGACCGGAGGACCAGGCTACAGAGAGGCACAGAAACCAATAGAGAAAAATCAAACACCATCAGGAACACAGAACAAGACATGAGGCTGTTTCTTACTAATTCTGACTAGCCTAACTTGCATGCCTACTATATATACGTTAATCTTTTTTGCAGCTCGCAGTGCAAGCTCAGGAAGAAGCAARCAGATGGACAATGACTTATCATTGGAAAGACTTGGATCACCAACTTAGAAATTCAGATTTATACAGGAAAAGCAAGTTAGTCATCCAAACAAATAGATATGCCCTGGGGAGGAGAAAAATCTGGATAGCAATAGAACTGAAATAAAACCTTAAGAAAAATAAAGACTATGAGTATGCAGAAGACAGAAACAGCTATGAAGTAAATATAAAGAGAAAAGAGCCAAGGCAACACAAAGCAGACACATACAACTCGCTGCTAAATGCTCATTTCTTGCATGACTACATTTATAACACAACAAAAGAAAAAGATTCAGATCTTAAAAGCACTAAATATACTAGCCTTCATAACACACAGGTCCATATATTTGTGTTTTCTCAGGCACTTTTATATTTCCTGGCCCTAAAGTTTTTCAGAAGACGACTGAGGCTGTTGAGTTCCCAGATGTGCCCAGCTGTGCACAAATCCCTTCCAGCACAGCTCTGTGGTGAGCCACAGGGCTGCGAGCAGCCAGCAGAGCCCCCCCCCAGCACTGCGAGAGCCACGTACCCACCATGTCTGGCCAGCACCACATACGGTCTGACACCACAGAGYGATTTTGGCACATCCTACAGGTTTTGGGTAGTCCGGGCACACGGCCACCCAGGAGCATACATGTGATGCACCCAGCGTCCGCCAGCAGCATCAGGCTCCCCGCACAGGCACTGCACRTTCACCTTCTGGGCATCAGCAGCTAGATGTGATAGGATATTCAGGATATATTAGGGTTCAAGATTTAAGATTAAAATTATTGGGGGGTGGAAGGTCACAGAGCAGGATCTCTTAGGCAATAAATAGCTTTTCTGGAGTCATTTCTCTTAGAAATATTCTAGAGGAAGCAACCTTGCCAAGGCAGAAGATGGTCTGGATGATCTAATCATCTCTCATGTCAGGGCTGTGTCATTACCTTCAGTTTGCATTACAGATTACATGTAATACACGGCATCTAGAAATAGCATATGCACAGCAGGTTATTCTCCTGGACCCTGTGGCTTTGCACCTGTCTAGAAATCATTTGCCAGATCCGCAGATGCAAATTCTGGTTAAGTCAGAGGCTATCATCTTGTTCAACAAGAGGACACAGGGATAGAGCGCTGAGATATTGTTGGTATTTGCCCTTCACTGAAGGCAGGAGGGGGAAAAATAAAAGAAAAAAGAAAAAAAAGAACAGAGCCACAGGAATATTAAGTATTCTCTCCAGGAGCGCATCTGGATTACACTTGGCAGTGAAAGACAGTTACACTAGTCCCTGCCCTGTKTCCATCTACTTGGTAAATTAACAGGGATGAGCTACTTATTACTCTGACTGCTGTTTCCCACTTCTCTGTATAGCAATAGCATCAGAACAGCAAGCAGGCTTTGCCTGGGAAACAAACCCAAGGAGAGGCCCAAACCAAAATCCACGTTGGCATTGTTCGATTAGAGCGGGAGAGGTCTAAAGGCTTTATCTTCAGATATTTCCAGATGGAAGCWGAGATTATTAAAACCACTTTATTGTTTTGATAAAAGTGTCATCAATATTCAGTGCCTCAAAAGAAAACTAGTCAAAAGGGGTACTTTTTTTTTTTTAAAAAATACAACCCACAGCTTGTTTTGACCAGACTGGATTTCAGCCTTTCTCCATTGATAAGAATTCTTGTGATTTTCTCTTAAATCCTGTAGAGTTGGCTGCCTAAGGATTTTAGGAGCTTGAATAACAGAAACCAGAAGAGAGGTAGGTGGCACAGGCAAGGGAACCCCACGCTTTTGTCCTGAACACAGGCAGAAAGACCCTGATGTTTCAGCCTGCCTCCATCAGTACTTTCTTTCCTCCCGATACCATGGAGCTGTGCGGGAGCRGGGATTGCAGAAGCATCACAAAACAGCCAAAGAATAAGAGCACCGAAATATTAGAAATATTTTAATTCTGAAATTGTCTCCAGCCCAAGCATCGTGACTGGATACCACACATCACTGGGCTCCAGAACATGTATCATTACAGTTATTTCAATTTATCTCAAAGAAATAAGTTTTAAATATGTGAATATTGAGCAGAAACATTTAAAGTATTCTCATCACTAAGTCTACAAAAAAMCCACCTATTTCATACACTTAGTGAGAGGCTCTAGCACTCAATGACACCCCTTAGCTCACCAAAAGAGCTCAGTTAAAGAACAGAGCAGTCTAAAGGTATAGTTTGCTTATCATTGATGCGAGACATACCTGTCCACCTTTCAGTTATATTTGGCACTGCAGAGAGGGAGGAAACTCCAGTTACAGCTGTGTCAACCGTGGCAAAACCACTGGGGAATTAATAGTTGCTCAGTCTTTCCCTCGAGTCACTGTTACAGGCAGAAGTTAAGTAACATATGCATCAACTCCCTTCTCCCCATTTATTATCCAGGAGAAGCAGAACTAATTAAATATCAGCCTCAAATAGCCATTTCTTTCAGCATGAGGGAGATTGTGAAAAATCACATTCTCCCATTAACTTCCCAATGCAGTACCAGAAGAGCTAAGTTAGAAACCCACCAGCCTGAAGACATTTTCTCCTCCAATTTACATTTTAATGGGAGAGCAGAGGACTTATTGCTAAGTGCCAGGAGCTGACAGAGCTGTGCACATTCTGAGGGTCTAATAAATGCACTGACCCATATTTTTCCACATTTTATGGGACAGTGGGGAAAACTGCTGAAAGAGCTCGTTTGCAGCTATGTTAATTACACTTTCTATGGGAAAGCAGAGGAACATGCCACAAAGAGCTACTTGCAGCTGCATTTGTGGGACAGTTTAATCTACTGTTTAGAGCAGGTAATGGCATGCTGGAAAGATCTTAGGTTCTCAGGACAGCTGGACCACTGGGCTCTGTGGGGGTCRTAGTCAGATCTTGACCTTTCTGGGCCGTTCAGACCACTTACAAAAGCTATAAAGGCAGTAGAGCTTTACTGGGCGAAAAAAAAATGCATTTGAGTTGAGCTTTCTCATGTAATTAGGTCCTACCAAGTAACTGTAACAAACTACAGAGGAGTTCATAAAAAGTTCTCATCTGTGGCATTCGTTTCCTCCGATCTAGCCCCGACGCTGATTGCAGCTATTGGATAGGTGTTCCTCCTCCTCTTATCACAGCAGGGAAAGAGGCAGAGCTAAAGGGAGCCCCGTGCTGCCATCCTGCTCATCAGCTTCCAAAAGCAGAGCAGCTACGCAATTTGAGAAACATCAGCTTTCATCACATACATCAGAGCCCTTCAATCCACATCTTGTGGCAGAGGAGAGAGGCTGAAGACGACATTGGTACATGTGAAATGGGTAGGAAAACAAGCTATGGGACAATGGAATTGCTTACTTTAAAGCTAATGCTTCAGCAGAGGGGAAGAGAGTCGGTGGAAGGAGAGTTGGGTTTGTCCTCTCTTCCATGCAACGTGCATGGCTCTACCAGAGCTCACCTGGCCCCACAGAGACCTTACAAAGCTCCAGGAACAAATCCTTAACAGATGCTCTGTGCATACTCTCATGTCTGTGGCAATTAATCAAGGTACCTCCTGAGCAAGGTGGTAACTGGGACACGAGGTTTCTCAATAGTTTCCTTACACCACTCACTTAAGTTCAGTCCAAGTCCCTGTTTAAGCAGGCAGGCACCCTGAACGTCCGTGTACGCTAAGTATTGAGCAATGTTGCACTGAAAGCAGATGAATCCCCAGTTATTTTATTATTTTATTTTGGGGATCTCGAGAGAGGAAAACAACCACCACCTTGCCTGGTGTAACTGACCCCAGAAGAAACACCTGGAGTAGTCACTGTTAGGTAAGTTTTAATAATGTTGATTTTCAGGAGCTGTGATCTACCCGCCATGGAGATACTGAAAGCTTTAAGATGACTTGTCAGGTTTAGTAAGAATTCTTATTTGGTTTTGATACCAAAAAGCTTACTAAGGACTTGGAAACCTGTAAAATTTCTTCCTTTGTTTCTTCCCGTTCTCAAGATCTCCTGCAGTTTCAGCCATACTTTCCGTGGCTCCGAGCTGCTTCACTCACTGAAGAGAAAATATTCTGAACAGGCTGAGAACAGTTTTATCCAGCAAGAGATGTTCTCTAGGGTCACAGCTGCTTTGAGTCTAAATTATTACAGTTTGTGTTTATAAAGCTATCCTCCATAACCCCAATCTTACACCTTTAAAGCCAATTTACTGGCCTGTGTTACGCAGCTGAATACCAAAAGAAAAAGGGCAAAAGTCAAAATGAAAAAACAACAGTTTAGCTCACATAAAGTGCTTGTATTATCCTGACATTGTATCGACTCTTTAAAATGAAAGAAACACCGAGGCAGATATCTTTATTGACTAGGTTGGTGCCCTTTCAATACCAAGCTGATGAACAATCCTATTAAGCTAGCCACATATTTATGAATACCCTACAGCTTAATAAATTGTTATGGAACAATGAAAGTTTACATAGATAACTAGAAGTATCAGAATAATATTACACAGACACCATAAAATAGAGTATTACTCATCTGAATCACAATCCAACTAAAATAAAACCCAGTGCTTGTTTTAGGACTTTGCCCTCATAGCAAACTTCAGTTTTGCAGCCCTTTCTCTCTACTTGGCAACTCAGCACAGCAAGATACTCCACAGATGTAATTTTTACTTACTGATAATTGATTTTTCATTAGAAAGCAACAGGCTTAAGTTTAAGGTCTAGAAAGAAAAAGTGCAGAGATAAAGGTGGGCAAGAGGCAGCTATAGACAGTTTAACAAGAAAGTGAGAAGAGATGTTTCCTCTGCCAGGGAGAAAAGGTGCACCTGCAATTTCCCCACTGCCTCATGGCTCCTTCTGAGAGGAGCAATTAAGTGTTATGCTGTCTAAAAGAGACACATTTACATTGATCTCTTACCAGAGGAGCATAAGAGAAAGAAAAAGCAGCTCTGTCTGGTTATCTCCTCTCCCAGACATCTACCTGGCTTCCTAAGAGAGACAGAGCTGGGCTAGAACAGACCACAGGCACCAGCCCCTTTGCGGGGGAAAAAAAAAAAAAAAAATCCCATTTCAGATGATCCATCTCCCATCAAACACTTAAACTGAAAGCTCCTTGGAGCAGAAATGGGAGTCTTAAACATTTATATTATCTTGGAGGGGCTGCCAAAAAAATTAATCATCTGTTTCACACAGCATCCACCCAGAACACAGTAAGGGAAACTGAAAATAAGTTTTCAAGCTATACCCTACCCCTTCTGCACTCAGCTGCTCTACTGCAGTCTTGAGTAAGGAGCACTGATCTTTGGGGGGGGGGAAACAACTCCAATTTTCATCCAAGTGAACCCAGGCTTTTCAGCAGCACTAGTGGGGGAAGAAAGAGTTGGTTCCCCCTAGAAGGAGCAGCAGCCGAGGGCTTGCTGGGCTGCTCTCACACACAGCGCGTGAAGAAATGGGCCCAAAACCCTGTACTAAATTATGCAGAGCAAGAATTAGAGCTCTTCTCTGAAACTGTGCCTTGACAAATCAAATATTTCACTGAGAAACACCTCTCTGGAAGCTGATCTGTTATCCAAACTTGGCACTTTCGGACAAAAAACTTCTCTGAAAAACCTAGCTGGAAAAAGAGACAGGGAGAGGTAGGGAAACAGAATTACAACAGATTACCAAAGTATTTTGGTCACGCTGTAACATCGAGTTACATGTACTCGGTTGTTACATATCCAACTCCAGCTGGGGAGGACACAGGAAGCAGCCAAGGACCAGCAAGGAGCCAAGAGTAAATACATTTTGTAGTCCCTACTATAAATGAACACGTGTACGCCGCAGTTACCCAAAACCTAATCTGTAATCTCTTCAGATGATACTACACTCTTCCCTGTAAATACTCCTAAACCAACTTTGTCCCTAGCGATCATTTCTAGCAACACCAAGGACATTGAAACAACTAAKTCAGCCCTTGCCACCATTGCCCGGGAGGTGCAATGAGGATTTGGTGCTCAGCTCTGAATTTCCATTTGCTGAGCGGAGCTCACCAGAGCACTCCTTAATGCTGTTCATCCCTCCAGCTTTCTTTTCCTAACAAACTTCYCCGCGTTGCTTTACTAGGACACAACTGCAATCTAAAGGTGCTTAGAGAAAGGAAAAGAAAAAAAAAAAAAGCCACACACACAAACGACACCACACCAGCCCAGTTAGCCACACTCCCTTGAATGCAACATGCTGTGGCTTGTAACCAAATTCATTGGCATTGGCCCATTGACTTCAGGCAGAACTGAACCATAGGTTCCCCAAAAGCTCACTGCTCCTGTAATCTGCTCTGTTCCAAAACATGTAGGTCCAGACCCTATGGAGATATAAATCTCAGTAACATCACTGAATACAATCAAACACATCAGTGGGGAACCCAGACCACCACCTTGTTTACATCCAGAAAATACAAAGCAATTAGGACAGAGCTGGCATATTTTAAGTACTACTACATATATTTTTAAAATAAGACATTCCAACCTCTTTTCCTGTACCCTTCCTCTCCCACTACTTCTGCAGCATTTGATCAGACTTGCTTTTTTTCCCTGTTTACATGAAAAGTATATTTAATATTAATAACCGCATTGGTCACAATGAGGAACTGAATAGGCGATGCCAATAAGCCAGTACGTGCAACCCAGTACATAGAGCAGCCCCAGCACCCACAGACACCCACCAGTACGCTTATCCTAGCGCACAACACAGATTTGTGCGCTGGCATCCACAGCATCGTGGACATGCAAGGAGGTGAGGGGGAGGAACAGGGATGCGACAACAACACTCCCAAAGCAGGATTTGCACATTGATCTCTGCCAGCCGCAGCCACCAACACTGGTGGCAACACAGCCGTGGGGGTTCCAGAGGTCGGGTGTGCCTACAGGAGTTTCAGTCACCATTTGGATACCCTGAAATAAGTGGTAAMAGCAATGCCTTCCTCCCATGCGTGATCCCATAGTAAATACACAGACACATCAAAACATCCATCTGCATTGGCATGTGCAAGCATAAAGGCACATACAGGTGCACACTCAGATGCAAGCATTTAAGGCTTAAGTGAACTAAAATGTCTTTTTTTTTTTCCCCTAAAAATACTCCTAGACATAGTCCCAGAATTAATTTCAAATCCCATTAACCATAAAAAGGATTTATAGCTAAACAACAGCCAGCTGCATTGGGCTTTTTGACCAAATACCAGAAAAAACTTTTCAATCAAAATAATTTATTAGTTTAATCTCTCAAAGAGTATGCATGGGTGGTTTTTTTTTTTCTCTCCTTCTTTCTTCTTGATTTGATGGCCCTAATATCATGATCTGATACCAGGCCTTTAGCCTGGTACCTCACTCACCCCTCAGTGTCTCAAGTGCAAATACATGTTTCATGAAGAAAGAAAGAAAAAAAAAAGTCAAATATCTCACTTCTAGAATGACTTTTTTTTTTTTAAATTTGATTCAAAGTCTGGAGAGTCTCAAACTTAAAACAGATTGGTTTGGAGATTGCAAAACAAAGCCTAAATTGAGAAAGATTAGCTAAAACAAAGCCAATGCATTTTCTGTCCATCCTCAGTCTTATCTTATTGAAATAAGAGATTTAGGGTTTTACCCCAAATGTGATGACCTTGAAAGTTCTGGCTGCAGCAACTGGAACTTCACCCAAAAGCTTTTTTATCAAGACAGAAAAATCCCTGCTTGAAAAAGAATTCATTTACAAAAAACAAGAGCAATTCAAAGAAGTCATTAAAATACACAAACTGATTCAGATTTACCCCAAAATTGACTTGCAACATTTAATATATGCATCTAAGTTCAGGCACCTCTATAGAAGACCACAGCTGTTGTTAAATCAGACCTTGTAACACCRTGCAAAAGTAAACCCCTTTTCACTTGGAAATTAAATCATTGCATGGTGCAGTACTCTGCCATTCTGAAACAATTTCAGGTAATATTTCTGAAACTCCAGCCTCAGAGGTACAGCTGTGACAGAGCTCTTACTGTGAATAAATAATGGTGGCTATATCTAGAAACCAATACCAGCCTACATACTGCTTGATAAATATCCCCTATTAAGAAGCTCCAGCATTTTACAAGCATACGAGATAACCGGCAGTGATCACACCACAATCCATTTTCATTCACATCAAAAGGTGGTTTTTTTCTCCTTTGAGGAAACAGTCTTTCTACAGCCAAGTAGTTGCAAGGAAAGTTACAGATCTCTGAAAAAACAAGACATATTTCAACTGAAATACCTGAATTTGGATTATTATATCATGTTTTCAAACCTATTACAAATTCTTATCTCAAAGTCAGCGTGCCTTCACTGAAACACATCCATTTTCATCCCAACCAGTCTATAACAGCAAGCACTTGCTTACCTGACTGCTGCCTGGGACACAGCACATTGATCTAGGAGGGAAGGAGAAAGACCTCACCAAGGATGGCTACCTCCCACCAGCCAAGGCCACCAAGGCACAGTCTCCGCTCCCTTTTATTAGCCAACACAGCAGCCYTCAGGCTTTGCAGGTGGCCTTCGTTCTGGGGCAAACTCAGCTCAGCTGGTGAGCCAGGTGAGATGCCTGAAAGCAAGCGGTGGCTCTGAGGAGCACAGGGCATCTAGAAAGCTACAAAACAAGAGCAAGAAGCACGGGGAGACCCAAGCTACTTGGTGTAGGACAGTGCTTCTGATGTTCCCCTGGGCAAAAACCACAGCCCTGCCAACAAAGTTATGAAAATAAGTGCTAGTATTGTGGCATCTGTGTAACATCAGGGATGAAAAGGCATGAAAAATACCAGAAGAAAGGTGTTTTTCTCCAGAAATCAGAACACCTTTGTAATCTCATTATAGCTGATWGCGGCACGATTTGTGCCAGGCAAGAGCGAGTTCGGGGCTGCCCTGACTGACACCACTCCAGGTACTTTATTTACTTTGAGATGAAAGCCATGGCGTAAAGCAAAACTGTATCAGATAGGGGCTTTATCAAAGTATCAAGAATGATTTTCCTTCCCACCTCTATTTTCTGAGGTTAGGAAGAGTGCTTGCAGCAAGGAGTCACGACTGCTCAGGATCCATCCATCTGACATCCCTCACTCCCCCCTGGTTTTATACAGAGGACTTARTTGCCTAACTCAGGGCTCCAGTACATTTTTGCTAGCAAGGCACCCAAATCCTTCTGTAGATTTAGCCCTCAACATCCTAATTAAAGAAGCAGCTGCTTTTTATGGCCTTATGTCAGCTTGGAATAATTTTTCTTAGTTATTGAAAACAGCTGCTCTTCTGATTAGTACACTGAGCATTTATTTTCTCTTATGGCAGTGTCAAACTGCTTCATTGCAACGCAGACAGGAGACGCTTAGTTTTACAAAATAAATCTGTGCTAAGTAAAAGCAGAAGCGAAATGGAACAAATATTTTGGCATTTTTTAGCAGTGGTACACAAGGAGACAAAGTACATCCTCAATCAATTGACTCGCTGTTGTTCTGACACGGCATGAAAAATGAGGAAAGCCATATAAAAATGAGGGCTTTTTTAAAACTTCAAAACTTCCCGCAGAACAGTTTGCTTCAGTTAAAAGTTGTTGCAGCAGAACGCTTCACCGAAAAACCACCAAAGAAAAGAAATTGCCAAAGCTAATGCAAAAAAAAAAAAAAAAAAAAAAAGACCTTTTACAATGGCAAATGGCTTAGATTAAAGTTTTCCAGCCAAATGGTCTCGGGGAGGCTACCTGGGAGCAGGCAGGAGAGGGTATAAAGCCCGGCGCTGGAGCAGGTGGAGGCAGAGCTGGCAGCATGTYGCACCCAGCTGGGCAGCAGCTCTGCCCATCGCCTTCATTTCAGCCCTCCCGCCGATCTGCTGTGTTTAAAGCTCTGAAACCCTTTGAGCAGAGAGGTTTTGTACGGCCTCTAAAAGCTAGAAAAAAGCCTCCCGAGGCACCAGCCCTGTGAGTCTCTGCTTGTAAAAGGAGGAGGTGTGTACATTTGTTTGTGTTGAAAATTTCAACTAATCTGGGGCAAGTTTTGAGCCTAGCTGTGGACTGATCTCATTAAAGGTACTTGGTTAACAAACAACACATGGTTTGGCCAAGATACCAAGGTAGAAAAAATAATAATGTAGAGAAACAATATTTTCTAGGCATTATTGTTAATTCAATTTGATATTAGATAAAGGTAACTCCCTCTCTGCAAGATCCGTATTTATCCAAACCACCCCTTGCTGTGCTTAACACGCTCAACTGCGAGACACTTGTTTAATGTATTTTAATTCAATTTAAAAAAAAAAAAAAAACTGCTTTCAAAATAAACATCAACACTTTAAATTAAACTAAAAGTACCACTTGCACAGCTATAGACCCTAAGAAACTTATGAATATGAAGCAGCTGTGTGTTATTTCAGTAACTTGTATGCATGCTTCTTGCCTTCCCAGTCAGGGTTCCAGGCAGAAATCCCTTCCACTGGTAGGTAGCTAATGATAAAATATGTCCTTAGTGCAGGGGCCAGTACAGACTGCCATCGCAGCCCTCCCACAGAAACCAGTGGGATTGTCACATGCGTCCCATGTCCTTCCCCAGGATCTGAGTCTGGAGCTTTGCACAGCCTGAATTGCTCATATTAACCTGCTCTCAGAGCACCTTTGCAGGATTTAAGCAGCTCAAAGTCTCCTAATCTGGCTGCCCCCTCCATGGGTATGTTTTATGCGGAGATTTTGGGAAGGAAGCGAGCGCTCTTCTAGTTTGTACGGTGTTGCCAGCTCCTCTTTTCCCCGGAGGACCAGGCAATTAATTTATGGAGAGGATTAGATCTGAGCAGGTTCTTGAGAGACCCTGAATTTTTGCATTGATTTCTCAAGAGCATTTGTAGAGGTTATTCATATAAAAAGTGTAAGAAACTTCAGCAGGAGAAGAGAAAATTGCTAGTCAGATGTCCATATACCACCATCTGCTACAGGGGCCGTATGGGAAGCAGCATGAAGGCACAACAAAAGAATTGAGGGTGTTGTGACAGCAGGAATCCAAAATTATTATTACAACTTCTTGGTTTTCCTCAATATTTAACAGCTGCCAGAGAATTCATGAACTGAAATCTGCATCTTTTATATTCTTAGTACTCTGGATTTGAACCGCATAGGAACTAACTCAGATTAAGTACCAAATTAAGTACCAACTTTTTGACAAAGCCAGTACATCTCACATTTGAATTGCTGATATTGAAAGAGGGCTGCAAAGCTGATGAGTTGAAGGACCCTTTACATTTACCAGATAGATAGGATCAGCCTTTTAAAATTGCCTTGTTTTTATCTTAAAATTTAACAGCAGTTCCCTGGTGTTAATTTTCTCACTGTATTAAAAAAGTCTCAGGAACTCTTCATCTTGGTGCCATGTAAAAAGAAGACATTAGGGACAGGGACATGATTTATGATGGTATTTAAATACGGTATGGAAAGCATGATGGCAATTTAAGCAAGGAAATTGAGAGCAATGGGAATAGCAGCCTAATTCGCCCTGTCCGCACTGGAGTCAGACCCAGCATTCATCAGATCACTGGGAAAATGTCCCAGGCTTGTGACTGCCTGAGAAGACAAGTAAATCCCAGTGCCACTGAAGGCTAATTATGGGACTTGAGTTTATTTCTCAAAAAAAAGAGTGATTGGAACAATTTTGTGTGCCATAGTTAATATGCCAAAGGTGGCGTAAAGTTACTRTGATGAGAGAAGGTGCATTAATAAAGAAATATATCCAGTCTGACATCCAGAGATTATTTAATGTCRTACTTTTATTTCACAAGATTCAGTTCCATTTTGGTAAACCAGCTTTTTAAAAACATGCCCACACGTCCACTGGGCCGTCACAACGCCTTGGGACTCGTGCGAGTGCCAAAGCCTGCTCCTGCCTGCCTCCTCCTCCTCCCTGCGGCCGAGGGCCGACCCTGCAGCATCAGCTGAATTGTCAGCAGCTCAGAAACGGGGGGGTTCTGAGTAGCCTAACAGGGTGGATTATGCCTCTCTCTCAGTTACTTTTGAAAGTTTCAGACATATTTTTGCCTAAGGACAATAGTTAGGGTTTTTTTACACTGATCAGATCGTTCTAATACTCTTTTAGACAAACCTTTATATAACTCATGACCAAGTCTAAAGTACTAGATAGTACTGATTCAATGATAAAATAACTTTAAATCTTTTCATGTGATTTCAAGAAACCTACTGCTCGCGTTCARGTCTGATTAAGGTCTACAAATCAAACTCTGCAATCTTTACCAAAACCAATGGTTATCAGTACTGATTTCCAGAGGAGTTTTGACCATGCAAGGATTGCAGGAGCTGGCCTGATTAAAATTGCAGTCGGACAATGAGTTTCGTTACATAATTTGAATAGGTTAATTACAAACCTGAAGTCTGTGATGTGAAATCCCCTCCCCATGCTGGTCCTGCTGGCGTTTGGACAATGGTTTGTCTTAGCCATCACCCACCTGTGCAAAGGACGTGCTGCTTCTTGGGGCTGCTAGTTAAAACTAATCCATATTTTGCAAACATAAATATTTTTGTTAAAAGATCAGGAAACCTAGCGACTAAACCAATATGCTAAACTGATGCTCATTTCTCCTCTCGCAGGCAGAGGGAAAGGCATGTTTCTCAGGAACATCGTTGCCCTTTAAATCTATAGCAGGATCTCAAAAACATCTGGATACAGAAGAAACCCCGTGAAGACACTGTCGTCCTCAGCACTGACGTAGACCCCGTTCCAGTCCCGCGCAACCTCCAGCCACACCTGGTCACCCGCGCTCAGCTTCAGGATGGTCAGGAAGGATGCCTGGTCAATCTCCTGACCGTAGAGTGTCTCGCGGGCTTTGGCCACCTTCCTGCTGCGGGCAACGAGGCTGACACGGGCTGGACGCCCTCTCACTGTCAGGTGGTAGGCGAAGACGTATGCCCCGGGCACGCTGCAGTTGAATTTCCCAGTGGAAGGGTTGTAATCTTCTTGGTCATTGTATAAGATCTTGTCAAATCTAATGGGGACRTTGGGCGGAGGGAAGGGTTTGGACAAGCCGGCGCTGAACGCTGATCGCAGGAGCTTTGCGGTGTCCCCTCGGGCACCCTTCGCCCCACGGGAGCCTTTCTTTCCTGGGGCCCCTCGGCCCCCCTTGCTGCCGGTGACCCCCTTCGGCCCAGAAGGTCCCATCACGCCGGCGGGTCCCAGGTCCCCTTTTTCACCCTTACTTCCTTGCTCGCCCTTTTCTCCCTGTTTTCCATCCACCCCCCGAATTCCCTCAACCCCCATCTCCCCTTTGCTCCCTTTTTCTCCCTTTGTTCCCCCTTCCCCTCTTTCTCCCTTCGCACCTCTACCCCCTGGCTCCCCGCAATACCCCTTCTCCCCTGTGTCTCCCTTTTCCCCTTTGTCACCCTGTTCTCCGTCCACTCCCGGGTCTCCAGCATCCCCCCTATCTCCCTTGTCTCCTTTGGTCCCGTTCTCACAAGTGTCCCCTTTGGACCCCTTTTGTCCCTTCAGTCCAGGGAAGCCGTAGTTGCCCTTATTGCCTTTTACTCCAGTTTCACCTAGGAAAAGGGCAAAGTGGGGAGGAAAAAAAGATTAAAAGTATTGGATTGCTTTGGAGATGGAGGGGCATCACCAACAGCAAAAGGAAAGGTCAGTGCAATATTCCTGGCTTTCCCAGCCCATGTTACATACCTTGCAGCCCAGGTTTGCCTGGATAACCAGGGTTTCCACTTACTCCTCGCTCGCCTTGCTCCCCTTTGCCTCCTAGGACATTTCACCATTAATATACTGTTAGTGATGTTGTCTACAGCACAGCAATCATTACACAGAAGATGACTGGTACCATTCTGCATGTGTCCCTCACTTCATTAATAGAACAGAGATGAGCAATGTGTGTTTTCAAAAAATGCCTTCAGAAACCTCGTCTGAATCTCACAGCACCAAGCACCATCACRCAGACAACTGCATCTCACCCGAATGTTGGATTTCTGACTCTAATCAGTGCTTCGTTGGGAGGCAGTTGCTGCTRTTTAATGGCAAGATGGAAAAGATGACAGCTCTGCATTTCTCACTCAGGATTGCCAAAAGTCTTGTTCAAGAAGTGAATCAAAACCTAAGAGACCSCACTAACTGAACTGTGCAGCACGCTGCTGCTGGTACCCCCGTTACCAGCTTTGCTGTGTGTTTCTCCGCGACCAAAGGCAGCCGCAGGATCCTACCAGTGGTTTGTGGCAGCAGGACAGAGCTGCTCCGAGCCTGAAATGAAGGGCAGGGTTTCCTTTCAGTTACTACTGATGGATAATAATTGCTCTCCATCTTAGCTGAAATCATTTTGCCTGAGATACTTAAATTGAAATGCAGCTTCTACACCTGCACTTAGCTTCCATGGTGTTTTTTCCTACTCATGTGCCTAATCCAAAGCAAATTGAACTCAGTTTTTAAACTCCCATTTAGAACAAGGAGTTTTGAGTGAGATCTTTACGAGCAGCTCTTCCTATACTGCCTGCACATACACTACCACCATCTGAGTTACTGTCCCTGCACTAATGCCAGCTAAATCTCGCAAGGTGTCAATCCATATCAGCATACTCCGTTTCCTTTGAAAAATATTTTTTCCTATAATTTTGTGGTATTCAATGAGGACAACAGCATCTGTTTTCAAAATGAGCAGTTAGTCTGCTTTACCTCTTTCTCCTTTAGAACCTTTTGGACCTTGAGGACCTGGAGTTCCCGGCAGACCTTGCAGACCAGCATCTCCCTTCTCCCCCTTGGGACCTGTAATGTAATCACATCAAGAAAATTATCTTAGTAACTCAAAGGTTTAAGTTTATAAAGAAAATTCACAATAATAGCTAAGCAACACGGCATCAAGGGATGCATGTAAGGCAAACTCTGTTTCCATCACCCTGGGAAGAGCTGGGTATTTGGCGTCATATAACCAACGCAAAGAAGACGTGAGACAGACGGTTTTGGCCTGAGCCCTGCTCCCCTATGCATTGCAGACGCTGCAGCTGAAACCCTACGGCAGGGCGAAAGGCAAGGGGTGGTAGGGGCAACGCCGCACTGCTCATGCTGAGATTAGTGGGGTGCGTGCTCGCAGATCCCCTGGTCAGGCACGCAGCTCCCCAGCCTTTGCCTTTCAGCTACTGCAATCCCCAAATCTTACAGTTTTGCATTTCACTCRTGGCTGTAGTTAAAGATTTTTTAAAACCAACTTTCAGCTGCCCTTGAGCCACAGGAGCTCAGACATCCATAAAACATCAGAAGTAATCTGTCTTTAATATTTAAGCGCATCTAAGGAGCTCCCATAGCTTTGTAATTGCCCCTCTSCTTAAAAAGAATTAAGTCTGCAAATATAAAAGTGGAACCTCGCGGACAGCTCCATACTGCATAAAGGATGGGTTGAAAGGCAAGCAAGCTGGCTTCAATCTTTTTTTACTTTTTCATCCACTTGGGAATCTAGATACTCCTGGTGCACGTCTGGGGGCAGACTACGGCAGCTTCAATCATCACAGCACAACCCATTTGACACAAAGACTTTTCCATCAACACTCAAGAGATGTACGAGTGCAAACTCCCACTATAATTTCCATTAGCCAATCCCTCCCGAGCTATGGGAAGTGAAAATCCCTCGAGTACATTGTATTAAAAGAAAATTATTTCATTATTTTACCACCTTTCCTCAGATGAATAGTTTCTATCTCCAATATTAGTGCTATTAAAGTGGACATTTGCAGACTAATGCACTATTCATTATAGCAGTATTAGAATTAGGCGCTCCATAGATATGTACTTTAGCAGTAGAAAAAAGAGACAAAGTATGTCTTATAAAATATTTAGGTGCTCTATACAGAGCTGCCTCTTGTGAGAGCAAATAATTATTTTAAAATTTGAACCCAAAATTATTTTAGTATTTAACTTCCTCTTCTCCAAGAGGAAAAAAAATGCAAGAAAAAGAGGCTTTTATCATAAACCTTCAGCAAAGATACAAAACTGCTTGCAGGTAGTTTTGAGGGTCATAAAACCATGGTTGAAGTGAATGTGAAAGTAAATCTGTGACTCCCAAGGGGATCAGACACAGGGACAGAGAATCGAAGAGCACAGCCACGTGGTGCACCCGCCAGCAGCAACGTGGCCAGCTCTGCATGCGCTTCCACGCCAGCGTGGTCCTCAAAGTGAATGCCAAGGGGAGGAAGCTCCTTTTTGGAGCTTTCCCACTCATGYTGGTGTTTTATAACTTCTGGGATGTGGCTGGCGTGCACTTTTTTGCTCTGGCTTTACACGAGGTATCATCACATTTGACATTTGCTGCACAAGTCCTGCCGACTCATTTCTTGAAGAAAAAGCAGGAGACTCCTTGATACGGTTTATGCACTTTAGCTGAGAGCGGCAAGACAGGCGTCGCTGTACCTGGGGGTCCCTGCTCCCCCGGCTGCCCCCGCGGCCCCACGGCAGGCGGGCAGCAGTCACAGCAGTTGAAGAAGAAATCGGCTGTGTCGAGCGTGTAGTTCTCGAAGGGGAAGAGTGTGGTGGCCCCTCGGGCTGCGGGGCTCGGGGTGGGTAATTCGGCTCTGCCCGGTGCTGCCAGGAACGGGCTTTTCCCCGTGAGGGGGGTGGGGGGTGTGTGAGATGCACCATCACCCGCCAGCTGTAGGGGCTTCGTCTTCGTGTACTTCACAGCTGGGGTCACCTTCACTCCCGCGTGCACAGCAGCAACAACCAGCATCACAAATGCCGAGATGGTCCCCGGTGAGCTCCACATGTTGGCAGCTGTAGGAAAAGATGAACGCAATAATAAATTGCTGCACAACACCCTTTGCGTTCGCATGTTCCCCACAAAGACAGAAAACCTGCAGGAGTAGTGTCAGGCACAGGTGGGCATCTGCCTGGAGGACTATGTTGCAAAGCCTCACTTTTTATGGGGAAAGTAAAGCAAAATTAGCAAAACCTCCTGCCTGCTCACCCCTATTGACCGTTGCCCTACAGAGCACTTATCATTTGGCTGCTCCTGTTTGCTGTGGTTGGAAGTGCTCCCAGGGGTATCAAAAGAAGTTCAAGGGACTGACTGAGAGTTATACGATCACTGGGACACGTGATGTCTCTCTTCTGAGTGTATGAGTAGGAATAATTCAGTAATGATTTCAGAGTCCGACACAACTGCACATTATAAAAAGGTTTGCTCTAAAAGAATAAATGGAAACAAAATGAAACATCAAGTATTCCAAAATTTTTATGTTGACTTCTTCTTTGTTACTGACTGATTTTCTGGACTTGCATATTCTTTTAGTGTAAACTTTCAGGTCCGTTCTTTTTATTTTTAAAGTGTTGATTTAGCTGAACCAGGAAGAAAGAACAAAGWAAGAAGCTAACATTTTTTCCTATAGGACAGATGACGCTTCTCATATGACTTGTCATATAAAGCATCTTTGTTTCTTCTTTAAACCAGTGTACCGACCTGTAAATACAAACGGAACAGACTCCCTTTCTTGCTGAACCTGTAATCTAACCTTCCTTAGCAGCTGAGGCACTTCATTACATGAAAAAGTCACCAGGAGAAACGCTGACTATCCTCGCCATCCAGAGGGCAAAAGGAGGTCCGACCCAAAGTCAGGTATTTGGGGGCTGGATTAAAATCTTTCCTTCTTTAAGAATTCAGTTTTAGAGGAAAGGGTCATGAGTTTTTCCATTTTCACACAAAAACAAATCATCTAATGGAAAATTGATTATCCATACAAAATCCCCAGTGATCACTGTGGCCCATTGCTGCCGTTCAACACATTCTTCACCCCATCGGCTCCAGTAAAGGATAAGTTATCCCTTCTCCATGCGTGTGTCCATCAGGACAGGATATCGGGCACTGATTTTTGTCATAGGCCTGTATTTGCTCCCAACCAGCCCCTGCCAACCTTACCATGAAGAGTTTAACTCCAGGATGGTTGGCACGGGAGGGCAGCGCTCAGCGCAGGCAGGCAGAGAAGAGCCAGAGCTTACAGCCAGCAGCAGGGAAGCAGCTGCAGTCGCAGAGAAGGAGGGTCATCTGCTGTCTAGGAAGAGAAAAAAAAGCACCAAATTCTCCTTTTGAAGAATATACTCACGCGGGAGTGTTTTGCCACTGYTGGAGATAACTAAATAAACCCATAACTTCCCGTTTCTATGTTTTACTGTCACAAACCACTTCTGCAACAAGCTCTAAAACCAGACACTCTCCAGTTACATAGCCAGATTGATGGATTGCCGTCAAATACTGGAAAAACATAATTAATAAAAAAATTACACCCTACCAGTATGTTTAGAAAATGAATTGCTCAGAGCAAGGAATCGTTAAACAGATTTTCATTATAATGGGCAAGACTGTTCCTAAAGTAGTTCTTCCTAAATATATAAATGCATTTTAATAAAACTGAAAATTTGGACTTTTTCATTACATTAGCTCACCACCACTGATTCTAAAATCATTCACTTGAATCTCCCCTCTAGGAAAGATTATGATTCACAGTGGACACAAAATATGAAGAATTAAACTTTGCTGTAGTGACATCTCATTCAGTACCTCTATATTTAATTGGATCTAAATATCTACTAATTGTTAGCATGTGTCCCATAATAACATTGTAATAATACACTTGTTCTTTTGTTTGGTCCCTAAAATTATAGTATTTAGATATTCCAGTTCACAACAGGTATTTAACCCCAATGTCCCAGCTTTAAATATCAGGGAGATGATTGCACTTTCTGCTATTTAATTATTTCAATTCTTATACAGGGGAGGAAAAACACTAGTCCTCATGCAGCTATACATTCATTACAGACAGTAAGTTTTCTTGAGACATATTATATTGCCACTATGTCTTAAATTCTACGACTTCATTGCAAATATCCCGCCTGAAGACTAAACGACCAGTGCGTGCTATCTCCTACCTTATAAACGGTCCTGCTCCCAGGACGACCCCCCCTCAATGGCACTTTGAAAAAGACAATCTTGTTTTCGGAGAGAATCAGTTTTATTTGTGTAACAGTTGTTCCCATGGCCAATGAGAGCCTGCACRGTACGGGGAGAAGGGGGGATTGGCAAAGTCCCCTGAAAGGAGCAAGGAGACATTGAAATCCGAGGAAATTTGAACGCTTTCCCCGGGCTGGGACGCTGCTCTTCACATGGGACTTTTTTGGCTCTTCCCCCAACACCAGTTTTCGGMGCTTTAGGGATACTCCTCTTTCAACTCACAGCATCATGTTTTAGTACCATCAGACTCAGCGTGAATTTGTCCATTTGCTTCAGCAGGGTCCAGGTTTCTCTTCTCGGTATTTAGTGTGCAGAGTTTGGCATCGCACTCCCCYCCTTGCAGTGGGAGTTTAGAAAGGGTAGAAGAGAAATTACAGAAATAGCTGTATGGGATCATGAGTGCATGTGTGCATGTGCCTRCATGGAAATGCACCAAAATGGGAATTCAGTCTCAAATCCAGGCTGTCCCAGGTAAATGCAGAGATGGAGCAAGCGAATGCTTTCTGCTCCCTCCACCTCTGGCGCAGAGCAGGGTACCCGGGGCAGGGTTTTGTCCCCCTGGGACAAATCTCCCCYGGGAGGGTTGCGACAACATTGTCCTTATTGGAACTGATAACCCCTCCAGATTTCATGGGCTAATTGATTTTCCTCACCCTTTCCCAGCAATCACAGCACTCATTTCCTTCCCCGGTGACATTAAAATGGGCCAGCATTTATTCTTAGATTTCCCAATCCAGTTCAGAGTGCAGTATGAGATGCAGGAATGTGAGGTTGCCTTTCATTGCCTTGTCTTGGTGAAATATGAGCGAGGAAACTTTCTCATTCAACCACTCTGAATTTACTACATACCAGTGCACTCAAAGCTCAGCTGCCGGACAAGAAAGGCTGCTTGTTTCAGGCAGGCTGGAGAAAACAATCAATTCTCCTTCAATGTAAGTGGAGAGAATTGTAATCCTCCATGATTTATTTGCGACCACCTTTTCCTGCACAATAGTCTACAGCTTTCAGCAATAAAAAGTTGATTAAGGAAAGTCTATTACTAAGCATACCAGGCTCGACTGATTCAAGAGCTTTTTAGGCTATTCCAAAGAAATCAGTTAGGAGTTTTGCAGCAAGATGCTCTAACCCTGTGTAGGACATGGGCTTGTCACAGCTCCTGCAATGGAACCTGCACCAGCACTCACTGATGCTCATTCATACTGCTGAAAACACAGCTGGATCCTGAATTCAAACAGTTCTTTTTTAAAAATTAATAACCCTTTTCAATACTGTAATTGGACTCAGTGTTTTAAACTGAAGTTAAAAATACTTGTGTCTTCAGCAGTTATATTTCTGACAAGATCACGGACACATAAACTGAAGATAAACCACAATCAAATCAATTATAACAAAATCCTTATTTTGGTCTTAACTCAGGACTTTTCATTAGCAACAGAAGTTATTCAACAGGGGAAGATTAACCATTTTTAACTCAGATGACTGCATTTTACAGTGTTGCCTCCATATTCACCAAAGCTACTCTTTCACAGACTTCAATTTAATGCCGTATTTGCTTCACACTAAAGCTAAAGCAAGAAACACAGCTTTAATCCTGGGTTAGTGTATTTTCCTGAATAGCTTGAATAGTAGCAGTCTGGAATAGTATTATTAGATCACATGACAACCGCAGGTTTTTAAATTATACAGTGCTTATTGAGTTACTGAAGCAGTTTGGAAAACTCTTGGGTTGAGAGCGTAAATTAAGATTTAGAGCTAGATTAATCACTTTGTTTATTCAGGGGATCTGGATCTACATTTTACTGATATCAATGATGCATGTGGGCCATTAAAATTCCTTCAAAGTACATTTCAAACACACTCCTAGCCTTGCATATTTGCAGATAACTGTTTTTGACTGAGATTTGCAAAGCTAAGTAAAAAAATCTGTGCCTATGCTACTGATTTCTACCGGCACGTCCACCAGCCATGGGTAGGAAGGGCTGGGATCTTCTCATAACTGCTGGGTCACTAAAAGCTCCTCCTGGGGCTTGGCAAAAGCAAACACACAAAAGCTAGTGCATCCTGGAAGAAGCTTTAACCAGCATAAAGCAATTCCCCAAGGAAGCGGCACCCTTGCAACCACTAATCCTTCCAACCCTAATGCCGGCTCCCTGTYGTTATCAGAGATGGGGAGGAAAGGAAGGATTTTACCAGAGACCCTCACCTCTCCCCTCCTCTGCAGCCTGATGCTCCTCCTGGGACACAGCGGGGTCCTGAACCTGGATGGGGCCACAACAACCTCGTACTTGCGGGATCCTCTCCTTGGCTGCCATTCTGAAACACAGAGGGACACAGTAAACTGTGTAAATATATTTTGTATTAAATTAATGGAGTATTTCTTAAATGAGATCAGCAAAGGAGATTCAAAAAGCACCTCCCAGAGGGTTCCACTTCCAATTGTTTGCAAATGAAAATAGAAAATTTAGACCTGCAGACACAAGGTAGGCTGATAAACTGAAAAAATCTGTTTTGGAAATACAATAAAGGAGAAAACAGTGAAAACCCAAGCAGCACAGAAAATAAGCTAGCTTTGTAATAATAGGTAATTTAAAATCTTAATGCTTAAGTATCAAGAAGGCAAACTGGAAAAGAGAATATTGACATAGAATAGGAAGTGAGTAAAAATGGAATTAAATTACATTCGAGCTGGGTAAAAAGTGTTAAAAGGAAATTAACATTTCTGTGTGAAAAAACAATTAACACTTCTCACAAGATTTCCCACAACAATTTAGCAGACCTCCTGGAAGAGGCCCTCCTCTCCCCCGCCAATAATTTTATTTTCTGAAAAATTGAAATGTGTTCTCGTTTCCTTTATTCATTATCACAAAACAATTGAGCTAAACAGAAAACAGACTGAAATGAAAATTTTCTGTTATGTTGTTAATTAGGGGAGGGAATATTTCCATATAAGATAGTACAATAAATAAATTAATCAAGTCAAGTTACAACCTTTTTTCTCCTCTCTTACGTACTCAGTATGCCGTAGCCTCCTAAATGTCGCCTAGAGGCAGCACTAAATGGACAGCAGGAATTCACCCTTGCTGGGTGAAAAAAAAGCGGAAGGCGGCTTTTTTTTTTTTTTTTTGAAGACCCACTGAAAAAGCTAAGATTTCTTTTTCTCCCCCCTTTTCCTTCTGTCCTTTCTCTCTTTTTCAACCTGGAAATCCAGCCAGCCCATGTTTTCCAGGCTGACCCCTTTTTCCAGGGACTTCAGGATCTCCTTTGGGCCCCAACAATCCTCAGACACCAGGTGACCCCATGTGTCCCTTCCAGCCCTTCCCACCCATTCCTCCTCTGTCCCCCTTGGACCCCTTTTCTCCCCAGTTATCTCTCAGTCCTGTGTCACCTCTGGGACCCAGTTGCCCCTTGTAGCCTGCAGTTCCTGCAGGTCCTCCAGTTTGTTCCCTCCAAGAAGGAAGTCCTGCTTCACCACTGAGCACYTGATTACTCTTCTCCCTTTGGTCCTCGCTGTCCAGGTCCTCCTGGGGGTCCTTGTACTCCTCTCTTCCCAATGTATCCTGRTTTACCCACAAAAGGGAAAAATTATTAAATTCCCTTTACTAAGAACAACATGTCACAACAGACAGAATACAGCTCTGTAGCAGAGCCTTCACTGGTCATCAAATTACACGTTCACCTAAATAATGTCAAATTTTTCTATGCAACGTACGACTACTGAGAACTAAGCTGTAAGTGGCGTAAAAACACCACAACAAAGCAAGCAAAATATAAAAGATCAAAATCTTTTTCCATCTGGGGATGCTGCTATTCAGACACCATGGAGAACAGCCCACTCTGGGGACACTGCAACCACCATGGAAGCTAGGAGGTCGTGTGTGGTGTGTTCATGCCCACTGCGTTTGGGATGCTAGTTTGCATTTTTTTGCAAAAGAAAGAATTATGAACCAAATGCTTGAAACAAATAAAGCCTAAAAATGCAAAAAAAAAAAAAAAAATTCTTCGGAATTTGTCTCTACAGTTGTTTTGTTTTCAGCTTAAAATTTTGGGGGGCTTTCATTTGTGATAAGAACTTTAAATACTGTGTGGTGTAAAAATTAAACAAGTTATTTATGTAGAAAAAGGAGCTACTACTCATGTAGGATTTTAAAATACTTGACTTCAAAAAAATACTGCCATTGGGATACTCACTGGATACAAAGGAATAAAATAATCTCCCTGTAAAATCAGTGTAATTGCATTTAGTGATATTAAGATTCAGATATCAAGGGGAAAACAAAATCAGAAAAAAAATCTGCATCAGTCTATGCCAGTATATCCCACAAACCCTATGCCATATGTTGTTTTAAATTTCCTAAGTCTGCAGGATGGCAGTGCAGTTACACCTAAATAGAGATTTATTGCACTTTAAAGTATAATGGCTAGAAGGATCCAAAAGCTACCGTTTCACATAAATAAGCATTTAGGGAGTTACTTAAGGACTATAAGAACTTCATGATACCTATTACATTCTATCGAGTCAATCACTCTAAGAGTCCCTAAATGCATATTTAAAATACCAGTAACATGTACTTATTTATGTGAGAGACCAGAATTACAGCACATGAGTTGCTGTAGCTCGTCGGGCTGAACTCCTACACTGGTGCTGATTTTTGAAGCCCTTTTAGGAGTGTAAGTGGCCCTGCAAACCAATGCACTCCCCCATGCATCGTACCACTGCAGCGAGGAGCAGAGTGCAGCCCCGCTCCAAGCCCTGCTCCAGGGCACGGATCTCCTTTGTCAGGACCTGCAGATGCCTCTGGTCTTGACTAAGAAACACGTCCATTGTGCTCGTCTGGAAACTCTAGACGGCCAAAGGTAAAAAGTGATAAAATTACCTGGCTCCCCTTTTCCACCCTGGTCTCCCTTTGTGTGTCGGGCTCGGGGATGTCACAAAAACCCTGCTTTTCTGGTGTACTGCTGTTTTCCTTCAGCGTGTTTAAGAAACAAAATAGTCCTCAATAGCTGTGCGTTTGCTAATAGCAAGTGGTGGGATTGTTTCCCTCCTTGTCTCTAGTACCATCTTTCAGGGAAGGTGATATTTCCTGGGGGGGGCGGGTCTGAAATGCCAGGCTGGTTGATGATAGCGGCTCRTCCCTCTGGGGCGAGGGTTGTCAGCCCCTCCGCCGGCCGCATGCTGCGGCTGAGGATGTCAAAGCAGCCCGGGAGCCCTCCGAGTGCCACCCTCTGGGACCACTTTGGTGGCATGTGTCCCCAGCCTGGGTCAGCGGGGATAGTGGGTGCCTGTGGCAGGTCCCCTGTTCCTGGTCCCCGTCCCCCCACTGATCGATGGGAACTGGCTGAATGCACCATGAGCAAGAGCTTTCCCAGCAAAATGATTACTTATAAAAGAAGTAGAAAAGCGATACACAGTCATAATGCAGTGCAAGAATATCTACCAAAGAAACTACCTTCCCATCCATAAATATGGAGATTGTTGTATTCACAGGATTAGATGCTAAAATAAAGAAGAAAAACAGCATATATTGTACAGTCCTTAAGGAAGCACAGAAAGTCTCCACTGTCACTATTTGCAGGACACATAGAGCTGCTTTACTGCAGCTTCCTGGAAATWATATTTTCTGGTTGAAACCTCCTTTTTCATGTTTAATATATGAAACCCATGAGATAGATCCAGTACCTACTACCTATGAGGTAATGTGTTGCCTTTTTGTTCTTTCATGAGCTAATTCTGCAGCTTAAAGTGGCCACTCGACACTTCATGATGTATATCCCAACATTTAATTATTCTGAGATCAAAATAATCCCAAAGGAAGTACATCATGCCTATAGCATATTACAAACCAGCAGTTTTATGTATCCAAATTTATAATTGATTACATTTAAACAGATAACTAACTGATTCAAAATATTTATTTCTCTCAGGCTAAATACTTGCCTGTGAATAATCTGGTAGAAACCACAGTGACCTCTATAAACAGTCATGAGCTGTAAATTTACCTTTTAAAACTACTCACACTGTGGACAATAAAATTGTATTTTGGATAATATCATGGCAAGGAGATGAACTGTCAGAGTGATTTTATATGAACATCCAAYGTTAACTGGATTTTCTGAACAATTTAAAGAGGTGAGGGGCCTTTCTGGGTTCTGGTGGGTGCAATTCAGAAACCAAAGTGCATTTATGGAGCCAAAGTAAGGAGGAGAGAGGATCGGTGAGTTGGCAACAGCGCACCTGGAGAAAGATGCACTGGAGGAGTCAACAGGCTGCTTGGACCACTCTGAGCAGAGGAGTTTCTACACCTAAGCACTGTAGTGTGGGGGGGTTTATATWTATATATAAAATATATACACACACATGCATATATGTATAAATGGGAGTACTTCTAGGAAATTTTCCTATTRCATATTGTTGAACTCAAAGAATAAAAAGTGTGCCATGAAGTTTTATACTGTCTCTAATTTTTTGTACCCTTGGTCGTACTGCCTCATTTGCCTGTTGCCTCACTCATCCCACATATCTGCCTTCCCCAAAGTTTTTCAGGGTACATCCCATCATGCCAACGCCTTCTCCTTCCAGCGCACACCCCTCTATCACCCTCGCTCCAACGCCAGACTTGGCAGCTCTACCGATGCAGCACAGGCATTAGTATTTGGGGCTCTTTTAGTGCCCCAATAACTGCCCAAATAGGCAGTTTCTCGCTTTTTCTTTGCACAGACCCTACAGGCCCATAGAGGCCAAATTCCTAAAGTTCAAAACTCGGTCAAAAATTGTAAACCACCATTGTTTAAAAATTAATATTCTAATATTCAAAATTTTTTTTTTTTTTTTAAATCAGGAAAGATTTGGCCATACAGCTGCTGTTGTACTTGGATCAGGTGCAATTATTCTCATATATGTAAAGTTCCCATAAAGTTCCACAGACAAATAAAATGGACTTGGCCGGCTGCCAAGTTTCAGGAAGTTTTTTTACTATTAGGCCAGGCAACATTTACCAAAGGTGTGTGCAGGCATCACTAACACAGCAGCCGCCTATTAATCAGCAAAGGGCAGGTGTTTTTTCCTAAGAACCTTCATGCCAGCACTGTGGATTAAGCCAAATATTATCAGTTTTCATCTAATTATTTCACAGAGGGTCTCTCTAGCTCCATACACCTGCCACTTTCCCTTCTGAAAGACAGAATTTAATTAAAATCAGGAGCTTATGCCTACGCAACTTCTTTTTAAAAAAGGAGATGTAGTATCAAGAAGAAAGTCAGGCACAAATACTGCCAATGCTTGTAGTTTTGCTGTGAGACTTAGGTTATTTAGTACTCTTAAAGCTTAATCTCTTAAAACCCTGTGATTGCAGAAAATTGCAGATTTCATTTTAAAAAGTCAGTTCTGAGCCTTGTGTTAAAAAGGCTCAGACTCTAGGAGGTAAATTACAATAATTCCAAATGTAATTATATTTAAACTTTTCTAGTCTCATAATTTGAGAAGAAATGACTCACAGCTTGCAATATTTAAGGGACTTCAACCTGGTAACTACAAACATTTTTACACAAAGAGATAACAAGCCGTGTTTCTGATTCTGAGTCGGATTGTGCCCTTGCCAGTATTAAGATGTATACGTATGAATAGCATCAACTAAAATACCGGGATGCTGGACCCAGTGATAGACTCAGCCCTTTCCTAGCCCTCAGCTACACTACCGGGCTTTTAATTATTGTAGGTTTTAAACAAAGTCTATGTTCAGGCTGCACCTGCCCAAGAGATGGCAATGTCTCACTGTTGGACACAGCCTGTCCAAGGCAAAGTGCTTTGCATTAGCAAAAGCTTTTGTCCTATGCTTATTATTCCATAATAAACACTAGAATCATTATTTATTTTAATACTGCGAAATCCAGGCAGCCTGAAACTACCCAAGTTAATAAGCATCTTATGAGACAAAGGGCTTATAGATCTCCACAACAGCAAATTTTATTCAGCAGAGAATCTTGTCCTGCTCCTCTGTGGCACAACGTCAGCACGCAGTGACGCAGACTTCTTTGCAGGTTATTTTACATCGGGAGGTGTTGCAACACTCCTCGGAAATAAGGAAATGGCAATATCTACTTTCCTTTAACCCAAATTCTTCTTTGCTCTGGCAAATATATGTTTTGTAATAAAGCAAGATTACAGAACTTAAAGTCACGGTGTTTTAGAGTCGCGTGCTGCAACCTTAAAATCCTGATAGGAAGCAAAAAATCTGGGAACAAAATTGTCTGTATGTGTTCTGGACTCAAAAATTGTTGAGAGTTTACAGTATTTACAAAATTAAAAAGCATCAGGGAGGGAGAAAATTGTTTTTTCTGACATACAAACTAGATGCAAGGGACTTTGGATCAACACCAAAGTCAGAGGAAAGATTCCCACTGATTTCTTTGGAACAGACAACTAATACCCATGCAAGGTGAAAATTAACTATCCTAGAAACACAACTCCCCATTTAACAACAGGCGAGAAGCGGTGTGAGAAGAACATCATGGTTTGGGGCTCATTTCACACCTCAGCATGCTCAGAGACGCAGTGAGACGCACATCGGGTTTGCATCTCCCAAAAAGCATAACCACCCGTGGTCTCCTGTGCGGTGGCTGCAGTTGCCAGCGTGGGGCTGGAAGAGCATCTTCTGGCTCTGCCACAGCTCTGTTACAGGACTTTCATAAGTAGCTCTGCAGGGTTACRCTCCCAGCCACCAAAGCACCATTCATCTTTCTCCCACACACATTTATCTTAATTTCCCCCAAAGATCCCCTGAGAGGAGCCACTGCGCAAACCTCTCCACCTCCTCTGCACCTCACCCAGCAGCAGCAGAGGCAGCAAAAGTATCTCCAAATGAATAATACAGGGGAATGTATAATAATAATAAATTATAATTATAAGTAAATTATAAAATACGTTGTATTTTTTAGATCTTCTGATTAGGACAGGAGCAAAGTAACTTCCTTTCCATGTCTCATAGCAGGTCTTGAAAAGGGAGAAAGAGCAAAACGTGTCTCAGTGGGAAGGATTTCTACGGCAGTAGCTGCTGTTTGCAAGGAGGCAACAGAGCCCGGTTTGGACTCCAAGTCCAGTGACAAGCTTTGCCATATGCCAGACCTTGTGGTGAAATGTAGCATATTTTTACAAGCAGAGCTGAAAGACAAAGAAGAGGGTTTCCATGTTAGCTGGTGCAGCTGTGAAGAAACAGGGATGACGGAGCAGAAGGTGGGATGGAGAAGGATAACACAAGAAGTTTCAGAAAATGTGGAGAACTGCTGCTTCAGCCAGAGGCTTATCACAAGAGGGCACTCCAAGTGCGCCCAACAGCCCTGCCCAGGATGGTTTTACAGCCCACGCCATCCAAAGATGAAGCACAATCATCCTGGCCCTAAGCCTTAATCACCCCCACAGACCCCAGACATCATGCTCTGCATCCTGAGCATCCTGCTCCATCCAGGACAAGCACAACAGGAGACAACAAACATTTTCCCGGAATAACTTACCAACAGCCACTAGATAAAAATGGAATTTTTGAACACTGAGTGTATGTGATTAATAGATAAAACATGAAAAATCAGGTATCTGTGAGATCTACACTTTTCAAACTTGTTTCCATTGAGAGCAGTAATTAAGGCTGAATCTGTATGGTCAAGGGATACAGGGAAAAACAAACATAAAAACAAACTGTTGCCAAGAATAGAGAATTGCTCATTTTAAGAAAATTTCCCATGGCAAACTGGTATCAGAATGAGTAGGATTAATCACAAGGCTGGCTGTACTCATCCAGCATTGCGAAAGAGCATGAGGAGATGAAACAGATAGTGGATGGAATTGCATGTTTTTAAAATGAAGGTGAAAGCCTTCTCCAGCAACTGGGTGCAAAACTGGCTGGCACTGCAGTTCAATGGGCAATTCCTTCCAGACCACCACAAAACACAGCTGCCTTCTCTAGGGGGAAACTTTAAACTCCCAAAGCAACTTCATTTTTCTCTAAAACACTTAAGAAGCAGTTCTAGGAGCAAACCACGCATTCACTACCACAGCCGTAGGTTGCTGCCTAGCCACTGGATGAAGTTAGCTAATAGTGCAAGTCATCCAGCAGATGTGGGAAGAGGAATGGCTTGTATTTTGGAGGTATGAACATCCCTGGTTGACACTTACAGCAGCTTTGCCTATCAGAAATCAAGATCTTGTAGATGAGCCACTCTGCTAAGAAGAAAGAAAGAATTCTGCAGTAACTAGACCTACTTGTGAGTATTCATCCAAAAGCAGTACTGATTTGATTGGCATTCACTCCTCCTCCTGTTTTGTCTTTATGATTATTCAAATGAACAAGCTTTGTAGCAAGTAGGTATGTCAATGAAACAATAAATTTTCCAATAACACTTAGAGAAAGAGGTATTTTTAATCTATAAGCACAAATATTCACACCTGATACCTGAATGAGGATGTGAGTATGGACATGTTCAGATCTTCTATAGGTCAATAACAAGATTGCAATTATAACAAGAGGTCACACACACGCTTATACAGACCATTAAACTGGCTGTAGCAATTTAATATTGTCACATCAAGAGCAGAGTGTGATGTGAAGATCTGACTCATGCAGGATTATAGATCCCGCCCAGCCCTTGTACTCAAAGTTGATTAATCCTTTACCTTCTGATTACTTGTTGTACCTGATCTCAGAATGCCACTCAGCCCCTCCTCTAGCTGGGGTACAGGCAGAGATACCCCAACTGGAATTTACCCAAAATACCAGTTAATATTGATATTTATGAGGACAAGTGAGAGGCTGCTTATAAATAACCACGAATTTGGTGCATGCTTCATATAAGCAGTTTCCCGTGCAACATCATTTCCCACACCAAACCATGGAACTTACCTTGCGCAAAATTCCAAAAGAAACTGCACCACGAGGCAGGATCAGACCCAACCACTGCTGCCACCACTGCCCTACCAGCCAGCGTCTACACAGCCTTTCCTGCCTTACAGGCACCTTTGCACTAACACTAATTCCCAAAATAGAAGCTATAGACTGATGGGGGTGTTCAGTTAAAGCAAGTAGAGAGATAATCACCCACAAATAGTTGTCACATGCACCCCACAGAGGTGATTGCTTTATTCAATCTGCCCTATAATTAGCTAAAAGGTCGTTCTCTAATTTGTCAGGTTGACTTTAAATGCAGTTTTGTCAGGAGATCGGTCTGTGACTTTCAACAGGACCACAAGAGTAACACCAAATTAGGACAATAATCAAAGGTTTAGCCAGAGCATCACCTCTGCCCAGCATCCCAGCCTAGGGATGTTTTACAGGAATATTCTGCAAACTCAGACAAACCAAGCCTTATGCTTACTCTGGAAGTTTCCTTTCCATTAATCAAGACAGCCTGACTAGCTAGATCAAGGTCTGAAAAAATATATCCAGGTATCTCACTACTGCAAAAAGAAAAGAGTTTGGGCCTGTTGTTTTGTTAGGTTTGCAGGAACATCCTTAGGTCTGCTCAGGTAACCAGGCCTTCAGAGGACCCTGCAGTTACTTTGCTCCTGCACTTAAAGTTAAAATATACTTATCCAAAATAAGACTACATGAAAGAAAGTGAAATTTCAGACTGTGCCTGCGAGACAGAAGAAGATCTACCATCTGCAGAAGACAGGTGCAGACTACAAAGCGGAGTTAATAAAAGCATCATTGTGGCACTTTGACATGACTTATTAAATATTTGACATTCAAAGCTTGCAAATACCCAACGCACACATTGACTATGACACAAACACAGACAGCTAACAAATGAARGTCTTTATTTTTAGAACATTCATCCCTTTCTACCCACAAAGAGTTGCCTTAATCCCTAAGGAGCAGCCTCACAGCCCGGTGGTTTACCTTCCAGGATGGATGAAGCCTGCATGTGTGAGTGAAATAACCAGCAGAAGACGAGGGGCAGGGGCACTGCAGAAACCTCTGTGCCTGCTGGCAGGAGCCAGCCCGCAGGCAGCAGCAATGCAGCGGCAACGCGCAGCGATGGGGTCAGGCTGCAGAACGGTGCTCCCTGGCAAGAA
This sequence comes from Phoebastria nigripes, assembly GCA_035582835.1. Taxonomy (NCBI): domain Eukaryota; kingdom Metazoa; phylum Chordata; class Aves; order Procellariiformes; family Diomedeidae; genus Phoebastria; species Phoebastria nigripes. The sequence goes on along the minus strand of JAYKAV010003421.1, from coordinate 1,561,035 downwards.
AGCAACTGCTACAGAAGACGCCTAAGCTCCTGCTCAAATTCAACATCCACGTGTTGAATCCAAGTCATGTGGGCAATGGCAAGCTGCAGGAGCTAGCAGAAGGAAATAGGATGGAAATGCACCTGGACAGCAAAGCCTGCCCTGGTGTGCAATCCAGCCACCCGCTGACCCGAGCTGGAAAGAAAACTTGCCTGTTGGCAAGTATTTCTGCAGCAGGGTGTGACAGAGCCTAAAGACTCATGAAACATTCAAAGACTATAGTTGTGACTTTATAAATGTTATGTTAGCCTTTATGGCAGGTAAGTGATTGTATTCGTGTCTCAAGGGGGTAATCTGGATGTTTCCTGCAGGAGCAAAAGCCAACGCTCAAATCCCCAGTAATAATTAACACAAATCCCCAGCGGTAAGACAAGGAAGGGAGCAGATCCTCCAGAGCACCAACCCCTGGGGAGACAAGGAAACAAAATGCCTTATTTTTATATACTTTATACAAGTAACAACTTTAGTATGACTTTTACCATGACAAGCACAAGACTCTTAGAGAAGCCTGAGGTTCAAGCAGGTTTGGAGCGAGGGGATGGCAACCCCAAGGAAGGAGACAGCTAGGCCTAGCTTATCAGTGTTACTCATCTTTTAGTGTATAGGCCTGTTTTTAAGGCATTGGGAGGGGTTTTGGCTCCTTTGCTCAGGGCCTCCACGGCCCTAGGGCCATCCCGCAGCAGGGGCTGTGCTGGTTAATGCAAGGGATGAGGGCCAGGGGGGGATGCACGTCTCAGCCCGGCCACGCAAACCCACCCACTTCCCAAGACAGCTCTGCAGCCATCGCACTGACACGGCTTCTGCAGAGAGGGGCAAACACATGGGAAGGGAAGCACCCAAACCCTGCACATCGGCACCTGCCTCCTGGCTCACCGCACGCTGCTGGCAAGGGGTTTACATGCTTTTTTAAATGTATTTATTTGACCACATGAAGTCTCTCCCTTTCAAACCCTGGCTGCTCCAGCTGGTCTAGTAGAAAAGTTAACTTTTAATTTCCTTTTTTTGCTCACTTTTTTTTTGTTCCTGTTTCATCGCTTTGCTTTTCATTTCTTCCAAGGTGCAAGCCAGCAGGCTTCTCCCGGGTCAGTGAGTGGAGGAGACCGACAGGAGCAGGCAGCTCAGGGAGAAACAGCGGGTGAAGGGAAAGAGCCTTCCCTCTCTCAGCAGCAACACATGATAAATCAAACCACAGCCTCCTTTAAATTAAATCCTGTCCTACTTCTCACGCAAGAGTTATTAATGCTGAATTCAATCAGGAGGCAGTTCTGACCATCCTCCTTGGTAAGGTTCCTCCCTCTGGAAAAAACAGCCCTTGAAACACCAGCAAGGGCTTGGCGAGGCCCCTGCAGCCCTGTCTTGTCTTAACAACACTTGATTATTAGCAAATCTGTAATTCATTGTAAGGCAAATCCTTCTCCATTTGATAATATAGTGTGTGTCAAAAGACAAGTGTGAAGCATTCATATACACACTGAACCCTCATCTTAYATAAATTGGCAAGTGCACTTAATGCAACCATCAGCGGGACCGAGTGAAGCAAGACAGTAACAGATCATCAGGGTGATAATGAGACTGTGGGAAAGTTACTTGTAAACTCCTCTTTGAAAAATACCCTAACAACAGCTAAAGCTGTTGCATGAAGCAAGTGCTCTGGTAACCGAGAATGCTTTTGCAAGTATTTTTATGGGATTGGTGTAAGTGATACCCACCTGCTGCTACATCATTGGCAAAAACTTGCCATTCCGAGCACCGTCCACCTGGGCACCAGGTATTTTACCAAGCTAAGGTGCATGCACAGACACAATGCGGGCTCCCGTAGTACTCTGGGACCGATGGGAGCTCTGCTTCGAGATAGAAAGGGGCACACAACTATTTGTAAGTTTCAAACAAAGCCTCTGCATAAGTGTTTTTTAAGACCAAAGACTAAGCAAGCATCAGTTCTGCAGTCAACATCCATAAAAATAGCAGCAGAAGAAAGAGGCACTGTTCTCACTGTATGAGCTGGGAACGAAAGCGTCACATCCTGATTGCCCCTTTGCCACCTGTGCAGCTTTGTTTGTGTAAGTGCCTTTTAAAGATATTAATTGAGGAAAGAGCACTTTTAAAGCATCATTAAAATGTGTTCAAATATTAAAAGAACAACTTTAATAACAGCAGTTACATCTGGCCCTTGAAAGAGTTTGCGTGCCTTTATGGCCTTCCATGGTTCAGAAGACATCAGCTGCTGCCAGAATAGTGATACAGTGGCCCCACTGTGCTGGAGGTGACCCCAGCTCCCATAGCCACACACTCAGGRTGAGACACCCCTCTCTGCAGGGAGGTCCCCACTGACCCAGCAGCTTCAGACTGGGGAGACCCAGAAACAGACTGGGGAGCGTAGCCACGACCAGGTCTGCAGGCAGAGCTGTGGTGACAGTCACCTCTGGCAGGGTGAAGCGATGAGCTGAACAAAAGACTGCACAGCTGCAGAGAACATGCAAACTTCAGCTCACCCGCAAAGGCACATCTTTAAGAGGCAGCCTGTTGCATGGAAAAGTAGGCGATTTACCAACACAAGCTTTTTTTCTCACAGTTCCCACCCAGTTGTAAAAAGCAGCTCTACTTGTAAATGTGAGAACAACACCATGGCTGGCTCCAGCCTCCGGGTTCGCTGCGGTACCTGCTGCCTTTGGGGTGTCTGTGTGTGTGGCTTCTTCCACGGTGTGAGCACAGCCACGAGCCAAAAAGACCTCGGTGCCTACAGCCAAACAGGCTGTGGTCAAACCCTCAGAGCGCTGCTTCATCAGCCACATCCCCACGCTGCCCCTGGCCATTTGCTCTCACCTCTGTGGCACAGACAGTCACTAGCAAAATAAACTTATTTTTCAGCTGATTACTCCCTCAGCCCAGCTCATCCCTCTGCCATGGAAGAGGACGTGCCCCAAAGGGGCAGGCAGGGAGAGGGGCAGGGCCCCGGGTGGCTCAATGCCATGTCTGAGGATGCACAGACCCCGGTACACCCATGGACTCCCAAGCTCTTTGGGATGGTCCCTCCTAATGGCACTCGGGCAACTTCAGCCAACCTTTGGCTGTGGGAGCTGCCCACTGCCGAACAGCGCAAGGACCTGGCACCAGCGACAGCCCTGGTCCCACTCGCACCTGGACCACGTTTGCAACACCCTCATTTTCAAACCCAGGAGGCTGAAGTTAAGGATTTTTGCCCTCAAAGGCAATCTCTGTAGCTCCTGCTGCACATATAAGTTGCGGCATGTCCCAATGCCCAGGTGTGCCTGGCTTAGGCAGTTTTTACAGGAAGGCTTCATACAGCAGCTGCTTCGATGCTCCTTCAACAGCTCAGGGCAGGGCAGGACAACCAGCTGTTCCCAGCGCTGCAGAAATTCAGATCTAGGTTGGCAGCACATCCAAACAGCGTGCGCAAGCCCACATGGCAGTGCCTGAAGTACCCCTGCTCTGGTGAAAAGCGCAGATGTTTCACTGAGCCTGTCACACTGCACTCAGAGCCAGCACACTCTGTAAGATTCATTTGGTGTGTCCATTTAAATGGGATGCTGGCTCATGCCCATGTACCTGGCAAGGAATTTGCTCATTCTGCATGAGCTGTTCATTTTGCTACAGTACCAGTGTGAGGTTTTGGATGCAGACACTACAGTGGCAAAACCCATTTTGGAGAGGCCACGAGGAGCAATCCAGGGATCCCTCATCTCAAGCGGTGCTACCCCGCTGGCCCCAAAGTTGAATCCATAGCCCAGCAGCAAAAACCGTAATCTTAAATGAAAGAACACAAGACAAAACCCACCCTTTCTTAATGCTACTCGTTTATCACTTAATTAATGTCACATAGTAACAGCTTTGAAGGCTGAGAAATAGGATCAGCCTGCCAAGATCAGGTCTCTGCGATTGCTTTGCTTAGTGAATGAAATTGTACCTTGTATCCTGCTGCCTGAGGGGAAAAAAGTGAACAAAGCGTTTCTGTTACTTTTATTTCTCACTTATACTGCAAAGTTAAGTTCTTAAGCAGCTCTTTGGTAGCGAGCAGGACACTAAATCATGTTTTTTTGTATCGGGGGCAGAAGAAACTAAGGAAACCTAAGCCTCATGGTTAGCAGAGTCATGTAGTATTTCACGGGATTTCAGATAAAGTCTTGTAAGTACTTGTCCATCCATATCTCTCTCTTCTGGAAACACCTCATCTGATACATTATCGCTATTTCCTTCTTCACACGCCCCTAGCACTGGTTTCTCACAGCCATGCTGTAGCACATTGCAAGGCTCAGGTCCTTCCCACTTAGCCCCTTCGAGCTGGGAAGCTCCCAGGCACCTGCCAGCACCCCCGGGCACCTTTTCGCACACCCAGCCTTCCCCAGCTATGTTAYAAACTATATTACAAGCTTATATATTACAAGGTATGCGTATAATATAAAGCATTAACAGTAACTAAAAGCCGGTTTGGCGCCAGATGTCCAGGGGAGGGTTGGTACAGCCGGTGTCTGGTTCACCGGAGCGCCCCGGCTCCCGGCAGCGGGGAGACGAAGTGCATTACGCAAGTGCATTAAACAGATGCCGCCTATAGATGCAGGATAGCAGGAAAACATTAAATATCGCGGCTAGGCGGCCCGGAGGTGACAGCCCGCTAAATCCCACGGGTTTCCCCGAGCCTGGCTCCGCTCCCCCCCTCCCCTCCTCCCCGCTCCACGCCGCGGCTCCGCGCTGCAAACGCGACCGCAGCAGCCAGAGGCGCGCAGCTGCTGCGGCAGCGGGGCGGGGCGGGGCGGGGCGGAGCGGAGCGGAGCGGC